>CM076578.1:1272260565-1272380571 GCA_034641835.2 Pinus albicaulis | reverse complement strand
CTACCGAAGTTTCTGTGGGGAGAAGCTGCAAATACTGCTGTGTACATTCAAACACGATGCCCTCATTCCGCTTTGGACTCCAAAACTCTAGAAGAGGTTTTCTGCGGTAAGAAACACGATGTCTCACATTTCGGAAATTTTTGGATGTCTTTGTCTATTTTCGTAATACTTAGAAAGAAAAGAGAAGTAAGGTTTGGATGCTCTGCGGGAAGAAAGGAATGTTTGTGGGCTACGGTGAGACTTCTAAGGCATATAGAGTGTATGTGCTGGTCAAAGGAAGTAGAGATAAGCCATGATGTCACTTTTGACGAAGATGCTTCCCTGAAGAAAGTAGTAGATCTTCCTAGTTGCGAAGAAATCATGAAGAAAGGCACCGGAAATGCGGAAGAACCCGGATGAGACTATGCACACGATATTGAAGGACCAATGGACCCTATTGATCCATCTCCTTCTTCAGGAAAGAGACCATCATGGCTCGTATCCACCTCGAAGATGTTGAGGGTCATGCTGCCCCAAGGGGGACATTCCGAGAAAGCAAGAAGCCGTGTAGATACCAAGGGTATCTAGCTGCCATGAGTACTATTGTACAATCTGAACCTGGATCTTTTGAGGAAGCGTAAAGCATCAAGTTTGGAAGGATGCTATGCACGAAGAATATGAGTCCATAATGAAGAATGATGTCTGGGATGTGGTCCCGAGACCGAAGGACAAATCTGTTGTCACCGCAAAATGGCTCTACAAGATCAAACATGGATCTGATGGAAGTGCTGAAAAGTTCAAGGCAAGGTTTGTTGCCCGTGGCTTCTCTCAAAAGGAAGGAATTGACTATGATGACATATTTGCACCTGTGGCACGATATACCACCATTCGATCAATCATAGCCCTTGCTGCTACGCAAGGATGGAGTCTTCATCGGATGGATGTCAAGACCGCTTTTCTGCATGGTGCAATAAAGGAAGAGGTGTATGTGGAACAACCTCTGGGATTTGAAGTTCAGGATCGAGACACTCATGTCTGTAGGTTGAAGAAAGCCCTCTATGGGTTAAAGCAAGCACCCAGAGCTTGGTACAAGAGGATGGATAGTTACTTGATGAAGCTGGGCTTCACTCGAAGTAATGTTGATTCGAACCTTTACTTCAAGATTGTGCAGGAGAAGCCTCTCATTCTAGTGCTGTATGTGGACGACCTCTTCCTGACAGGTGCTGACACTCTCATTCATCAATGTAAGAGGGAGCTCGCTGCTGAGTTCGAGATGAAGGACCTAGGATTGATGCACTACTTCCTAGGCCTGGAGGTCTGGCAGAGACCTGGAGAGATTTTCCTTTCTCAAGGAAAATACATTGTGAAACTTCTAGAGAGATTTGGTATGGTGGACTGCAAGTCCGTGTCAACACCGATGGAACTCAACTTCAAGAAGTTGAGTGGCAGCGCTGCTGGGCCTATCTTGGCCAATCCTGCTGAGTATCGTCAACTCATAGAAGCTTTGATGTTCTTAGTGAACACCCGACCAGATATATGTTTTGCAGTGAACACTTTGAGTCAACAGATGGTTGAGCCTCATCATTTTCATTGGGTTGGTGCCAAGAATCTTTTGAGATATCTTCGGGGCACGATAAACCATGGGCTGAGATACACTGCCGGGAGTGTGATACTCCGTGGATATACTGATGCCGATTGGGCTGGCAGTGTGGTGGATCGTAAGAGCACATCTGGATGCTGCTTCAATCTTGGTTCTGCCTTGATCTCATGGATGAGCAGGAAGCAGAAGTCGGTGGCTTTGAGCACCGCGGAGGCCGAATACATTGCTGCTAGTATGGCCTGTTGTGAAGCAGTTTGGTTGCGGAAGCTCTTTAGTGAGCTGTTTGGACATGTGGGTGATACTGCTGTAATACTCTCAATGATAATCGAGTGGGATTCGTATGTTGAGAATCCAGTGTTCCACGATCGATCCGAGCATATTGATATCAGGTACTACTTTATCTGGGATATGGTACAACGAGGCACCATAAGGCTCGATCATATAGGAACTGATGAGCAAGTCGCGGATATTCTCACAAAGCCCTTGGGGAAGGTCAAGTTCCTAACCTTGAAGTGAGAGTCTTGGTGTCGTGGAAAGACCCTATGATGTGGAGTCTGTTGGACGATGAGCTACGGGAGCTGCGGGAGCTTTGGGGATAGCTTCTGGGAGCTATAAGCACTCATAGTAGCACGCCCCCACCCTTGTGATTATTGAGCTGGTTCGCCTCTCATTTATCTGTGCCCCGTATGCATCCTACCATTGAGTTCAAGGCTCATGGGAAGTACCTCTCATTTGGCCAATGAGGTGGGAAAAGCTAGAGACTATTAGCAAAGACTGATGGACGCATCAGAGATTGTCGTACTCTCTATCTAGGATGGCACGGTCCAACCACTTGATCTGGGATCAAGTTTAGTGAGGTCTGGGACCTCTGCCTGACTTCGGATCAGATGAACCAACTTTGGGTTGGTTGGATACTCTTCATGAGTTTGATAGAGGTTTTGAACCTCTGGACTGATTATGTCAGTCGGGGGATGATGTCTTTGTGACTGACCCACTTCTGTTCTGAAATAAAGAGGCCAGCAAAGCAAGTTACGGCGGGATGACGCACGATGTTTGATTGCACCGATGGATGGAGTTCTCCCTAGTTGAGAGGGAGTGTTAAATTTGGACAACTAGGTCCAAACTCCATGTTATGATGCTCAGATTAAGAGGCTAATATTTTTGTTGGATTCCTTTTTCGGAGAGGTGTAAAATCCATATATAATATGTCTTAATCCGATGAGCAGAACATTTATTTTGAATTTATTATTCTTAATAAATTATATGTGCAGGTCGGCCTTAAGGTTTCACACCCCCAGCAGATGTGTCACACGCCCCAATGATGGATATAAATACAGGCAAAGTTGGAGAGCATTTCATCACAACACAACTCATCACATCTTCTCTCATCTGATTTAGTACGACCTCCTTGGAGGACGAGTTCAGCCACACGTGTGAAGGAGAAGAAGGACAAAACAGTACGGCTGAGTTGAAGGACGATTTTCTGCAGTTAGGGTTTTGCAGAAAGTTTGACCAGCATTGACTTTGGTCAACGCAGATGTTTGATTGCACCGATGGATGGAGTTCTCCCTAGTTGAGAGGGAGTGTTAAATTTGGACAACTAGGTCCAAACTCCATGTTATGATGCTCAGATTAAGAGGCTAATATTTTTGTTGGATTCCTCTTTCGGAGAGGTGCAAAATCCATATATAATATGTCTTAATCCGATGAGCAGAACATTTATTTTGAATTTATTATTCATAATAAATTATATGTGCAGGTCGGCCTTAAGGTTTCACACCCCCAGCAGATGTGTCACACACCCCAATGATGGATATAAATACAAGCAAAGTTGGAGAGCATTTCACCACAACTCAACACACATCTTCTTCTCTCATCTGATTTAGTACGAGCTCCTTGGAGGACAAGTTCAGCCCACACGTGTGAAGAAGAAGAAGGACGAATCTGTACGGCTGAGAGGAAGGACGAATTTCTGCAGCTAGGGTTTTTCTGGAAGTTTGACCAGCGTTGACTTTGGTCAACGCATGGTCCGAAAGGGCTGAAAATTGTTGGAGAGTTTGATTTTGAGAGGCCGTACACATTGGCACTGAAATCGAGGTCAAAGGGTTGACCGAACTGTTGCTGCATTGACTTGTTTGATCGAACTGTTGCTGCGTTGACTTTTAGCTTGCTGCCATGCGTTGACTTTTCTGGACAACGTTGACTTTTCTGGAGTTGACTTGGGTTGACTCGGTAGCTGATTGGAGGATTGTTGTGACACATTCTGGGTTGGCTGATCAAGGAGACTTTGCTGGTTGAAGCATCCTGTTGACCGCCGTAACGCACCATCACATTTTTTCTATTTCTGGTTTGTCTTCTATAAGATCCACTTATATGTTCTATCAGCATTTTACTTAATTATTTGTGTGATTGCTGTAAGAAAAGTAAAGTTGCTTCAAGCATAGAACATCTACAAAAATTTACATCGTCCAACCTAGCTTGTGTCACAACAGCCCTCAAATCAGTCACCCAGTCAACCCTAGAAAAGTCAACGATGTCCAAAAAAGTCAATGCAGGGTAGCATCAATAAAGTCAACGCAGCTTGGTCTTCGGTCAACCTTTTGACCTCGATTTTTGTGCCAATGTGTACGACCTTCCAAAATCGAATTCTCCACCAAATTTCAGCCCTTTTGGACCATGCGTTGACCAAAGTCAACGTTGGTCAAAGTAGCATGGAAACCTTAGCTGCAGTGAGTTGCAGTAAATTCGGTCAACTCTTACTGCAGTAATTTGTCCTCTTTCCCACATGTGAACCGAATTTGCCTCCAAGGAGCTCGTACTAAATCAGAAGAGATGTGTGTGATGAGAGTGAGTGAAATGATCTCCAACGTTGACTGTATATATATCCATCATTGAGGTGACACATATGTTGGGGGTGTAAAACCTTAAGGCCGACCTGCACATATTTGAAATTATTAAAAATAAATTCAAAATAAATGTTCCGCTCATCAGATTAAGATCAATTTTATATCGATCTTACACCTCTCCAAAAGAGGAACCCAATAAAAATATTGGTATCTTCATCTGAGCATCACATGGAGTTTGGACCTAGTTGTCCAATTTTAACAATAATACATATATTACATGTGAATATTTCTGAATGTTACACTTATGCAGAAATCTACTGTTAGATCTGGTTATGCTCCTCCTACTTAATTAAGTTATTAAGCTGAAAATTCAGATTAATATCGAAGCAAAACACATAACAGACTTTCACCAATTCAGATCTAGACAAAGTACACGCACACATAGACAAAGTGACACAGAGGTTTTCTAGACAAATAGTCCTTGGAAAAACCCAATGCGGGAAAACTGGTCTGTTGGCTGCTGGAGGGTTTTATTGTTAAGAATTTTCTGAATACAGCAAATCTGGGTTCCAGATCTGGAAAACCCGACAGAGAAATAATAGATCTGCAGTTCAATGGCTGTTCTGAAGTCAAAATAATGACTGATCCACACCCTCAAACGAAATTTACAAGACTCAGCCAGAATTAGGCCCTAGAAACCCCAACGTTGCCCCTGCGTCAGCCTCTGAAGCCCCTACGTCCCTTAGCGCTGGCCTAGAAAGGGCTGCGTTACCCTAGACTGGGTGACGCAGTCCTTACGCTGCCCCTTAGGGTCTCTGCGTAACCCTTGAGGCCTTCTATCTGAATCACGCTGTCCTGGGAGGGATTGTGTAACACTTGCGTAGCACAGTTGCTGGTCTTTCTGTTGTTGCTCTCCTGCTTCTATACGCTGCCTCTCTGAGCTGATCTCTGCCTCTTGCTGATTCTAGACCCTGAGATCAGATCATGCCCTTGGCCTAAATTCCCTTCTCTGTAGCTGAAACACTTCTAAGAATTCTTAGCAAACTCGCCCTAGAATCTCAACTTAGCTTCAGTGCTTTGCCTCTATTTGTCTTTACAAATGACCCCAAGCCTTTCCTTTATACTTTTATGATTGGGAAACCAACGACCATGATCAGCTCTTGAATCAATGGCTAAGATTAAAAGAAAGCTTGATCCGTGTGACTTAAGACCATTTCATCACATGTTTAATTAATTCACTTTAATTATTTCATTTTCCTAAGTTTAGACTTAGGAAATACATTAAAATAATTAATTAATTAAATATCTCGCAAACCAGAGGAAATTTCCGAAATCCCTTTCTGGGTCTTATAGATCAAGTGTAATCTAGTCCCTCCACAAAATTTGGGAGTTAGAGCACAACTGATGCTACCCCAAATACACAAAATCTCAACACTCCCTCTTAGCATCAGGTGTGTGCTCTAGCAATACATCACACTATGCATTACAAGATTTTGGGCACTGGTTCTGTGCTGCTGATGCTTGGCCTGCTGCCACTCAACTCTGCACTGTTGCAGCCATTTTGTACTATTGCTCATGACTCTGCCATTGCCACTGCAACATCTGTACTGCAACTCCCTCTTAATTTGTTGCATCTGTGCTGCTCATAGCACTGCCACTATTGATTTGCTGCACTGAAACTTCAGTTGTTGAGAGAAACAACTGAATCTCCTGCCCAATCTTTGACAGACAAGTCAGTTGGGCTGCATCCTCATCACTGAAGCTCCATAGGTTGCTGATCTGTGCTGGCATCTGAAGGATGATGCACAACAACAACTCTGCACTGCGTAAGCAGACTCCCTCTGCACTGTTGAAGTCACATCAGTCCCTTGTGCTGAAATCCCTCATGCTGTTGCTATGTTGCACTGTCCTCTTGAAGCCTTCACGCTGCTGCAACTCTGCTCTCCGTAAGCAACTCTACTCTGCGCTGCTGAAGCCATATCAGCCCCTGCGCTGCTGCTGCTTCAACGCTGCTGCTGCATCTACACTGCGCTGCTTCTTCTAGCCTTCAGATCTGCCTCTGCTTCATCTGTGATCTATGCACCCACTGCTCCATTTGTCCCGCTACTGTCTTAAGGCTGCTGTAGCTTGCATGTGATCCAAGAGATGAGCTGCTCAAGGATCTTGCCCCTCATTCTGTAGCTCCTCTATAGATCCATGTCGCCCCACTTTCGTGGTTCATGAGCGCTCATGGCTTCATCATCATATCCTGACCCATCATTCACCACAACAGCCTTGGAAGAAGAAGCTTCCTTGTCCCTTTTCTTCTGAGGACAATTGCTGATAAAATGTCCCATTTCACCACATTGGAAGCACTTGATCTTAGATAGATCCTTCTTATTCTTTCCCTGCTGTCTCTTTGATGCCAAGGCTGCATCTTCATCATCTTCCTTCTTCACTTTGCTCGATCCAGAGCTGTACTGCTTCTTGGTGATTCTGCGGAGTTCTTCTTCATGCATGATTGCCCATAAGCTGTCCCAATCTGGGAGGTCCGCTCTGCCCAAGATGCTTTGGACAAAGGTTTCCCACTCATCTGTGACTGCGTTGAAAGCAGTCCTGACCATCACATCATCCTCCACTTTAGCACCCATTGCAGTCAACTGATCTTTGATCGACTGCAATCTGAAGAGGGAATGTTCCATGTCTTCTCCCTTGGTCATCATGAATGACCTCATCTGAGGCTCCAACAACATCTTCCTTTGGACAAACTTTCCCTCATATAGGGAAGTTAAGCCCTTCCACATCTCATTAGATGTCTTCTTTTCAGCTATGTGTGCGGCAATATGGTCCTTAATTCCATCCTTGATCAACCACTTGGCATGTCCAACAGCTTCATTATGCTTCCTTAGGAGATCTGCATCGGTCGGTGTGGCCAAAGTTTGCTTTGCATGGTCTCTTAGATGATATGCCTCAAGGACTATCAAGATCCTAGCTTTCCAAACTAAGAAGTTGGAAAGGCCATCCAATCTATCCTGATCACGCAGTCCATGAGGAGCCATCTGCTCAGAAATGTGTCGGAACTTCCCTTTCTCTTTGCTAGAGAACTGGATCTAAGGCCCTTGGCGAAACATGCACCTTCTGCTCCCTTTGACCACTGATTTCCCTTCTTGGAAATCTGCCAAATCAATAATGATTCAGCTGTCTTTGATCCTCTGATCAATCTGCAAGTTTCCTTGGCTAGAAACTCTCTGAGAAGCTGATCTCCTCTCGCTCTTTGTCACTTGTGCTTAGGCTAAAAATCTGAAAACTTCAGCAATTTAACCCCACCAGCACCTTCTGAATTTCTGCAGCTATGCTTCAGCTTTTTTGGATCTAACAGATTTAGATCTGTGTTACACTGGCTGGCTTCTGACAATCCTAGCATTGTCTTTGCGCAATAATTGTGTGGGCTTGCTGTGAGACAGTGTTGGACTGCGTCACCTTGCCCTCTGTGTAACTTTTGCTGATCTGAAAACTGCGTTGTCCCTCCAGATCTGCCCTTCTACTACCTTTTCCTGCTGCTTTCTGCAGCAAGAACCTTCAGACTTCTGCTAGTGACCCTCCTAAATATGCAATTGCTCTGATACCATGTGAAAATTTCTGAATGTTACACTTATGCAAAAATCTACTGTTGGATCTGGTTATGCTCCTCCTACTTAATTAAGTTATTAAGTTGAAAATTCAGATTAATATCGAAGCAAAACACATAACAGACTTTCACCAATTTAGATCTAGAAAAAGTACATGCACACATAGACAAAGTGACACAATGGTTTTTTGGACAAATAGTCCCTGGAAAAACCCAATGCGGGAAAACCGGTCTGCTGGCTGCTCGAGGGTTTTATTATTAAGAATTTTATGAATACAACAAATTTGGGTTCCAGATTTGGAAAACCCGACAGAGAAATAATAGATCTGCAGCTCACTAGCTGTTCTGAAGCCAAAATAATGACTGATCCACACCCTCAAATGGGATTTACAAGACTCAGCCAGAATTAGACCCTAGAAACCCCAACGCTGCCCTTGCGTCAGCCTCTGAAGCCCCTGCGTCCCTCAGCGCTGGCCTGGAAAGGGCTGTGTTACCCTAGACTGGGTGACGCAGTCCTTACGTTGCCCCTTAGGGTCTCTGCGTAACCCTTGAGGGCTTCTAGCTGAATCACGCTGTCCTGGGAGGGACTGCGCAACACTTGCGTAGCACAATTGCTGCCCTCTTTGCTCTTGCTCTGCTACTTCTCTATGCTACCTCTCTGAGCTGATCGCTGCCTCTTGCTGATTCTAGACCCTGGGATCAGATCATGCCCTTGGCCTAAATTCCCTTCTCTGCAGCTGAAACACTTCTGAGAATTCTTAGCAAACTCGCCCTAGAATCTCAACTTAGCTTCAGTGCTCTGCCTCTATGTGTCTTTACAAATGACCCCAAGCCTTTCGTTTATACTTTTATGGTTGGGAAACCAACGACCATGATCAACTCTTGAATCAATGCTAAGATTAAAAGAAAGCTTGATCCGTGTGACTTAAGAGTCAAGACCATTTCGTCACATGTTTAATTTAATTCACTTTAATTATTTCATTTTCCTAAGTTTAGATTGAGGAAATACATTAAAATAATTAATTAATTAAATATCTTGCAAACCAGATGAAATTTCCGAAATCCCTTTCTGTGTCTTATAGATCAAGTGTACTCTAGTACCCCCACAAAATTTGGGAGCTAGAGCACAACTGATGCTACCCCAAATATACAAAATCTCAACACTCCCTCTTAGCATCAGGAGTGTGCTCTAGCAATACATCACACTATGCATTACAAGATTTTGGGCACTAGTTCTATGCTGCTGATGCTTGGCCTGCTGCCACTCAACTCTGCACTGCTACAACCATTTTGTACTGCTGCTCATGACTCTGCCACTGCCACTGCAACATCTGTACTGCAACTCCCTCTTAATTTGTTGCATCTGTGCTGCTCATAGCACTGCCACTGCTGATCTGTTGCACTGCAACTTCAGTTGTTGAGAGAAACAACTGAATCTCCTGCCCAATCTTTGACAGACAAGTCAGTTGGGCTGCATCCTCATCACTGAAGCTCCATAGGTTGCTGATTTGTGCTGGAATCTGAAGGATGATGCACAACAACAACTCTGCACTGCATAAGCAGACTCCCTCTGCACTGTTGAAGTCACATCAGTCCCTTCTGCTGAAATCCCTCACGCTGCTGCTGTGTTGCACTGTCCTCTTGAAGCCTCCACGCTGCTGCAACTCTGCTCTCCGTAAGCAGCTCTACTCTGCGCTGCTGAAGTCACATCACCCCCTGCGCTGCTGCTTCTACGCTGTTGCTGCATCTGCACTGCGCTGCTTCTTCCAGCCTTGAGATCTGCCTCTGCTTCATCCGTGATCTATGCACCCACTGCTCCATTTATCTTGCTACTGTCTTAAGGCTGCTATAGCTTGCATGTGATCCAAGAGATGAGCTGCTCAAGGATCTCGCCCCTCATTCTGTAGCTCCTTTATAGATCCATGTCGCCCCACTTTCGTGGTTCATGAGCGCTCATGGCTTCATCATCTTTCGACCCATCATTCACCACAACAGCCTTGAAAGAAGAAGCTTCCTTGTCTCTTTTCTTCTGAGGAGAATTGCTGATAAAATGTCCCAAATCACCACACTGGAAGCACTTGATCTTAGATAGATCCTTCTTATTCTTTCCCTGCTGCCTCTTTGATGCCAAGGCTGCATCTTCATCATCTTCCTTCTTCACTTTGCTCGATCCAGAGCTGTACTGCTTCTTGGTGATTTTGCGGAGTTCTTCTTGACTTATGATTGCCCACAAGTTGTCCCAATCTGGGAGGTCCACTCTGCCCAAGATGCTTTGGACAAAGGTTTCCCACTCATCTGTGACTGCGTTGAGAGCAATCCTGATCATCACATCATCCTCCACTTTAGCACCCATTGCAGTCAACTGATCTCTGATCGACTGCAATCTGAAGAGGAAATGTTCCATGTCTTCTCCCTTGGTCACCATGAATGACCTCATCTGAGGCTCCAACAACATCTTCCTTTGGACAGACTTTCCCTCATATAGGGAAGTTAAGCCCTTCCACATCTCATTAGATGTCTTCTTTTCAGCTATGTGTGGGAATATATGGTCCTTAATTCCATCCATGATCAACCGCTTGGCATGTCCAACAGCTTCATTATGCTTCCTTAGGAGATCCGCATCGGTCGGTGTGGCCAAAGTTTGCTTTGCATGGTCTCTTAGATGATATGCCTCAAGGACTATCAAGATCCTAGCTTTCCAAACTAAGAAGTTGGAAAGGCCATCCTATCTGTCCTGATCACGCAGTCCATGAGGAGCCATCTGCTCAGAAATGTGTCGGAACTTCCCTTTCTTTTTGCTAGAGAACTGGATCTAAGGCCCTTGGCGAAACATGCACCTTCTGCTCCCTTTGACAACTGATTTCCCTTCTTGGAAATCTGCCAAATCAATAATGATTTAGCTGTCTTTGATCCTCTGATCAATCTGCAAGTTTCCTTGGCTAGAAACTCTTTGAGAAGCTAATCTCCTCTCGCTCTTTGTCACTTGTGCTTAGGCTAAAAATCTGAAAACTTCAGCAATTTAACCCCACCAGCACCTTCTGAATTTCTGCAGCTATGCTTCAGCTTTTTTGGATCTGACAGATTCAAATCTGTGTTACACTGGCTGGCTTCTGATAATCCTAGCGTTGTCTTTGCGCAATAATTGCATGGGCTTGCTGTGAGATAGCGTTGGACTGCGTCACCCTGCCCTCTGCGTAACTTTTGCTGATCTGAAAACTGCGTTGTCCCTCCAGTTCTGCCCTTCTGCTGTCTTTTCCTACTGCTTTCTGCAGCAAGAACCTTCAATCTTCTGCTGGTGACCCTCCTAGATATGCAATTGCTCTAATACCATGTGAAAATTTTTGAATGTTACATTTATGCAGAAATCTACTGTTGGATCTGGTTATGCTCCTCCTACTTAATTAAGTTATTAAGTTGAAAATTCTGATTAATATCGAAGCAAAATACATAACAGACTTTCACCAATTCAGATCTATAAAAGGTAAATGCACACATAGGCAAAGTGACACAGTGGTTTTTTGGACAAATAGTCCCCGGAAAAACCCAATGCGGGAAAACCGGTTTGCTGGCTGCTGGAGGGTTTTATTATTAAGAATTTTCTAAATACAACAAATCTGGGTTCCAGATCTGGAAAACTCGATAGAGAAATAATAGCTCTGCAGCTCACTGGCTGTTCTGAAGCCAAAATAATGACTGATCCACACCCTCAAATGGGATTTACAAGATTCAGCCAAAATTAGGCCCTAGAAACCCCAGCGCTGCCCCTGAAGTCCCTACGTCAGCGTCTGAAGCCCCTGCGTCCCTCAACGCTAGCCTGGAAAGGACTGCGTTACCCCAGATTGGGTGATGCATTCCTTACGCTGCCCCTTAGGGTCTCTGCGTAACCCCTGAGGGCTTCCAGCTGAATCACACTGCCCTAGGAGGGACTGCGCAACACCTGCATAGCACAGTTGTTGCCCTCTCTACTGTTGCTCTCTTGCTTCTCTGCGCTGCCTCTCTGAGCCGATCTCTGCCTCTTGCTGATTCTAGACCCTGGGATCAGATCATCTCCTTGGCCTAAATTCCCCTTTTTGTAGTTGAAACATTTCTGAGAATTTTTAGCAAACCTGCCCTAGAATCTCAGCTTAGCTTCAGTGCTTTGCCTCTGTGTGTCTTTAAAAATGACCCCAAGCCTTTCCTTTATACTTTTATCGTTGGGAAACCAACGACCATGATCATATCTTGAATCAATGGCTAAGATTAAAAGAAAGCTTGAGCTGTGTGACTTAAGACAATTTTATCACATGTTTAATTTAATTCACTTTAATTATTTCATTTTCCTAAGTTTAGACTTAGGAAAAATTAATTAAATTTCTCCCAAACTAGATGAAATTTCCGAAATCCCTTTCTGGGTCTTGTAGATCAAGTGTACTCTGGCCCCTCCACAAAATTTGGGAGCTAGAGCACAACTGATGCTACCCCAAATACACAAAATCTCAACATTACATACGTCGTGTTTCCAATATTTCTCATTTTCCTGCGTTATGAGTGGTAGGATGTAAAGGCCGATAGTCTGTGTGTCCGTGATACATTTGGATGCTGTCTGTGCATTATAGTCTGCATTAACCGTGACCATGCTGGTTGTTCATTGAAAATGGTATGTGTTTTTTGTTGAAGGCTGTGTGATGGTGTCAAATATACTTTGAAACTGTGTATGTAATGTGATGGCATATAAAATGCATTGGCGTTGGTTGTATACGGATTATAAAAGATGCTATCACAAAATTAGACCTGATAGGCTGCTAATCAAATCAATCTCATGTAACTGTTTCAAATCAATCTTTCAATTGAGGCTTAGCCTCCTCAACTTGAGAGGGCTCTCTCAAGGGTTAATGATTTTTGATAGAAATGTAGATGGCTAACTCTATGTGGGGTATTAAGTAGATAAATGATAGATATTGGTTGCAAATCACATCAGCAAGTGCACATTGGGCTTATGGAGTCAAAATAGTTTCAGTAAAACCAAACAATCTACTTAGCGTGGAAGTCAAGGCATATCAGAGTTCTAGTTCAGAGATACACATGTGAAACAGTAAAAAACAGTCAGTTTGTCCATATAGGAAGCCAGAGCATCAAAGATGAATTCTGAGTAACATAAACAAACACCACTGCCATAGGATAGTATTAAGATGCAATTAGAACAAGAACACACTAGAACTATTTATGAATCTCAAGTTGGCTAAGTAGAAGACTCTGTATTAAGTTGAAAACCAGTCACTTACAATAAACACAGCCTCTTGCTAAAAATGTCCAATCCTGACCATATTCAACTTCTTGATTTTTTAAAGATCATTTACAACATAAGATAACCTTATCTATAGTTAGATACATCAAACTCTTGACTCTTGACACCTTGCCTAACCATATGACATGGTATTTATTACAAAATGACAGCTAATCCACTAAACAGTGCTATTACAAATAGGATTCAAACTCTTAATCACCTATCTATAACAACCTTATCTTAATTAGATTACATTGTTTGCCAAATGTATTAACACCTGGTCGAATCTAGATGATTGGCTCCAAATCTTAATGACTGTAATGTTGACCTCCATCAAAGTATGAAACAATCCCCTGTTTTCTAGGCATAGGGTCCTTAGCACTCTTGAGACACTCTGACCATCATAAACTCATCATTTCGAGATTATTTGCTGTTAGAAATTGAAGTAACACCTGCCCAAAATCCTCCCTAAGTTCTAGCTGTCCAAAACCATCATCAAACTGTTCAAATGCGCTGAAATAGACCTGTGCTACGAAAACAACACAGTTTCGTAGCGCTTTTCGTAGTGCAACTCTTTTACCTTTTTTCCTTCATAATTTTGATTTCTTTCGTCCAGGATTATCTTCATTATCATTTAATACATCCTCCCTGGCAATTTCAGGTCATAATTCATACTTTTGCCCTTCAAAAATTTATGAGAAAGAGTGAAAAAAGCTGCTACAGCAGTTTCGTAGCTCTTTTCACTCTTTTTACACTGTTTGCGCTACGAAACTGCTGAGTGAGTAGTTTTTTCCAATTTTTTTCAAAATAAAACCATAAATGTGCCAAAACTCAAAATAACATTGGTTTCATCAAATAAAAAAGTCATATGAACTGAAAAACACAGTTTTCATGAGGTTCCTTCTTAATTTTCACTTGATTTAGCTTTTGACTTTTTAATGATTGTCATTCTGCACCTTTGTTTTTTAACTCATCCTGAGTCAATTTCAGCTGCTGCTCCAAGTCCTCCACTTGATCTCTAAGTCTTCTATTACTGGCTCTCAAGTGAGTATTGATTACTCTGACAAATTTAGCTTCCTTGATCGCTGGAATTGTCCATGTGAAAAACTATTCTGCACTACTTGGGGTTTCAGACCTAGAACTTGTTTGACCTTCCCATAGTGCCTTCATTCTTTTAAACTCTGTTTTCTCAATACTGTGCTTTCTGGCCCTCTTTCTCATCACAACAATTTCTTGGTTTGCTAACCTCAATTTCTCCTCAAAATGTTGACACTGTCATTTCTTCTTTTCCTTTCTTTGTTTTGCTGGCTGCATGCTCTACTGTAGGTGATGAGAGATCAACCACTTCTTCATGGGCTTTTGTTGTTTCAATAGTTTCTTGAACTTCCTTGCTTCCTTCCTTGAGTTTCTTAGCATGCCTAGTTAAAGGTTTCCTTTGTTGAAAGATAAAGGTTGCATTTTCACCCTCAAAATCAAGCTTCTTTGCAGACTTAGTCTTTTTCTGTTTGTGTTCATCTTCTCCAATGAAGCCAGCTTGCACAATGGGTGTCTCCTCTATATCAATTGCATGAAGGATGTCATCTAAATTTCCCTTAATTACTGGGCTGTCCTCTGAAACTGAAAAAACTATCTTTCCTTTTGATGCCACTGCTTGGCTTCTTGTCACTCTCTTGATTTCCTGCTTGCTGGCGACTTGTTTCTGTTTTGCCTCTTTGACACTTTTTAACTTCTGTTTTGCAGGTGATGGAGTTGATGTGTCAATCATTTGTGTCTGCTCTGTCCTTTTCTCAACTTGTTTCCTTGGCTTCAGTTTTACAAATTCCTTTGGTTTTGCAACCACAGGTTGACTAGACTCTGCTACTGGTGGTGAAGGAGTTCCTTTAGTTTTAGGGTTTCTAGCAGGAGTTAAGGTTTCCAACTCAAAACCATTCATAAACAAAAAGGATGACCAATCCCTGCCTATCTTCTGAAGCTCAATCAAAATCAACAACTTCATCAAACCATGATGAAACAAGGATGTTTCACAACCTCCAGATTTGGCTTGTACTTTATCAGCCATTTTGGCAAGACTCCTATGAAAATAAAAGGGCAAATCAAGTGAAACCTTACCAGTGAAATGCAGAAGCAACTTGAAATGATATGTGTAGACCTTATGATATCTGCCTTCACATGTAAAATACCTCTGAATGTTGAGCAGCAACTTTGCATAAGTGTCTTTGATGCAGTTTCTAGGGATTGCGTTATTGAGGTCCATATCTGCATACTCAGGTTTCATGAATTCCTTGCATGGCTCCATATCAAATTTGAAACCTTTGAACCAAGTTTCTTGACCCCATGGTATCTCTGTCACAGCAGCAATAATCTCTGGTGTAATTGGCACATTTAGCATTCCAACCTTGGTAGTTGTTCCATTGAAGTGCAAGGCAAATTCTTTGGAAACCTGTGTGTGGCAACCCTGCAATTTTTCACAAAACTGAAGACAACCTACTCTACTAAATGCCTCCATCACTGCTGGGTCTTCAATTATGGCCTTCATATTTTTAGGCTCATATCTTAAGCAATGTCCCCCTCTGTGAACTTTCTTTTCCTCTGCCATGCTTCTTAGAAAAACCTGTGAGCTTCACTTGAATATATGAAACAACCTCGCTTGATTAGGATGTATCTGCCTCGCTTGAGTATATGAAACAACCTCGCTTGATTAGGATGAAGATAACCTTTGTATGGAACAACCACAGGTTTGCCCTGACTACTTCAGAGCTCAGAAACTCGTATGGAGGCAAATGAAATGAGAATGACCAAATTAGGCAAGATTTTGAATTGGAAATGTCATCTCATAACTGAATGATGCCTCATTCATACCCTATCATGACAATGATGACTGTAAGACGAGTAAGTACATTGAATCTCATTATTAACTGACTCATCATACCACTAACCTATCATATCCCAACGGATTTCTGACAAATTTCAGCTCAATTGACAAGATGGTTAAGAAACCGCGCTTTCGTAGCGCCGACATTGTATTTTTCCCAGTTTCCGCTACGAAACTATTAGCGCTTTCGTAGCACAAATCAAATTTTTTGAACTAGCTGCGCTACGAAAACATGGATTCTTGGCTAATTGCAGAGTTTTGACCTGAAACTTTATGGAATGACTCCCAAATGGAAATTATGGATATTTTGACAATGAATGGACTTTTAAAAAACTTTATTTGAACTTAATGATGACCTTTGAACTTATAAAAATCTAACCTACCCTTAACCAAATCCTAAATTGACTTCTAAACCTAATTTGGACTATGACCAAAAACAAACATGAAACAATGATGTTTTGAAATTTTTTTGGATGATAACAAAAGACATATATGGTAAATATATGTGGAAATTTCTTTTTAATACCATGACTCATGTGCGTTGAGTTCCCTTAAAGAAAGTGGTAGTGTATTTAAAGTTTGTTGAGATATTTTTTGATGGTGGTATATAATGGATTTAAAAAAAAGGATGGTGGCATATATAATGGATTTAAAAAAAAATGATGGTGGTATATATAATGGATTTAAAAAAAAGGATGGTGGCATATATAATGGATTTAAAAAAAAAGGATGGTGGTATATATAATGGATTTAAAAAAAAAGGATGGTGGTATATATAATGGATTTAAAAAAAGGATGGTGGCATATTTTTTGATGGTGGTATATAATGGATTTAAAAAAAAGGATGGTGGCATATATAATGGTTCATGCATAATGTAATGAGATATGAAATTCGTTGAGTGTTTTTTAATGGGTATATGTTATATGGTATGAAAATACATATACCATATATGGAAGCTATATGTTGGAACCATCATATAAGTCATATAATATATATTTGATCAGTGGAGGTTGATATACTCACGTTGAAGTATTAACTTTGTATAGTGAAGTGTGAAGTTGGTAGTGAAGTTTTTTTAAATTAGTTTTGTAAGAAGGCAAAAGTAAGTCTGCAATTATTTTGGAAATCAAAAGCACATAGCCTTTTTTGATGATGCATTCACTAATCTCCATTGTGGGAGTAGTTCTCTCTGGCAAAGAGAACTATCATGTGTGGTCCAGGAAGATCAAACACACCCTAATTTTCAATGAACTGTGGAAAAGAATTTGTGAAGGAGAAGGAAACAATGCACCTGAAAAGCCCACTTAAGACAAGGAACTTGCCATTTGGGAAAACAAGAACAACAAGGCCTATGCCTTGATCGCAGCGCCAGTAAATGAAGAGGTGAGTCGACATATTTCGCCATTTTCAAATGCTTTTGAAGCTTTAAAAAGTTGAAGAAATTATATGACTCACACTCTGAGCTTGAACTTGTTCAATTTGAGTTGAAAAATGATGACCCTCTTTCCTTGGCATAAAAAACAAGATCCATTATGCATGACATAAAAGCCACTAGTGTTGAAATAGATGTTCCTCTCACAACCTATGTCAAGGCACTATATCCCACTTATTCACTTTATCTTGAGTCATTGCAAGCAAGTGGCAAACTTAAGGAGATTTCCTTTGACTCCCTTGAGAAGAAGTTTTCTGAAAGAGAGAAGACTTTTGGGAAGAAGACAACTCCTTGGTCTTTTGAAAAAGCTGTTTGCCTTGCACAAGAAGGGAAGAATCATACACATGATTCTTCTAGAGGAAGAGGTGGCCGAAGAGGAAGAGGAAGGAAGAGTTTTAGAGGCGAGGAAGTAAACATTTTCAAGGATAAAGGTTTGATCTTCATTGCATACTGTGTAGTAGAAATGGACATGATGCTTCCACATGTAAGATGTCTTGGGACAAATTTGAGTTGGAAAGAAATGAAGAAAAAGGTAAAACGCTTGGTAAAGGGAAAGGAAAAGCATCGGAGTCAGCGCATTATGTTGTGGCACATTGCAATATTGGAGTAACTGAAGGCTTATTTAATGATTCACTTGCTTCATGGAAAGATGTTTGGTTGTTTGATTCGGGAGCAACTTTCCACATGAATTTCATAAGAGATTTCTTTGAAGAATTCACTGACAATGTTGATGGAGTAGTATACTTTGCAAACAAGTCAAAACTCAAGCTATTAGGGCTTGGCACCATCAGGCTCAAACTGCCTAGTCTTCCAGACTTTCTTCTACATGATGTTCTATACCTCCCGGAGTTGAGGAGAAACTTGTTGTCTTTGGTTCACATCTTGCCAACAAGGACACTCCATTCACATATTTGATGGCAAGCTTGAGTGAATTACTTAGTTCACAATTATGACATTTAGGATATGAAACTCACGAGAAACCAATATGTTAGTATTCTTATTAGCAATGCTACAACTTAACCAATAGTCAATTTACTTCTAAAATCCAAAGTTACCAATGCTAACAATTTTAGAAGCCTTTATGTAACTTATGCCCAAATAACATCAAATGAGCAATAGTGATTTTTTATGACAGCAGTATGCAGGCTATGACAGCAATAGCTAATCTTTTGCCAAATGTGTCAAAACAATCCCAACTACTTATGTCTTTCTCCTCATTCAAATGAGAGCACTTAAGATAAAATGCAAACAATGAGAAATGCCTTTGAGTGCAAATGCATGCAAGACTGCAAATGAGATGAATGAGGCAACCAAGGGAAACCTGGAAGGAAACCCTCTTAAACCACTTTGGAAAAACAAAATTATAACCAATGATGCAAGGGAAACCTGGAAGGAAACCCTCTTAAACCACTTTGGCAAAACAAAATTATAACCAATGATGCAAGGGAAACCTAGAGGGCAACCCTCTTAAACCACTTTGAAAAAGCAAAATTATAACCAATGACGCAAGGGAAACCAAGGGAAAAATATCCAATGAAGTTAAAATCCTTTTAGATGTCACTGCTATGTTAGATCAGACCTTAAGATGCTTCCCCAAACAGTATGACAATCATCAAAATTTATGAATTTATACCAAACAGTGATTACCGAATTGATGTAGGTGAGTTATCAATATGTTATGGTACTCATTAGTTAAATTGATGCCACTTTTATGAATTTTTTACCACTGCAAAAAAAATGATTGAACGATTCTAGTAAAACAGCAAGGAATCAGAGTTTGAGGAAGCAAACCAATAGGCCTTTTGGCTTAGAAGATGACTAGAAAACTTGCCCAAAATTCTTGTGATGGAATGACCTCCTGAAACCACCAATGTTAGCTCAAAATCTCATGAGTATTTGTTGCAACCACAAAGAATTAGTGACAAAATCAAACAATAACCCAATGCAATGACTGGATGAGGAAAAGAGGGTTAGGAGAGGGCAACAGTGAGGGCTGGAAGCCAACGCTAGGCCTAGGATGGGGCAACGGCTAGGATAAAAGCTTTGGAGAGGCTGCGGCTAGGGAAATAAGCCCTATTGAGGTAGGAGGAGAGGCCTTTAGGTTTGCAGTAGGAGCTTAGGAGGAGGAGAAGAGGGCAACGAGGCGCTACAAGCTTAGGGAAAGGCCTACGACCTAGGGTTTGAGCCCCCTATGGCTGTGTTACCCACCACTTCGTGGGTGATATCCCTAGGAGAAATTTTTCTCCACGATGGACCTCAGTCGGCAGCCAACAACCCCTTGCAACTTCCTACTAGCTTGTTGTGCCATTTCTCTGCCACCTGAGCAAGCCATGTGGTCCCTCACCCATCTATATTGATCGTATGTTTGAAGGTGGGCCTCCCGAATCTAAAAGTACGTCTTGTCATTTGGTAATTGAGTATTGGGTTTACTTATCATGGATATTTTTGGGCATGGATTGATGGGGGGATTTGGCGGAAAGAGTGGGTTTAGTTTGTGCTCCTGTCCCCTTGACCTCTTTTGGATGTTACCCTTGGATCTTAGTCCTGTGGGATCTCTTTTATTGACCATTTGGTTTTAGGGTGGTACTACTTAGGAAACCCTGACTTTGGGTGCGTGGTCCCGCTCCTTTATTCGCATATATTACTCCCTTTCCATTCATCATACCTCATTCATCATTTCTCCCACCTGGGTCCACATAGGGTCAACCTCCCTATCCCTTTGCCCGCACCTTGGGTCTGGCCTAAAATGATGCTGAGAGGTTGAAGTAGCTAAAGGAAAAAGAAAAAACATAATTGGCCACACTTAACAGGAAACTATACCACAAAATGCAAAAGATGCCCGGGACAAAAATAATCAGCACGTGGGCAAAAGCCAATACATGAGCTCTACCCCATACCCATGGCCATCACCCTGGCTCCATAGGCCCTAGATGAGCCTCCTTTGTCATTCAGGAACCCATGATTGTCGCAACCCCTGGAGGGAAATGAACCGCCCTACCTTAAAGGGGTATTCATTGCTATATTTGACACATCATGCTCTTATCCTTGAGCCCCAAGCAGTTAATAAAAAAAATTCATAAAAGGCGAAAGACATATAAAGAAAGGGTGGAAAAATCAAGGTTGGGACACCTCATGTACCACGATTGCTCCCTCCTACACATTATATACCCTGGTATGGGCTTCCCCTTATCTAGATGCCCCTATGCCCCAATATGTGGCCCAAGATTGCCTCTCTCATTCCCTACTCCATTTCACTTATTTATCACTTGCCACCCCCATTGGAGGGATGTACCTTGGACATACTATCCCTTTTAGGGGCTGAAACCACTTAATAAAATACTTGGCTAACCCCCTTTGGAGCATGGAGACACTAGCACATGCTAAAGCCCACTACGGAAGGGCATGCTATTGTGAAGTCCCCACTTTGTTATCCATGATTTGTAAGCTCTTTTACATGATTACTCTAATGACTGGTTCTACTGGAAGCCTAGGGGACGCATTGGATCTTATACAGGATTGTAGGTGGTTTCCATTTGGGTTTGACACATATAGGATGTGCGTAGAGAGCCATGGGCTTCCATAGCAACAGACAACACTCCACGGATCCCCATCGATGTTTAGAGACTACTAGCGATCCACTTTTGGGATGACGATGATGTACTTGATAGACTATGCCTAGCAAGCCCCACAAGAGCCCTACGCCCTTGGCAGGTGTCCCAGGACTTGTACGATGTCATGGTTGTGAAAATTTCTGAATACAAATTTTCAAAAACCCTACTGTAGTATCTTGATTTACTTCTCCTACTTGTGATTTAATTATACAAGTTATTTTCATAAATATTCAGAAAATATCGAAGTAAACACAACTAGTAACCTACACATATACAGATTATTTACTGATGAATAACGCACATATGACAAAGGACACACATGATTTTTCTGACAAATGTCCCTGGAAAAACCCAATGTGGGAAAACCGGTGCAACAACTCTTTGAGGGTTTTATTATTAAGCAGAATCTGAATACATCTAGGGCACCAGTAGTGGTTTGCCCCACAGAGAAATTTCACGTCTGTAGTACCTTATCACTCGGAGACAGAAAATATGGCTGATTTAAACCCTTCAGGAATTACTGAATATGTGCCCTTTCTAGCCCACTAGAACCCTCAACACAACTCCTCCTGCAACTGTGTCAACCCTCTAGCCCAACGCAGCCTCTGCGTCATTCTGAAGGCCTTTGCGCTGCCTTTGCGTCACCTAGAAGGGTCTGCGTCACCCTCTGCGTGGTCTCTACGTCAACTTGGTTGGACTGCGTCCCTCTTGCTGGCCTCTCCGCTGCCTGGTACAGTACTGCCTCTCTGATGTATGTATTCTCGGCCTCAGATCAGAACATCCCTTGTCGATCTGCCCCTCACTAGCACTACAAGCTCACTCGAAAATTCTCAGCAAACCAAGCCCCAAACTTTCGACTTAGCTCAAGTGCTGCTACTCTGTGTGTGTTCTCCAACTGACCCCAAGCCTTCCTTTAATACTTTTCTCGTTGAGAAATCAACGACCGTGATATAATCTCTAATCAACGGTTAAGATTAGAGAAAGCTTGATCCACGTCACTTAAAACATTCTCACATATGTAAATTAATTCACTTTAATTTTTCAATTTCCCTAAGTTAGACTTAGGGTCTCCATTAAAAAATTTAATTATCTGAATAACTTTTACACCATGTGGAATTTCTCCAAACTATTTTTGGGTCTTGGAGATCTCACGTGTCCTAGCCCTTCCACAAAGTTTCGGGGCTAGAGCACATCCGATGCTACCCATAATCTCAACAATGGTAGCATTCATTCCATCATTCGAGCCCTTACAGATGATCTACATGCATCTTCGACTCATAGGTAGTCCCATAGGGTCATTTATGTGCCCTCAGACCCACTGGGAACACCACAGGTCTACTACTTAGAGAACAAGGGGCCACCCCCTTGTCCATCATATTTTGAGTTTATTCATCATTATGGCAGTTCAGGATGTTATTAGGCCTTTGGAGGGCCCCATGACATGTACATATTATTATGTGACCTCCTGAGAGGCTTACTTTTCCATTTATGAGCTAGTTTGGTGAGCTTGTCACCAATGGGGGTTTTATTTGCACATAATTTTATTAGTAGGGGCTAATGTAGGCTCATAGGCTAATTCAAACTCCTAAAAGGGGTATAAATTGATGTTAGCTACATTCGTTTGTATCATCACTTCACTTGGGATCTCTCTATCTTTAGAGAATTTTGCATTTCTTCTTGGAGGATTATTTTGGATAAATGGATGAATTTTGATGTATGGATTTGGGCCATTTTTATCTTGGAGCTTCGTTTTTTGCAAATGTGATGTTGGTTGGATATACTCTCTAACACTGTAAGTAAATTTTAATGATATATTCTTGTTGATGAACACTGTTGAACTTCACTATAATTAGGCCTAGTTGCTACATCATTGGAATGTTGAATTGAGTGTCTATTTAGCTTGTTTAATGTATGATCCATTGTTAGATGAATGAAATGTCCTAGAGATTGTTTTATCTCGATGAGTTTGCACAATTTGCATGAAGTATAAATGCTTGAAGGTCACTTTTCTTTTTTACCCTTAACATTGGACAGAGTTGACTTTCTGAGCCTCCTTGATCAAGAAATCGAATTCTCAATCATAATCATCCTTAACTCCATATCCCCAAGGGAAATAGGCATTGGTCCCTCAAAAGGGTGGTCATTTTCCCCTTCCTTTTCACCTTTTTCCCCTTCTCCCAAGTCTAGCCCTGATAGGTCACCTAGGGCATCAATTTCCTGTGAATTCACCCACAGGAAAAAAATGATCTCTTGGAGGCTACTGCACTAGTAGGTCCGTCCCTCTCCTCCGAATTTGAGGTAATTCCAATGGTGGAATCTCCGGGAATCCCAAGCCTTAGCTCTAGGACCAAGTTTTGCCCAGGCATCCCCAAGGCTAGACCCTAGTAGAATCAATTTGACCTTTTGGAGCAAAATTTCTTGCCTAATCCTTTCCCCTCACATTGTTTAGGATAGGAACATCCTTGGTTGCTATATTCCATCCTCGAACCTGAGCTGGGTCCACTTGGTCCTATTTCCTATCAAAGACTAATCATCAAGGGCTATTTGGGAAACCAAGTTCATATAGGATTTTAGGGATTAGGAAATACGCCTTCAAGTTGTACCCCTCTCCTTTAACCTCACCCCCTCTCCCTTGGAAGGCAAGTCCCTTGCGTAAAGAGCAAGCAAGCACCTTCTCTTCACCTCCTCCTTAGGATAGCGTTACTGGGATCATTTCATACTTATTCATTGACATACCATTATAAGTGGCTTCCCAAACAACATTGAGACTCCTCCCATTGGTGAAAGTGAGTTAAGAGCAGGGAGTCTTAGCCGTGGTGACAGTGGGCTAAGCCTTCACCGTTGCCCTTAGTTTAGCAGTTTCCCTCTTAGGAACCCCTTTTAGGTCCCTTGCTATTTTGAGTGGTAACAGGATGAAGGAAAGGCAAAAGAGGGTCACGACAAGGCTAGGAGGCCACGATAGGGGTTGCAGCTCACCCAAATGGCCATGGAGGGCTGTGGTTAGGGTTGGAGAGGGCTACGCTAGGTCTATGAGGCCTAGGAAAATTTTGTACCTCAGCAAAATTGAGAAATTCAATCCCAAACCTCGAAATTCACCACAAGATGCCACGAAAATGCTTCCAAGGGCTAGTGGCTTCCTTCTTTGCTTGAGCGTTGGGTTTGGAGGGTAGCTGGAGGCCAGATCTTGCCTTCCTAGGCCTAAATCTGCCTCCAAAAATTCGAATGATTTTTTCCAAGAGCTAGAAACCCTTGAAACCCTTCCAAATTTTCAAATTTGGCTTGAGAAATCACCTGCACAAATGAAATAATTTTTTTTCCAAAACTCCAATATATACAAAATTCAAAATAAACGCGAAAACCTCAATTGCTGCAAACAAGGGTCATAAGTTATTTTACAAGAAATTATATACAAAATATTCACAAATATACAATACTTGTAAAATATTTTTTTTTAAGAAAATGAAATCTGAGTAATGGCAATGGATAATATATTTTTCGAAAAGTTAGAATATTGGCCACACTCTTTAGCGAAGTAATAACACCATATAAAAATTCCATGAGCCCAAAGAAGGTCGGCTCTTCCCCAAAGTCTGTGAACTTGGAGCCCAAGTGCTAGTGTACCTGCAAATCTCTATATATTTTCTCAAGTAGACTTGTTAGATCATATGGTGAATTAGACCACTTAAGATAAAACCAAATTTACCAATAGAATGTTCTTATCACCGACAAATGAAATAACAAGCTCATAAAAATATTAGCACAATATAGGAAAGCACATAACTAGCACATACCACATATCAATGGAACAAGAACACCATGAATCGAACCCCAAAGCCTTTTTATTATGATATTAGAACATTCCTAGCAGAGGAATGGCTCAACACCAGCATTACAAATTTACTTGATGAAAACCAAGGACGAAGTATTTACAAAATTCAAAAATTCAAAGCTGAAGTGGAAAACATTACAGAAAGAATAATCATGATACTAAGATTCGATAATGGAGGAGAGTCATCCAAAGAAATTATAGCCTTATGTAAGGAATTTGGGATTAAGAGGGAATTGATAGTCCCATACAATCTTGAACAAAATGGAGTTGTAGAACGAAAGAACCGATCCATTGAAGAAAGTGTAAAAGCGATGTTACATGATCAAGATCTCACAAAAATTTTGTGGGGAGAAGCCACAAAGACAACAATATATTCAAAATCGAAGTCCCCACAAGTCGGTACACAACAAGACTCCTAAAGAAGTATTCTCTAAGAAGAAACCAACTATAGACCATCTCCGTATCTTTGGGTGCCTTGTATATATTCATATACCAAAGGACAAAAGAAAGAAGCTGGATCCATCAGGCATGAGAGGAACATTTGTTGGCTACAACAACTCCTCTAAGGCCTATAGAATCTACAAAAAGGAAGGACACCATATAGAAGTAAGTCGAGATGTCATATTGGACGAAAGTATCGCATTTAAGAAATCTAAGGAACTTCCCATGGACACTGATGACGAAGAACTTCCAGTATTTGAAGTGGAAGTTAACAGGGAAGAAGAAGAATCTTTTCATGAAGATGAGGGTCCTAGTGAGCCTATTCAACCTGTGGTCCTCCCCGAATCAAGAAAGAGACCTAGCTGGTTGAAATCTACACTACTTGATGCATAAGGTCATGGAGCAACGAAAGGCACATTCAAAGAAAGCAAGAAACCCAAGCGATATTTTGGGTATGCAGCATACATGACAAAACTAATAGAAGCAGAGCCATCCACTTTTGAATAAGTTTTCAACCATCAGGAATGGAAGGATGCCATGAGTGAAGAATATCAATCTATAATGAAAAATGAAGATTGGGAGATCGTACCTAGGCCCAAAGACAAATCTGTGGTAGCGTCCAAATGGATCTATAAGATCAAACTTACAGCAGATGGAAGCATCGATAAGTATAAGGCAAGATTTGTGGCTAGGGGCTTCTCTCAACAAGAAGGCATCGACTATGAAGAGACATTTGCACCGACAACAAGGTATACAATGATTCGTTCATTGATTTCTTTGGCAACATCGATGGGATGGAACATCCACCAAATGGATGTCAAGGCTGCGTTTCTGAATGGTACAATTGATGAGGAAGTCTATATAGAGAAACCCTTGGGATTTGAAGTTAAATACAAGAAGGCATATGTTTGCAGATTGAAGAAATCATTATATGGCCTCAAGCAAGCACCAAGGGCATGGTATGCTAGAATGGATGCATACCTACAAAGAATAGGCTTCACAAAAAGTTCTGTTGATCTGAACTTTTATATCAAGGTTGTTAAGGGAGAACCTGTAATCATTCTTATGTATGTAGATGATCTTCTCTTGACAGGTGTAGAAGGTCGAATTGATGAATGTAAGAAGCTACTAGCAACAAAATTTGACATGAAGGATCTGACATGAAGGATCTAGGGATGATGCATTACTATTAGGGACTAGAAGTCTGGAAAGGACCTAATGAATTTTTTTTGGGTCAAGGGAAGTACATGATCAAGGTGTTGAAGAGGTTTGACATGATGGATTGCAGACCAATGACCACTTCGATGATGACGAACTTGAAAAGACATAGGAATTCCAAATCAAGCCCTGTGAATCCTTCCAACTATAGACCACTGATTCACTCACTAATGTACCTGGTGAACACTCGACCAAACATACGTTTTGCAGTAAACATTCTCAGTCAATTCCAAGTAGAGCCAAAGCATGATCATTGGATAGCAACGAAACATATATTGAGATATCTGCAAGGAACTATCCACCTTTGCCTGAAATATGATAGGAGGAATGATGTCCATCTGATTGGATATACAGATTCCGACTAGGGAGACAGTGAGCAGGATGGAAGAAGCACTACAGGAGGATGTTTCAGTCTAGGATCCTCCATGATCTCATGGATGAGTAGAAGGCAAGGCACAATTGCTTTTAGTGCTGTGGCTGAGTATGTTGCAACATGTAAAGTAAGCAGAGAAGCAATTTGGTTGAGGAAGCTGTTGTCTAACCTATTCAAAGGATCGATGGACCTTGTTGACCACTAGAGTGGCACTTGATGAGTACATGAAGACTCCATGCCCAAGGATGAACCAAAGGACACTTGTACCATCAGATATCATCAATTCAACAGAGTTTTTAAACTCTACTTCTACTTCTCATCATTTTCTTTTGTACCAAGATTCCACACCCTATGGGGAATTGTAATAAGTGATGCTAGTAATGATGAGTTTTGAGTCAGTATTGAGTCTGTAACAGGCCTAGGTAGCCTGGGACCTTGCTAACAAGTGAGTATTACTCTGGGAGTTTTTTTTTTAATTGGTTAAATATCATCTCCCTACCAGGAGTTAATAATTAATTGAGTTTTTTTCTCCAATTTTACTTCAAAGTCGGAGTACGGCTAGATGGTGAGGCCTTGGGTCGGTCCAAGTGTCTAGAGTCAATGTATATTACCATACTAGATCACACAAAAAATTTCGTGGAATTTGGTTAGGTCTAGGTAGTGTTTTTTTAATTTTTTAGAATTCTCACAAGTCGAAAATTGCAATAAAAATTGTAATTGAATTGTAATAAGTGTTGCCTAGAGAATTCATATGGGGTATGAGTAATCAAAATTACATCTCTCACCCTCAACTTTCTACTATGACACATTTTGAGGGATTAAAAATATGTTTTGAACCGTCAAAACCCACTTTTCCTAAGTATAATGAGAAATCTGGCAATTAATTAACCCAAAAATTAAATAAATGGAGAAAAATAAATATACACACATGCTAAATGAGGTGGAAATGTGGTGGAAATGAGGTGGAAAATTATGGAAGAGTTAAAGTGAAGTCCCAAAGTGATGTGGACTCCTAAAATCAAGAAAAAGACGTGCTCAAATAAAATTGAATTTTCGGCATTAAATGAAAGTTGCTTACTTGGAAATTCGAATTTGTGAAGTTAGTGCATATTTGGGAGGATTTTGGATAATATTTGGTGGAGATTTTTGTGGAAATTTGTCTCCACATGGCTTACCACCCATATATACTTGTCATTCCATCATAAAATTCGAATTTGGCACATAAGGGAAGAAGAAAATGATGTTCACATGCCAAAATCTGGTTTTTACACTTGGCAATGGAGCTCCACATATCAAATTCGAATTTTCCTTGTGATCTCCTCCCTCTCACCACTTGGCATATGGTTCTTCATTGGAATTTGCTCCCAACTTTTTATGTAATGGAGCCATGGACTCTCATATTGTATCATGTTATGAGTTATTGGGCTTGAGGAAACTCTGTCATTTTTGTATATCAATAAAATCAAGACTTTGGACTATTTAGCGGATGTTATCTTGGCGTTATGAGGTGATTTCTTTCCATACAATTGCTATTGTATTTGAATTCGTTTATATGCTTGATCAATATTAGTTTATATTTGCCATCTTGCTTGGATTGATGCGTGCAAGCTATCTTGCATGCATCATTGATTTAGAATATTATTATAGGAATTAACTTGCCAAGTCATTTTCGGAGGAATGTTTGGTTTATCTATTTCATTATGATGCTCTAATCCTTTTGCAGACTGATATTTGTTTAAGTGTGTAGGGAAGATCTATTCATATTGTGTGCAGGAAATCCATCTGGGCGTGGGAGAAGTCTCAAATAGATCAACTCACTCCTAGATTCAAAGCGATCCAAGACTCAGCTACTTTCAATCCCAAGTTTGGCATCAAAGGAAGACAAAGAGGGAGTTTCTTGTTCTCTAGCTACTTGATCATCTATTTCCACTTTTAAAATCTAAAATTTTCCATTTTTACTGCGTCTTAAAGTCATATTTGCTACTTCAAAAGCGTTTTTTTAAACTAGGCAAGAATAGGGGTTCGCTCCCATTCCTTGGGCTAGTGCCTTTGTACATTAATTTGTATTTTAGATCCTCTTTATTTCAGCCTAACGTTTGATTTTCTTTCACAGCCCGCAAACTTGAGCGTGAAAAGCGAGGAGCTTGAGGAAAAGACAACAACAGACAATTGATCCTCCTTGCATGCGAAGGCTTCCATTACTTCAAAATCTGATTTAGGGAGGTCATACGCACCTGTGGAACAGAAGCAAACTTGATCTTTGCAATGGGCCATGGAGCCTTGAAAAAATTATATTTTGAAGGTTTTCTCCATAAGATGTGTTGTCAATATTTGAGGAGGAGATTAAGCCTTTTTTCCAACCTCTTTATTCATGGAAGGATCTCATTTTGGGCAGCTCTCTCAAAGGTTGTTTTCTTCACTTGTAATCAATAATAAAATAATTTTATTTGCTTGAGAGAGCTTGGGATATTTTTTCCATGGTATCTCTCTTCCTTGGTTGAAGAGGAAGGCATTTTTTGGGTGGATTGATTCATTTTCTGATTTTCATTTTATGCATGCTAATGAATTAACAACTAATACACTCTACATCCATCTAACTAAATTTCAGCTAAATTGAACTTACATGCATGAGCCCCAATGCTACAAACTTGAACAAAATCCCTTTTTTTTGTATAAGCAATTCGCATGTTTGGCAAAATTCCATTTGATTTAATGATTATGCTTCATGCATGTTGAGGAACCATTGAAGCACCCATTTTATAAGAACTTATTTCATTTCACTTGCCATTAAAATGCTACAACACATAAGTTTATTCATTTCTCTCAAAGTTTGTTTTATTATTGAAGTAAGCACTATCTCATATCTTGTGGAAAATTTGCATGTATCATTTAAATGAGATTAATCAACATTCATTTTACGCAGGCAACTCATTAAAACTTACCTCCAACATAAGTTGGTTGTATAGACCTCTAGGGACCCTCTACTTCCCTATTCACTTGTCACTGTGAGATCCACATAATTTGGGCGAAGGTGAGGTCTGGGGATTGAATAGTTGATTTGAAATATTTGTTGTAGAGTAAGTTTAACTAAAATGAACCAAGAACACTTTTCATCACATTTCCCTTTTTATGGTTGCTATTCTCATGCAAGTAGTGTGATGCTTACTTTCTAATTTCGCAAAGTTTAATTTTATCTTCAACATCTAATTTTTTTGTTGTTTCGAACTATGACAAGATATGTCTAAATATTGAGATTTGGTTATCCTTTAATCATTTGATCCTACAAATATCTGTTGCTGACATCTTTTGTTTCCATTTCAGGATTATTATGTTCTCAACTTTTGAGCATTATTTTGGAGCACTTTATTTAAAGGCACTGGTTGAATGGTTTGATGTTATTATTGCAAAGCTGCTTATAAAATGCTCATAAATCTTTAAAAGTAATCCAATTTCACTCTAACAATTCTCCTAAAATCTCAAAATCTTTTACTTCGTTTTTCTATTAGGGACCACCCCCCATAGCTAACTTAGGAGATAGCTTAAACGGAGAGAGTCGGGAATAGGTGACAACCCCCTTCTCTGAATTCCTTGCCACCAACCACACCTTGTGGGGTTGAAGGATTTTTCCACTAACTTGTAGGTAGGTGCACGCAGCAAGGAGAGCGATAACATTTTTTGCGCCATTGTTAGGGACAAGCTTTCTTGTACCTGTGAAATTGACTAACTTTTGGTTTTTGCATGTTGGATTTTAGAGTTAGATTCTTGTTCAAGTGGCGATACTGCTAATATATATCTTTGGTAGGTGGATGCAGATTCCAGGTTCTTGCGTATTATCACTTCATATCTAGCATGCATCCCCATATGGAGCCAAATGTTGACCACTGGAGTGGGACTTGATGACTACATGCCCAAGGATGAACCAAAGGACACTTGTACCATCAGATATCATCAGTTCAACAAAGTTTTTAAAGTTTATTTTTACTGATCATCATTTTCTTTTATACCCAGATTCCATGCTCTACGGGGAATTGTAATAAGTGATGCTAGTAATGATGAGTTTTGAGTCAGTATTGAGTCTACAATAGGCGTAGGTAGCCTGGGACCTTGCCAACAAGTGAGTATTACTCTGGGAGGTTTTTTTTACTTGGTTAATTATCATCTCCCTACTAGGAGTTAATAATTAATTGAGTTTTTTTCTCCAATTTTACCCCAAAGCCGAAGTACAGCTTGATGGTGAGGCCTTGGGTGAGTCCTAGTGTCTAGAGTCAATGTATATTACCATTCTAGATCACACAAAAAATTTCATGGAATTTGGTTATGTCTAGTTTGTGATTTTTTAATTTTTTAGATTTCCTGCAAGTCGAAAATTGTAATAAAAATTGTAATTGAATTGTAATAAGTGTTGCCTAGAGAAGTTGTATGGGGTATGAGTAATCAAAATTACACCTCTCACTCTCAACTTTCTACTATGACACACTTTGAGGGGTTAAAAATGTGTCTTCAACCCTTAGAACCCACTTTTCCTAAGTATAGTGGGAAACCTGGCAATTAATTAAGCCAGAAATTAAATAAATGCAGAAAAATAAATATACACACATGCTTAAATGAGGTGGAAATGAGGTGGAAAATTATGGAGTTAAAGTGAAGTCCCAAAGTGATGTGCTCAAATAAAATTGAATTTTCGGCATTAAATGAGAGTTGCTTACTTGAAAATTCGAATTTGTGAAGTTAGTGCATATTTGGGAAGATTTGGGAGAATATTTGGTGGATATTTTTGTGGAAAATTGTCCCCACATGGCTTACCACCCATATACACTTGTCATTCCATCATAAAATTCGAATTTGGCACATAAGAGAAGAAGAAAATGATGTTCACTTGCTAGAATCCGATTTTTACACTTGGCAATAGAGCTCCACATATCAAATTCGAATGTGCCTTGTGATCTCCTCCCTCTCACCACTTGGCATATGGTTCTTCATTGGGATTTGCTTCCAACTTTCTATATACTGGAGCCATGGGCTCTCATATTGTATCATGTCAAGAGCTATTGGGCTTGAGGAAACTCTGTCATTTTTGTATATCAATAAAATCAAGACTTTGGGGATATTTAGCGGATGTTCTCTTCACATTATGAGGTGATTTCTTTCCATACTATTGCTATTGTATTTGAATTTGTTTATATGCTTGATCAATATTATTTTATATTTGCCATCTTGCTTGGATTGATGTGTGCAAACTATCTTGCATGCATCATTGATTTAGAGTATTATTCTAGGAATTAGCTTGCTAAGTCATTTTCGGAGGAATGTTTGATTTATTTATTTCATTATGATGCTCTAATCCTTTTGCATACTGATATGTGTTTAAGTGTGTAGGGAAGATCTATTCGTATTATGTGCAGGAAATCCATCCGGGCGTGGGAGAAGTCTCAAATAGATCAACTCACTCCTAGATTCAAAGCGATCCAAGACTTAGCTACTTTCAACCCCAAGTTTTGCATCAAAAGAAGACAAAGAGGGAGTTTCTCGTTCTCTAGCTACTTGATCATCTATTTCCACTTTTAAAATCTAAAATTTTCCATTTATAGAGTGTCTTAAAGTCATATTTGCTACTTCAAGAGCGTTTCTTTAAACTAGGCAAGAATGGGGGTTCGCTCTCATTCATTGGGCTAGTGCCTTTGTATATTAATATGTATTTTAGATCCTCTTTATTTCAGCTTAATGTTTGATTTTCTTTCGTAGCCCGCAAGCTTGAGCATGAAAAGCGTGGAGCTTGAGGAAAAGATGGCAAGTGACAATTGATCCTCCTTGCATGTGAATGCTTCTATTACTTCAAAATCTGATTTTAGGGAGGCTGTAAGCACCTTTGGGATAGCAGCAAGCTTGATCTTTGCCATGGGCCTTGGAGCCTTGAAAAATTTATATTTCGAAGGTTTTCTCTATAAGTTGTGTTGTCAATTTTTGAGGAGGAGATTGAGCCTTTTTTCCAAGCTCTTTATTCATGGAAGGACCTCATTTTGAGTAGTTTTCTTAAGGGTTGTTTTCTTCACTTGTAATCAATAATAAAATATTTTTTTGTTTGTTTGAGGGAGCTTGGGATATTTTTCCCATGGTATCTCCCTTTGGTTGAAGACGAAGGAATTTCTTGGGTGGATTGATTCATTTTCTGATTTTTGTTTTATGCATGCTAATGAATTAACAACTAATGCACTCTACATCCATCTAACTAAATTTCGGCTAAATTAAAGTTACGTGCATGAGCCCCAGTGCTACAAACTTGAACAAAATCTCTTTTTTTTTGTAAAAACAATTCACATGTTTGGCAAAATTCCATTTGATTTAATGATTATGTTTCATGCATGTTGAGGAACCATTGAAGCACCCATTTTATAAGAACTTATTCATTCCAGTCGCCATTAAAATGCTACAACACATATAAGTTTATTCATTTCTCTCAAAGTTTGTTTTATTATTGAAATAAACACCATCTCATCTCTTGTGGAAATTTTGTATGTATCATTTAAATGAGATTAATCAACATTCATTTCACAGAGACAATTCATTAAAACTTACCTCCAACATAAGTTGGTTGTATAGACCTCTAGGGACCCTCTACTCCCCTATTGACTCCTCACTGTGAGATCCACATAATTTGGGTGAAGGTGAGGTCTGGGGATTGAAGAGTTGATTTGAAATATTTGTTGTAGAGTAAGTTTAACTAAAATGAACCAGGAGCACTCTTCATCACATTTCCCTTCTTATGGTTGTTAATTTCATGCAAGTAGTGTGATGCTTACTTTCCAATTTCGCAAAGTTTAATTTCATCTTCAACATCTAATTTTGTTGTTGTTTCGAACTATGACAAAATATATCTAAATATTGAGATTTGGTTATCCTTTAATCATTTTATCCTGCAAATATCTCGTGCTGACATCTTTTGTTTTCATTTCAGGATTATTGTGTTTTCATCTTTTGAGTATTATTCTTGAGCACTTTATTTAAAGGCACTGGTTGAATGGTTTGATGTTATTATTGCAAAGCTACTTATCAAATGCTCGTAAATCTTTAAAAGTAATTCAATTTCACTCTAACAATTCTCCTAAAAACTCAAAATTTTTGATTTCGTTTTTCTATTAGATACCACCCCCCATAGATAACTTAGGATATAGCTTAAACGGAGAGAGTTGGGAGTAGGTGACAACCCCTTCTCTGAATTCCTTGCCACCAGCCACACCTTGTGGGGTTGAAGGCTTTTTCCACTAACTTGTAGGTAGGTGCAGGCGGCAAGGAGAGTTAACAAACCCTACAGTGATACATTGTGACAACACGAATTTTATACGATTGTATGAAGACCATGTATTTCGTGGAAAGATAAAGCATACAAACAACAAGTATCACTATATTCGGGGTTTAGTACAAAATAGTGTGTTGCAGCTACAATATATCTCCATTGATGAGCAAGTAGCTGACATATTGACGAAATCTCTTCCTAACAAAAAGCTTGTGTACTTAAGAGACAAACTTGGTTTAATTGATATATCCTCCCTAGTTGAGAGGGAGAGATGGACACATCATTCTTGTCTTCACCTAGGAAGACAAAATGGAGGATTGGATAACCAGCTAACATCCGATACTCTTTGAGGATGAGGTAGGGCATCCAAGATAAGAATAGTCATGGACTGATATTCTTTGAGGACTGGCTATCCAAGACAAGAATAGACCAAAGAAGGTCATACTTGGTGAACACCTTGAGAGACAATGATGATGGTGTTTATAAATCATTGGTCTCGCCAGCATTGTGCTTTGATCTTGTGGAGAGATAGAGTTGTTAGTCAAGGCCTTGCTATGTAACAATGTTGGTTGATATGATGCTAGACAAATGGTTTACCAATTCGACTCTTCTTATGATCTCTCTTCAGATATATAATGTCCATGTAGCTGTTATGAATACTTCCCTAGTTAAGAGGGAGTGTTGAAAAATTTGTAACTAGGTTCAGTCTTTATAAGTGTGAAATATACTTTTGATGCTTGTAAATTGTAAAATGAAGACCAAACCTAATTACTTTTCAACATAAATGATGCAAGATGCCAAAGATAAGCTAGAAAATCAATACATTAAACCTTCCAATGATATCCAATTGATTGTACGACTGCCTAGAAACTATAAATCAAACTTTTAAATTTCAGATCAGACCTCAAAATTATGTATATCGGATTTGAAATGACACAAAAAATTAGTGATTCAGTCCTTCATAAACCAACAAGGTGCCAAATTATCAATGCCCAAGTAGCTCCAACGATTAGCTAGTCAAGTTGAGAGATTATTGGATAATTTTTGGTCACTTTTAATGAAGTTGTTAGAGTTATATGACTGCATAAAATGGATTTAGCAAAACAGAGAAAATAATGAAGGGAAGAGCGGCAAACCAAGAGGCCTAAAGGCCTAGTTGAGGGCTAGTTTGACTTCCAATGAGCTTGGCTACCTGCAACCACAAAGTTAGCTCTAATATTGTTGCAAAACCACAATGTTTTCCCACTCAAATAATATTAAAATCAGAGATGACTGAAAACAAGGGTAGGGCAAGGCTTCAAGGCTAGAAAAACCCTAAGACTAGGGCTAGAAAAAGCAAGGAAAGACAAACAAGGGCAAAGGATTGCCCAAAAGGCCCGGAAAAGGTCACAGCTATGGGAGATAAACCCACAAGGGCTGACATCAAGCCTAGAAAGGCTAACGTTGGGGTTGAAAAAGCCCTAAAAGGGATAGCAGCCAAGGGAACAACTATTAAAGGGCTGCGACTAGGGCCTAAAGGGAGGTCGAGGCCCTTGGAGGCTTGCGACTAGACCAAGGAAGGGGGTCGAGCCCCTGGGAGGGCCTCTAAGGGCTGCGACTAGCCCTTAGAGGGCTAGCGGCTCAAGGTGGAGGAGGCTAAGGGCCTAAAAGGCCCTCTAGGGCCCACAACTAGGAGGAAAAATGTTGGACGCCTAGGCCTTAGGGTAAAAAAAATTGAAAACCCTTGCAAATAAAAATTTCTCCACAAATTTGCTGCAACAAGATTAAACGACTTCTTCTTCAGGCTGGACGTTGAGCTTGGAGGCTAGATCTTGCCTTCCTAGGCCTAGATTTTCCTTAAAACCCAAATTTTTTTTTCTTGAACAACTTGAAGTCCACTTGCACAAATGCATCAAAGAATGCAAAAAATCCAAATATATATACAAAATTTAAAACCCCAAAAAATATAAAACCCCAAGTGCTGCAAAACAAATGGGTTAGAAATAATCTACAAATTATTTACAAGTGTACAATATTTACAATTTTTTTTTTTTTTTGGGAGAAATAATTTTGGATAAATAACAATGGAATTTGGATGAATATATTCCGAAAAATAAATATTGGCCAAAACCCTCTTGCAAAATCAAGTACCATAAAGAAATATTAGAGCCTAAACATAATCAGCTCTTCCCTAAAGTCTATGAACTTCGAGCCCAAGGGCTTGCGTACCTGTAAATCTCTATAATATTCTCAAAGAAAATTGTTAGATCCTATGGTGAATTAGATCACGTAAGATAACACGTACCAATAAAATGTTCTTATTATTGACAAATGAAATAACAATTATTTAGCAATATTCAACACAATATATTATCACACATAGCTAACACATACAACAGTTCAACAAAAGAAAAACACCATGAACCTAACCCAAAGTCTTTCTATTATGATACAAAATGTTCCCAATAGAGCAACAACTCCTTAGTAGTGTTCAAGAATTACATCCTTCCACAGATATCAAATAGAAGCTCAATAACTTCTTTTTATAGAGAAACCCCTCCAAGTGGAAAATAACGGCTAGTTGGCGTGATCCTCATCAAAATAATCTCGACCGTCGAAAATAACTTGATCATCTTTTAATCTCCATTGTCGAATTTTTAATTTTGACGAAAAATTCTAATTTTTCTTGAAACCCACTTTTAATTAATCCAAAAATTAATCTTTTGGATTAATTTCGTCAAAAAATTGACTTTGACTTAACCACCAAGGTCCAAGGGCTCAAATTCTCTTAAAATATCAATTTTTACTTTGGTGGGGGATCTCAAAAAATTGACTTTCCTTTGACCACGAATTTTTTATTATGTAACACTTTGAGAGAAATTACCTTTTTCTATAATTATTTTTTCCTCAAAATTAATTAATTTTTTGGCTTAGGATTTTAATTTAATTTAGCTAGAAAAACTAATTAATTAACACTAGAGGGGATTAAAAATTTTTCCATTCTCAAATATTTTAGCCATGGTGTCTAAATATGAGGGACTATGCACTAAAATATTTTTTACATCAAATTATTACAATATCAACCCTTAAAACAAGAATACACATTTAGACTCATACCCTCAATAATTTACTCAATTCTGTGACACAATATGATCTAGTATAGACCAAGTGTGTTTGTAGTACAATAATTTAGCCAAATGCACTTAAATTATTTCCAAACACACTTTTATAAAAGACTCGATATAACACTATGACTCAGTTAAGACCTTGTAAAGAGATTCCACCCTAGCTTTGGGGTTTAAGCTAGAAGAAAAACTCTGTCGATTATCTGTGTTTAGAAATACACATAATTCAGTGAGGTTAAAAAACTTCCTAGGATGAAATCTGTTGCCAACATTAGAGGCTTACTTAGGTGTTGTTACATAATTAAACGATCATACTAGCATCATTTACAATACAACTTGCAAAAATTGGGTTTACAATGATACAATGGTGTTGGCTGATGACTTTGAACTTTGAAAAGATTTCTTCATGTCTTTGTATTCTGCTTCCTGGGACTGTTGACAAAGTGTGGTCAGCAATCAATATGTAGAAGAGTTCAAGGCACATTGTCTACATGCCTTCATGCATCATTCTAATGGAAGAGATCCTTCTTCTTCAATCATGCTCATGAGATAGAGCAATTCAACCGTGATATCAACAATTATATGATGATATGACTTTATCTATTAAATATATACATACCTTTTCCTTCTTTTGGTCATCTAGACTTCCTTCTAACAACTTCCTTTTCTTGCATGAAGATGAGGGTACTTCAACCAACTTGACATGTTGCACATCTTTGTCATCATACCATCTTCCTTCTAATTGTGGATCCCACACAGGTGGAATGTAGACCATCTGCAAGGCACTTGTTTCTTCTAAGTAGAGGTGAACCTTCTTAATGAATATTCCAATGGGGGATCTTGATGATCCTCATTCTGCAGATGCTCATGATGATTTCTTTATCTTCTATCATGCTAGATGACTTTCCTCCAACCATATATACTACTATTTTGGTTGTCTTTTATGCTTTCAATGAAGATACTATTAGCTACTTCCTTTCTATCATGATGGCTGCTACAACCATGTAGACTTCTACTTCAGCTATCCTTCCAAGCTTTTATGATAATGTCATCTCTATTTCAGCTCTAATGCATCTTGATGCTTCGTATCATTTTCTATTACTGAAAAGAACTAAGTGAAGGAGATTATCTTAGTCATAGTAGAGATCTTTCACTTCCTCCTTTGATTTCTTCTTTTATGATTCTGCCATTTCCTCGGTAACATGGGCTTCATTTCTTTCCTTTCTCTTCTTATTGTCCTTTTTGAGTTTGGGACAATTCCTTTTAAAATGCCCATATTCATTGCACTCATAACATTGTATTTTTCACATATTGATCTTCTTTTTCTGAGGACCAAACTTTCCAAACTTTCTTTTTGTCCTATCCATGCAGCATATGCTTGAACTTGTTCATTTGATCCAACATTGGTTTTAGCCTTCAACCTAGTTTCTTCAATTTTACATAATGACCAAAGTTTACTGAATGGAGTAGGTTCCTTCTTTATCGGACATTATTTCCCCTAACTCTTGTAGTTGGTATCTTATTTGTGATACCCTCATAAGATATGAGGCTATCCCTTCTTCCTTTGATACCTTCATCTTGTATAGCTTGGCTCTCAATGATATAACTTCTCCTACAGTACTTACAGAAAACAATTCTACCAACTTATCATAGATTTCTTTCGATTTCTCCAACTTTGCTACACAAGGAACCCTTTCATAGACTTTGATCTTCCTCTTGTGATGGTTTGGAGATTGAACCCTTAACATGTCCAATAACTTCATTCTCTATGAGGATCAAATCTATCCTCTTCTTCCATGCAAGGAAATTTGATGACCCAACTGGTTTGTTGCTTTCCTTGTAGAATGAAGTTATGTTGATAGTAGATTCAAACATAAATATAAAGATACTTACTTGTGAAGTGAAGATGCTCCTAGATGATGATATCTTCAACTTGATGCCTTATTGATGATGATGCTTCCTTGATGATCTTCTTAGAGATGTGATCTTTGCTTCAATGTGATGAAGATCACTTTGATTTCTTTGATGATAATGCTTCTTCTTGTTTTCTTGGATGATGATATAGAATGTCGATGCTTCCTAAGGTGCTTCAAATGTAGAATCGTTCTTTCAGTGAGGTGGGGTCTTTGATGTCTTCTTCTCCCAATGATGATGTACTCCTTGAGATATGATGGGTATTCCTCTTTGATGCTCCTTAATTCCTTTCAAGATGATGAGTGGATTAGTCCTTCTTGATGATCTCCTTGTATATGGCCCTTATATATCCTTTTTCAAATGATGATCTTCAAGCTGCCTCTTATTGTCTTGTCACCTTAGCTCTGATACCATGTTGAGATTTCTAGGGGCAACTTGATTAGATGATTTCTCTTACTTTGAATACTGCTTGTGATGTATTTTTACTTAATTTGATTAGCTTCTCTTTTCACTTGATTATTATTAGTGTTCTTTATCATCAAACAACTACCAAACAATGAAGATCAATGAGACAAGGAGACAAAATGTAGGCTATCAACCATGGCCAAAACCTTTCCTCTTGAGAGGAAAACCCACAAGAACTTTTCTCTTCATATAGAATTTCAAATGACGAATTCCAAGACCCAAGACTCTTGTCAAAGATTTCTCCAAGACCAAGTCAACTTTTCTCCTTGATAAGGTTCCTTTCCAACAATTTTGACTCCAACAACGTTTCTAGCAACTTCAACCCCAACAACTTTGATCCCAACAACTTCTCTAGCAACCTCGACCCCAAAAACTCCTCCAACAACTTCGACCCCAACAATTTCTGCAACTTTGATTATTGTAGAAACCCTAGCTCTTACATGTGTGACTAGAATGGTGATTACTTCCTTCTTTTTCCTTCCCTTGACTTGGTTCTTTTTTTTATAGAATTCGACTTGCAAAAAATACACCTATTGATGCGCTAACTCGACTTCTACAATTCGGTCTTAGTTGTTGCAATAGGTGCCCTAGTTTTTTTGGCACGTGCGAAGAATAGTAGCCCAAAGGTAGTCCAAAAACTTCGCTTTCCTTTTCCTCTTCTAGTCCTCCTCTTCTTCGCACCTTTTGATCTCTTTCTCTTCCTTGATCGAATATCTTGTGAGTGTGAGAGTGTGCTCTTCAAGTGGGGTCGAAGTCTCTTATATATAGGCTTCTCCACTAGGTCAAATAACTGCTTGGAGGTCGACTTGTCCACTCATGAAGGTCGACTTGATCTTTGCTTGTTGACAAGGTCTTGGAGGGTCTATATGACATATTTGACTTTACATAAATTTTCTTTGAATTGATACAATAAGCCCATGAGGGTCTTCCATACATGACAATGACTCAATTGACTTGATGACTTAATGACAAGCCCTAGAAGCACTCAATGGATGCTTGACCTATAAATCAAATATCCTTGAGCATGAAACCCATGCATCAAGAATGAAAATAATAAATTTCTTCTTCTCTTTACATCAAATACATAAAATCATGCTTACATATGTCATTTTGAAGACCGAACGTAGTTACATATTTCAACAAGAAGTGCATTAATAAAATAAACCTCCAAGCATAAGCTTGGTTGTAAGAAGATAGGATAACCCTTCTCACCCAACTTGCGAAGTTTAGACCCTCATTTGTGGTTAACACATGTGACCTTGCAGTTCTCTTGCGGGAAATCTCTTGTAGGAACGGAGGCACTTGGGACTTCTCTCTACAACCTACATTCGAGACTAACTTCAAAACAACTGAGAGTAAGGATTCACCTAGATATGGCATTAATTAAAATCTACCAAGATTTTGCATTTCACTTAGAATCTAGTAGTTGCACTTCATACAGGATAAATTTGCATATAGCAGCAAGTGTTCATCTGGTAACTTGGAATTTTAATTCGTATTGTTCAAGTAAATTGACTCCTAAGGCATTGGTCTCTAATTGATAATTTCAATAAATCTAATTATGTGGTGCCAAATAACTAAACTTGCCTTTAATTTTCACCAAGTTGCTAGGCCATTCAATTGTCTCCTTCACTTGTTGGTTCCCAACAAGTGGTTTATCTCTTCATCTCTAGGGACTACCCCCCTTAGTCTGCAATTAGAGTCAACTTAAACGGAGAGGGCATGGATTAGAGTGACAACCCCTATGTTGAGCATTGTCACATTCTCATGTACAATCCGAGCGACAACACCATCCAACCTCCCTCTACCTCCCGACTTTCGACAACTAAAACAAACTCTTTTCTGGCATTCGCACAGGGTTTCTAGCTACTCGCACTGGCTGCTTCGACCCTCTCTGCAGCTAATTCAACCTCCTCTCTCTTGCCTCTCCGACACTGGAGAAATGCTGGAAAGGTCTTCTCAAGAATTTTCTGTTGCTCCCTCTCTGATGCTTTCCCTTTGGCTCGAACTTGTCTCTTGTTGAATCTCTGCGTACTAGGAAGCTCTAACTTGTTAGAAAATCAAAACGACAAAAATAATTTCTTATCTTGATAGTTACTTGTGATCTAAGTCATCGGATACTCCTAAAATGCCATCGAATCCCCGAATCCCTATATCGGACACCTACCCATACCGGATTCGGCCCCAATTCAAAGGATACGGCGTATCCGTACGGGGTACAATCGGGATACGGCGTGTCCGAAAAGGGATATGCCGTATCTCGATCGTACCCCGTCGGATACGCCGTATCCCATACAGCCGGGTACGGCTGGGCCAGCGGCAAGCAAAATCGCGCTATTTTTTTTATAAAGTGCGGTTTTTCTTCTCTATTTTCTCATCCATTTCATTTGTGAAGTGAGAAGGAGAGCTAGTGTGAGCAAGGAGCAAGTGTGATGAAGGAGAAAGGGAGTTCTTTCGAAGAGATTCGAGCATCCGGTAAGTGCATTGTCCCTCTATATTTTGCATTTAGTTTTTTGTTAGTGTTTGCATGTGCATATGTTTTATATATTTAGTTGTTTTTGTTTATTTTTTACAATATTCATGGCTCAATCAAAGGCAGCAAGACAGGGGCAAAGAAAGGGGAAGAATGTCTCCATTGGAGATGCCCCTCCTGTCCCTCTTTCATCAGGGTCTGCAAGTATTCCATCCATTGGAAGTGGGGCTGCAACAGTAGCTTCAAATGTGCAGGGAAAACAAATTGTTGACCCCAAATACCCATTTGTGGAAATATGCGGCAAGAGAGGAAGGGGCAGCAAAAAAGGGAGGAGGAAATTGTTCATGGAAATGCAATTTTTGCAATGGCCATTTCACTGGCACATATTTCCGTGTGAAAGCTCATTTGTTGGGTATTCCAGGTTGTGGCGTTAAATGTTGTACAGCAATTGAATCGCCAGATAGGAAGAAAATGGAGAAAGAGCAGAGTATTGGTGAGGCAAATGTGGCAGCAAAATCAAAAAAATCCAAGACTGATGACCCCCTTCCATTCTTGAGGAAAAGTAGCAGCAAGTTCCCTTTTGAGACTTCTAGTAGGGGAGAATTAGCAAAGAGAAAGGCAACTGCAGTTGGTCCAATGGACAAGATTTTCCAAAAAGAGAAAAGGGAAGAGCTTGACCTCACCATTGCATTTTTTTCTATCAGAACTTCATATCCTTTAATGTTGCACGATCACCTCTATTTATTGAGATGTGTCGAGCTCTTTGTCATGGGGCTCCATCAGGGTATGTGCCTCCTGGGTCAGAGAAGCTCAGAACCACATTGTTGACAAAGGCAAAGAAAGAGGTGGACAAAATGCTTGAGCCTATTAAATCGGCATGGCCAACATCTGGGGTTAGCATTGTTTCTGATGGATGGACAGATCCAGCACGCCACCCACTCATTAACTTCATGGTGTCATCCACGAATGGTGCAGTTTTCTTGAAAGCAGTGGATGCATTTGGAGAGTACAAGGATGCACAATATATGGGTGAGTTATTTCTCAAAGTTATTGAAAGTGTAGTTGTGGATTGTTGTGTGCAAATCATTACAGATAATGCACCTGTTTGCAAGGCTACTGGCATGATTGTGGAAGCAAAATATCCACAAGTATTTTGGACACCTTGCATTGTCCATTCATTGAACTTGGCACTGAAATCTATTGCTTCTGATGTGCTTTGGATTGGAGCCACTATTGAGGATGCATGACATATCCGCAACTTTGTAACAAACCATACAAATGCCCTCACTATCTACAAGGAGTACAACAATCTATCATTGTTGAAGATTGCAGATACACGGTTTGCCTCTTCATTCATCATGTTGAAGAGGTTGAGGGAGGTCAAGACCGCTCTTGGGTCTATGGTTATTTCAAAGTTTTGGTCTTTTTGGAGAAAGACGGATCAAGCAGCCTCAAAGAAGGTGAAGGACATAGTGTTGGATGATATATGGTGGGAGAAGGTAGATCTAATTATTTAGATCATGGAGCCTATCATTTCCTTGCTTAGATTTGCAGATACAGACCAACCCATCCTAGGAGAGGTTTATGAGGGATGGGATTCCATGATTGAGTCTGTGAGGACCATTATTTTACAGAGTCAGTGCCCAGAGTATGAAACATCACCTGAGGCCTTCTTCATCGTCATACAGGATATTCTTGTCAGCAGATGGGACAAGAATTGCACACCTTTACATTGTTTGGCTCACTCCTTGAACCCAAAATACTACAGCCATGAGTGGTTGAATGGTGGACCTTCCCGCAGATTCCCTCCTCACATGGATGCTAAAATCTCACAGGGGAGGAAAGATGCATTGAGGAGGATTTTTCAGGATAGGGCATCCCTTGATGAGGTGGAGGATGCCTTTGCAGATTTTTCCACTGGCAGGGGGTGATTTGGAGGCTATGATTTGATTCAAGACAGGGGGGCTAAGAAGCCCCATTCTTGGTGGGCAACTCATGGGGCAGCAAGCCCTCCTCTACAGCAGTTAGCCACGAGGCTCCTCTCTTAGGTGACTTCATCCTCTTGTTGCGAGAGGAATTGGAGCACATATGGGAATTTGTATAGTGTGAAGAGGAGCAGGCTTGAGCAGTCCAGGGCAGAGACAATGGTGTATGTGCACACCAACCTTCGTCTTATCTACAGGCAGAGGGAGGAGTGGTTGAAGGGAAAGACAAAGATGTGGGATGTGTTTCCTGATGATATGGGTCTAGACAGCAGTGTTGAGTTGGCATTGGCCAACTTGGATCTCAATGCGCCAGTGCTAGAGCCTGTCATATTTGATGATGGATTAGAGGGGTCATCCTCCACACCAGCAGATGCAGAGATGATAGAGGAGGAGGATGCATCAGAGGCAGAGGAGAGCAGTAGTGAGCATGATGATCAAGATTTGGACAGTGATGTTGATTATGAGGATTGATGACTCTGACTCATTGAGGCTTCAGGCTTGTAGTCTTGTAGACTGTAGTTGATTTTGTATTTTCTATTTCTATTTGCCATTGGCAGTGTTCTTATGTAACACATTTTGATTCTGATGACTTAATGAAAAAACTACAGTATCCTACTATCTTCAATCTTGTCTTTCTGAGTAAATTTGACGATTGTATCATGTATGGTGTATCAATGTATCATTGTAATTTGTATTATAGTATCAATGATGTTGTATGACTCATGAGTATCTAATATCTATGTTTGAATCAATGAATTTTGTATGAATTTGTGCAAAAAATATCTAATTTTTAATATATATATATATTTTTAATAAAATAATATATAACGTAACGTATCCCAGAAGTATCCTGTTCCGGGGTCACCGTACCCGTATCCGATACTTCAAATCCCGGTATCGTCGTATCCCCGTATCAGGGGACTTAGCTTGTGATGTATTAGGATTTTTATTAGCTTCTTTTACGTCTTCGTTTTATCTTCTTATCATCAAGCAACTATCAAAACTAAAACATGAATATCAAGACAACAAGTGACACAATATGTAGCCTCTTAGCTAGGGCAAAACTCGTCTTCTAGGGGAAAACCCAACCAAAATTTCTTCTCTTCTTCAAGAACCAAATCAAATGAGACAACCATGACCTCTAGACCAACAATAGGTCCTTTTTCATCGACCAAGTCAACCTTCCAACTATCCTTCCTTCAACAAGTCCATTAAAGTTGAACCAAGTCAATGCAATCTTTGATCCAATAAGAATCCCTACCTTCCTTTTATCTTTGTAACTTTTGTACCCTCGACTGTATTGTTCTATCACAGACTTGTTCGCACGTGTGACAAACAAAGAGAGAATTTTCAGTCTTTCTTAGCCTGACAAGGGTCCTTCCTTCCTCGCATACATTTTCCTTCTTTGACAATGGGTTTAGACATTCCTTCATGCTTTTTGCACTTTCTTCCTTCACTTAGATTGCAGATCGAATACTTCTTGTAGTTGTGTGGACTGTTATAAGGTAGATTCTCGGTCTCCTTTGCTAGACAAAAATTCGTTTTGCCTTCACTTTAACATTCTTCTACTTCTCTTTGTCTTCGCACCCCTTTTTCTTGTCCTTCAATTGAAAATTCAAGATGAGATGGTAAGATGCCATAATAGGTCGAGTGCTCTGCTAATATGTAGTCTTTAAGAGGTATAGAATTCCTCTATGGAGGCCAACTTGATAGGAAGCTATGCCAACTTGATAGGAATCTAGGCCGAATTGGTGGACGGACAGAGATAATTTTGACACAAAATATTTTTCTTTCTTGACACAAAAGGCCCAAGAAGGGTCTATTACATGATGGCAAGGACAATGACTCTTGACTCAACCCTAGAAGCACACAATGGTTGCTTTGACCTATAACCATAATAAATAGAGCATGAAACCCATGCTTATAAAAATAATTTTCTTTGATCTTTTATAATAAATTTCTTTTTCTTCTTTTTACAAATACATATGAATTACATCAAATCATGAGCTAGACAACAATTATGAAAATCAATACTAGTTACATGTTCAACACAACTGCCTTTCTCTTTCTCTCATATCTGTCTCCTTCTCCATCCCATCGACTTGCTCTTATAATCTTTTGTTGCATCTTCGACGACCACGATTAGATCCTAATCGATGACTAAGATCATCTCAGACTTGATCCAAGTCATTTTCTGGAAGTCTGTAGAGCATAAGTTGATCTCCTCAATTAATTCACTTTAATTAACCACTTTTCCTAAGTTAGACTTAGGAAATATTTAAATGATGGCTAATTAATTTAATTAAGGCATTTGACAAGCTTATCTCAAGAAACCTTTTCCGGGTTTTGGAGATCGTGTGTTCCTTTGCCTCTTAGACACAAATCAAGACTAGAACACTTGCCCGATGCTACCAAATCAATCAAAAACTAACACCTTCTTCTGGTTCAATTGCCCATTGGTTTTCTAAGATTTGGCACTCACACAACCCCATAATTATGTAGGGCCTGGAAATGCACCTTGGGAGGTTGATGTAGCTAAAAGAAATGGAAAGAGCATATGATGGCCACAAGAAAAACAAAGAAAAATCAAAATGCAAAAGATGGCCGAGGCTTACAATTAGCTCGTGGGAAAAAGCCAAGCATGAGCTCTACCTCTCTCATATAGCCATGACTCAGTTCCTGGGCCATTGTTTCCCTATTTGATAGAAGACAAAGAACCCTTGCATGTCCCCACTTGTGATGGGTGATGAATTGCCCCATCCTAAAGGAAGTAATAATTACTATACATCATATAAAGCAAGCTCTCATTCCTTGAGCTACAAGTATTAATACAAGGAAAAATCGAGAAAAAGGCAATATAGAGTGGTGGAAAAACAAAGGCCGAGGTAACTCATTCAGTCACGATTGATCCCTACTCACATTTATACACTCAGGATGAGGTACTACATCATAGTTGGTCCCTTTGACCATTGCACTTGGCCATAAAGTCTTCTCCCCTCCCTTCCATCATTATTCACATGGCACCTATCGATTGAAGGGTGGACCAAAGACATGTCACTTTCATTTGGGGGTTGGGAACACCTAATAGGATAGTCTATTAATCACTCCTACTTAGGGAGGTAACATTATTACGTGACTAAGGCCCCAATTTTGGAAGAAAAGCCTCATATGAAGTGTTATTTTGCCCATTTCTTTCAAGCTTGTTTCACTTAGATGGGATAATGATTAATGTACATGATGGTGAAAGTTGCAGCACTGGATGTTGTGTGTAATTGGAAGGTGGTTCCATCTATAGGTATGGGCAACTTAATTGGGGTCCAGGTCCTCTAGAGGACATATTGGCACCCAAAGATGATGCGTTGAGAGCCATGGGACTTTAGACAGTTGTAGAGCATTTGTACCCATGTGCACATTCAACACCAACAAAGTTCTTGCACTTTATCCTATATCATTTATGGGATGATGCACCTTGACCAGAATGCCCTCATCTGGCTCAACAGTACTATAGGGTTAGACAATTGACCCAGGGCCAAGATGAGGTTTGTTTCATGCCTTGAGACATGGGAGGGCTAGCACCATCTTCAGTGCCCTCAACATTGGAGCAGAATTAGGCTTTCACACCACCAAGAGACCCACGAAACCCATTTTGTGCCCCAAACCCAAAATTGGGGTCCACAAAATGATTTGTACAAAAATCGAGGGGCCTGTTGAAAAGTGTAACTAGGTCGGTCTTCATATTGACTATGTAATTATATATTTTATGTAAAGAAGAAGACAAAGATAATAAAATGTATTTTTGGTTGTACTTGCTTCATGGGTTTCATGAGCAAGATTTTATTATAGGTCAATAGACTTCTTCTTGATGTCTATTAGGGTTGTCTTCTAGTTACATGTGTAATTAAGTGTCTAGTAAATGAAGAGTCTAGTGATCAATATATGCTCCAAACCTTGTCATAAACCTTGTCACAAATCCTTGAAGGAATGGCTCAAAACAACCCTCACTCAACGCTGGAATATAAGCTTCAATACAGTGAAGAAATGCCTCATTAAATGTTGGAGAATTCGGCCTAATAGCTAACTGTATGGTCGGCCTAAATCCAGAATTGATACCACTATAAATACACAGAAAATGTGGATTATAGAGGTGCAGCAAATGCGGATTACAGAGGTGCAGCAAGTGCGGATCACAGAGGTGCAGCAAGTGCAGGAAGTGCGGATTTCTGAGAGGAACCGGTGCGGATTAAGTGTGGATTTCTCTGAGTTTTTGCAGAAAGAAAAAGTGCAGAGTTCAATCTACTTGTACAGGGTTAAGCACTGATATATCTGCGGTCTACTAGGAGGATAAAGGTGTGGACTTCAAGACACATCTGATATATATATATATATATATATTGTGGGTCAGCTGAAAGAAAGACACTATACGAACAACTTTGGAAGAAGACATTTGTGGACAGCGTGACAAAATCTGGAAACAGAAAGTCAAGGACAGAACTGATCGAAAGGAGAAGCAATCTGAAAGGTGTGAAAAAGTGAGGTATGTAAATCTGTGATTTACCTTCCTAACTGCAGCTCAAGGAATATGATCCAGTCTCCAATGTTTGTCTAAACAATAAGAAGTAAAACTTAGAGACCGAGTTCTCTAGTACTAGTGCAAAGCAGTGCAGATTGGTGAAAAGAAGAAGAACCGAGTTCAAAGAAGAAGTGACAAGGTCTTGGAAGCATACCTAGGTCATGGGTCAGAGTCTTGGTCATGGCACTTGTCATTGAAGATCTATAAGAAGAATTCTTTGTGGGTTTTCCTTTCCAAGAGGGAGAGGTTTTGCCCTGGCTCTAGGAGCCTAATTTTGTGTCTTGTGTATTTTGATAATTGACTTGATGAAAGACTAAATAAGATAACAAAGAGAAGACTAAGTAAGTCAAGTAAGCTCACAAGTAATTATCAAGAAGAGAATTTGAATTAAACACCAACCCTCTAAATTCTCAACATGGAATCAGAGCTAAGGTGCTAAAGACAAAGGGCTATTTGACAAAGAGACACTCAAGGATCAAAATTCAGTTTTCTAGAAAGCATCAAAGCAAAAGTCAAAGTCTACATTGTAAGGTTGTAAGGTTCCTAACACAGTCAATTAATTTCAGACAGCATAAGTAAGGTTCCTAACACAGTCAATTAATTTCAGACAGCATAAGTAAGGTTCCTAACACAGAAATTTACATGCAGACAATTATCAATCGATGTAGAGATTCAGCAGTAATGTATTTAAATAAAAATTTACAGTACTCTACGATGGAATTTAATTGAGAAGCAGTTCTTATACATACAAGAAATACCTGGTACACAGTTGATGGTTTGATGGTTTTGATGATGGCTCTCCTCCCGTGATGCAGATGTTAGATGGATAAACAGTTTATCGAAACAACCAAGTCCTCCCAGCCAATCCGGGAATAATCCCAGACCCAGAGGATGTCTCCTCTGCCCCCGTGCCCAGATATCCAAGAAGAACAGAGACTCCCAGCAATTCAATCTCACAATTCAGTCTGATTTCAGCAGAATTCCCCTTCCTTTTCTCGTCCCAAAACATCCATATTACCTTCCTTAAATAAGTTCCATCCACCGCCCCCAACTTCCGAGGTCTTTTCCCCTATTAATTGAGATATTTTATGTATTTATGGTGCTGTACCTTTCATTTAATTGAGATAGGAATATATTTTAAACAATCCTCTCCACCGCCTCAAACCTCCCGAGGCCTTATCCATCCCTAAGTTCATATTAAATGTTTCCTTTCATGGTGGGTGATCCACATTAAGATGAGTACGACTATATAATTATGAAGGTGGGATTATATCACTATTTTATTTATAGAGCTTGGGTTTTATTTTAAGTTCCTTTAATATTAATTTATTTATTTTTATTATATTGCATACTTATTTCAACTTAAGGATTTAACTTTATTATAACATTTCTTTTATTACCTCTTTTCATAAAATCTATACTTAGATGATCGTAATATATATATAGATCTGAAATCTTAATATTAAGTCCCCAATCTTTGTAATCTTGATATTAGGTGGGCGTACTAGTGCGGTGTGGACGGTATAGGCAGGTGTAGCTATCAAATGCCTATATCGTTCACACGCTAATATTGTTTTGGGTATAACAGGGGAATGGGTCGTTACAAAGGTCAAATCAGTTTGCAAGGAAATCCTCAAGCCATCTCAAGAAGACTTTCACCCTTATTCAAGGAATCTACACATCGAGGAGGTAATCTTTAACATCCAAGATTCTTGATATTGAAGACATTTTTGGAAGACACATCATTAAGCATCACTCAGCACTATTGAAGACATCTTCATTCTGAAGTAATCCTTGATCTTCAAGGATCCAAGATCACCTACTTTGAAATCAATCTAAGAGGGAGTTCTTGCCATCATCTCCAACAAGGAAGCTGATAGAAGAAGAAAAACATTTACTCAAGTAAGTATCTCTGTGACTTCATATGAATCTATCAAAATGTTTTCTTTGCAAAGAAAACAACAAACTGGTTAGGGTTTCAGACTTTCCTGCATGGAAGACAAGGACAATGAAGTCATGCCAAATACATGAAGGGAGATATAAGAGCCCAAAGGATTCTTACAAAATCCATAAAAGACTCTCTCATCTCCGATGTATCCAATCTAAAATCATCAAAAAGGAATATATGAGAAATTGGTGGAGCTATTCTCTGTGAGTACTGCAGGAGAAGAAATCTGAGATCAACTGCAGGAACTAGGGGAAGTAATGTCTGACACTGAGATGACTACAGTGGTGTTGAATGCTCTGCTAGAAGAATGGGGAAACTTCACTTCAAGTTTATACGGGAAGAAAGAACCCACACCATTCCACGATTTATGTAAACTATAGGAAACAAGATTGAGAGCTAAAGGTGTTAAAGGATCAAGTGAAGGGAATCAAGCCTTTGCTGCCTCGTCAAGGAAGAAAGGAAGATTTGATAAGTTTGGTCCTCAGAATAGTATGGACAAAGCACGATGCTTTGGATGTGATGAACTTGGGCATTATAAAATATATTGTCCTAAATCTGAAAAGGACAAGAGAAATAGGGAAGAAGCCCATATCTCAGAAATGAGGGAAGAACCTGATGCAAAGAAATCTAAGAAAGAAGAAGCGAGGGATCTCCTCTATGATTGAGATCATCTTCTCTTTTAAGAGATTTTTGTTGGTTGTAAAATAGTATGATAGGAAGCAATGTATATTATAGCATCATGATAAAAGCATGGTAGGAGCTCTTGGTGAAGCAGCGCTGGGAAAACCTCTTTGATAACAACACTGATGGAAGGCAGTCATCGTGATCAATGGTCATCATGGAAACATAATTCTGGGATGTGATATGAATGAAGCAGGTCAAGGGAGTGAAGCTCTTCATTCTAGTAAAACTGCTATAGGATGACTTAAATGATAAAGGTATGAGGTATGTATATATTTATATGTTGACACTGGATGATGTGAAGTCATGTCATATGGTTGGAGGTAATAGACTTACATATTTAGAAGTATGATCTATGAAGGAGGATCTCTCGGTGCACTGACAGATGAAAGCAAAATAATTTATCCTCATGGAGTATGAGGTGGTTGTATATGAACGAGAAATGGGAAAATTTGTAAGATCCTGGGAATGAAGAATGTGCAGAAAGGAAGAGATCATGAAATGCAACCATGTCAAGAGGCAGTTATCATCCGGAGGCCAAGAAGATGTGACTAGGAGATCTCCTGGGAGGATAAGTAGACTCTGACAAAAGTTTGGTAAAGAAGAAGACCCTTGACAAAACATATCACTAGGAGATGTGTCAATCTTTATAAAAGATGTTGATGCCTACAGCAAGATGTATGGTGAAAGATCATCACTGAGGTAAATTTTGTTTTAAAAGTTCATATGTATATGTTTATGTGGATGAATTTGTTTAGGGCTGCTAATCATGAAAGGATGTGTGATCCTTGGAAACGATTCAAAGGAAAGAAGCATGACATAACGATGTACCAGATGAGAAAGACTGATAAATCACTTTTTGATAGTGGACATGACTCGTGACTGAAAGTGATGGATGATTTGTGCCCTATGCAGCCAAAAGTTGAAGATTCCTCAATATCGAAATCCATGACATCGAGGGGAGGAATTCTTCATGAGTAGCTGGATTGCTGCTGCAGGACCCTGGTTGATAGGGAGCCTGGTGGTAAGTTTCTTGCTTGGAAGAAACTTGAAGTATGTCCTTCCTGTGTTGAGAGGGAGTGACATATGTGATCTCTATTACACGTGTCATGCACTAGACTAGGACTAACAGTCGTAAGTCTTAGTGAAGGCCATGTGAAGAGAATGGATAGACACATCATTCTAATCTTCACCTGGAAGATAGAATGGAGGATTGGGTAATCATCTGGCATTCGATACTCTTTGAGAATGAGATAGGGCATTCAAGATAATGTGAAAATTCTATAATGGAGAATTCTACTGCAGCTACTTATTAAATTTCTTCTATTGCATTGTCAAACACAATTATTTAACATTTATCTTGTGTTAAATAACAAAATAAAATATGCTGCAAACTTCACGATTAACAAATCACATAAAAATAGCATAAGTAATCACACATAGACATCGTTATTTTTGGACAATTGTCCTTGGAAAAACCCAATGTGGGAAAACCGGTGCAGTAGATCTGAGGGTTTCTTTATTATGCAGAAGTTTTGAGTACAAATGTGTGATTGTGAATTTCAATCAATCACCTGAAGAATTCTGATGAGAAAAGGCTGAGTGAGACAATTCTCACATCACCATCTGAGATCCGGCACTGACCTGCACCCACACTGACTGGCTCTACGTGATTTCTGTGCAGTGACTGCGTCACTCACACTGTCACTACGTCACTGCTATTGTTGCTTGTCATGGTTCCTTCTGTGCTTGTTGTTGTATGAGACTAAAGTGCTCCTTCCTTCCCGAAATGTCCTCCTAACACTGGATGAACCCTCAGCTTCCCCTCCAACAGAAAACGAAAACTCCCTCTGCTTCTCTATGTTGGCCCTGCGTAATTGCTGCTAGGGTAACTCTGCGCTGAAGCTTTGGCTCCTCTCCCACTCCTCTTCATGCACTCTCTATGCTTCAGAAATTCTCCCTCCTGGAGATTTCACCTTCCCCTCTCTGCAAATGAGAATCACTTAGATCCGTCCTCTCATTGAAGAAATCGAATTCTTGATTCTTTCTCTGTCTGATGTGTATTCCATAGGCCTCTCACGCTCCTTATATTCTTCTGTTGAACCTTCAACAGCCAAGATTAAAACATAATCAATGGCTAAGATTAACTTCGAGGTGATCCATGACTTTATCTAGAAGATTCACACTTAGTTTAATTAATACCCTTTAATTAACTAGTTTCCCTAAGTTTGGACTTAGGAAAACATTAAAAAATGATTAATTATTTTAATTAAACCATCTCTAAGTGGAATTTTCCAAAACCATTTCTGGGTTTTATGGAATACATGTGTCTTAGCCCATATACAAAATTACAAGGCTAGAGCACATCCAATGCTACCATAAATCAACAGATAAGAGTAGTCAAGGACCGATATTCTTTAAGGGCTGGCTACCCAAGAGAAGAATAGTCCAAGAAGGTCATACTTTGGGAACACCTAGGTGGGGTATGTACCTTTGATAGACAATGACTATGGTGTGTATAAGTCATGTGTCTCGCCAGCATTGTAGCCTATTGTCTCGTTGAGAGATGGGGTTGTTAGTCAAGGCATTGCACTAAGAAAATGTTGGTTGATATGATGCTATATAGATGTGATTACCAATCCGATTCTTCTTATGAGATTCTTCAGTTTGAAAGTAACCATGTACCTGTATGAATACCTCCCTAGTTAAGAGGGAGTGTTGAAAAGTGTAACTAGGTCGGTCATCATATTGACTATGTAATTATATATTTTATGTAAAGAAGAAGACAAAGATAATAAAATGTATTTTTGGTTGTACTTGCTTCATGGATTTCATGAGCAAGATTTTATTATAGGTCAATAGACTTCTTCTTGATGTCTATTAGGGTTGTCTTCTAGTTACATGTGTAATTAAGTGTCTAGTAAATGAAGAGTCTAGTCATCAATATATGCTCTAGACCTTGTCATAAACCTTGTCACAAATCCTTGAAGGAATGGCTCAAAACAACCCTCACTCAACGCTGGAATATAAGCTTCAATACATTGAAGAAATGCCTCATTAAATGTTGGATTAAATACACTACAAGTCGGCTTCTAAACTGTGGAGAAGTCGACCTAATAGCTGACTATATGGTTGCCCTAAATCCAGAATTGATACCAATATAAATACACAGAAAATGCGGATTATATAGGTGCAGCAAATGCGGATTACAGAGGTGCATCAAGTGCGGATCACAGAGGTGCAAGAAGTGCAGGAAGTGTGGATCACAGAGGTGCAGGAAGTGCGGATCACAGAAGTGCAGGAAGTGCGGATTTTTGAGAGGAACCCGTGTGGATTAAGTGTGGATTTCTCTGAGTTTTTGCACAAAGAAAAAGTGCGAGTTCAGTGTACTTGTACAGGGTTAAACACTTATATATCTGCTGTCTACTAGGAGGATAAAGGTGGGGACTTCAGGACACATCTGATATATATATATATATATATATATATATTGTGGATCAGCTGAAAGAAAGACACTACACGAACAACTTTGGAAGAAGACATTTGTGGACAATGTGACAAAGTTTGGAAACACAAAGTTAAGGGAAAAACTGGTTGAAAGGAGAAGCAGTCTAAAAGGTGTGAAAAAGTGAGGTAGGTAAATCATTGATTTACCTTCCTAACTACAGCTCAAGGAATATGATCCAGTCTCTAATGTTTGTCTAAACAACAAGAAGTAAAACTTAGAGACCGATTTCTCTAGTACCAGTGCAGAGCAATGCAAATTGGTGAAGAAGAGAAGAACCGAGTTCAAAGAAGAAGTGACAAGGTCTTCGAAGCATACCTAGGTCAAGGGTCCGAGTCTTGGTCATGGTACTTGTCATTTGAATATCTATAAGAAGAATTCTTTGTGGGTTTTCCTCTCCAAGAGGGAGAGGTTTTGCCCTGGCTCCAGGAGCCTAATTTTGTGTCTTGTGTATTTTGATTATTGACTTGATGAATGACTAAATAAGATAACGAAGAGAAGACAAAAGTAACTCAAGTAAGCTCACAAGTAATTATCAAGAAGAGAATTTGAATTAAACACCAGCCCTCTAAATTCTCAATAGGGCCAACCCCTAGATGGTGATTTTAGAGGGCCTTTACACATGTCTTGGCACCATTTTCCCTCAATGCAAGCCCTAGGAGAGCTCTTTCTTGCATGTCAACATTTCGACCCTCTTGTTTGGAGATTATTTCATTTCATCAAAAGCTACAAGGTCAACTTGTGACCTTCCTTGTAGTTTGCTCATTATTTTAGTGTTTGAGGGGCTTGTAGGCTAAAGTAGGCATTTGTATGCCTCATATAAATTAGATAACATGTCATTGTATTAGATTTGGATCACACCTTCAGAATTTTGACCTCATTAGAGGAATTCAGACTTGTTCTCTTGTGGATGTTCGGAGATCTTTGGATGCATTTTGATATTTGGAGTTGATCTTGGATATTCTTTGGAGCTATTCTTTGGTCTAGTCGATGAAAATATTGCATGTTATTTTGTAAGTGCTCTCAATTGTTGAATATCTATTTTTTAATGTCAAATGTATGGAATTATTGATTCTAGGTTATGCCAAATTGTGTCCTAATTTGTTGAAGATTAATTGAATTGCTATCTAGATGAATATTGCATGTATTAACCATACATTACATGTAATGAATTGTCCTAGTGGTGAACTCCTAGAAGCTCTCCTATGAAAATCCATTGTTCCATTGCATAGGTAAATGCTTGAAATTTTGTTACTAGGGCATCAAATTTGGCCTCCTTAGGAACAATTTTGGCTAATCCTTCTCATCCTATACTCCATATTCCCAAGGGATAAGGGTTTGGTCCAATTCGTTGGTGATCAAACTCTATTTTTATCCATCTTTTCTCACTCGTAATTCGGCCCTTTCAGGGCCAAGCTAGGAGACTAGGGCCTGGTGTGACTCCCTAGGCAAGTAGAGTTTTGATGTTTGAATAGCCTGAATATCAAGGGGATAGTATTTACCGCAAAATCTATTCTTTTGGTGGGTATCCACTTCAATTTTATCCATATACTTTCTTGCCCTAGTTGTTTGCCTAAGAGGGAAACCCTAGTTTTCCTTGCTTCAACTTCAGGTCTTTCTTGAAGGTTTCATAAGCCTTGACATAGTTGGTATACATTGTAGGAAACCCGTTCTCTTTGCCGTGACCTTTGGATTGTTAGTTTTTGATGGTTGGGTAGCATTAGATAGGTGTTCTAGTCTTGACTTTGGTTAGAGAGGCTTATCAACACAAGAACTCCAAAACCCAAAGAAAGTTTCAGGAGAAAACACCTAGAGATGCCTCAATAAAGTTAATTAATCAGTGATTAAATTTTTCCTAAGTATAACTTAGGGAAAATGATTAATTAACAAGAATTTATTGAAAAAGGTGAGATTTCTCTAGAAACTCACATTGATCGACTCAGAGATGATCTTAGCCGTTGATGAGGATTTAATCATGTCCGTTGGTGAGCCAACGAGAGATTATAAGAGGAGGTTGCTGTGGTTGGAGCTATAGACATAGGAAGAGTGAGTTTCCATGGCAGATCGATTTTCCAAGAGATCAACATTCAGTTGAAAGAATTCGAGCCAGAAGGAAGCAGGAGCAAGAGGGAGATTGTGAAAATTTGTACTACTCAGAATCCTATTGCAGCAACTGATAGAAAGTCTTCTATTTGTTATTTACTTGACAAATTATTTACTGTGTTCTACAAGCAAATATCGAAATCCATTCACTACAACCTTCACAAATAAAACTGCGGAAGGAAAACAAATGTGGAAACAAGATCTGAGAAATAGAAAATCATAGACACATTTGACACCATTATTTTTGGAATAATGTCCCCGGAAAAACCCAATGCGGGAAAATCGGTGCAACAATTGAGGGTTTATATATTATGCAGTAATTTTTCTGAATACAACTAGATTCCTTGTTGGCTATCCTCACAAAGAATTTGACTGACAAGAAAGCTGGTGAGGTAATCCTCACAAAGAATCTAACTGACAGAAAAGCTGGTGAGATTAGCTCACGCACTGACACTGGAAGCCCAGCTGGCCAAAACCCAGGATGGCAAGCGCTCCACAACCTCTGCGCAGTCACTATGCAGTTTTTGCGTCACTCTGCGTGGCTTCTACGTTCTGGCTCTTCTGTTGGTTGGATCTGACCCTCTAGCCCCTTCCGGTCTCACACCCCGGCTCTCCGACATTGGATCTGACTGATCCTCAGTTGAATAACAGACCTCCACAAGGTTGTAGCGCTGGCTCTGCGTAGCTGCTACGCTGCCTCTGCTGGTACTGCTTTTTGTCTTCTCTGTTGTGTATTCTTCGGCTTAGGAATAGACTTTCCAACCGGAATTACTGCCCCTCTCTGCGTAGAATCTCTAGATCGATCTTTCCTCTGAGCACTGCTCACTTCAGAAATTCGATCTCTTGATCCTTTCTCCATCTGGTGTGTCTTCTAGATGACCCTTCAATTCCTTCTTATAATCTTCTCGTTGAAACTTCAACAACTGAGATTAAATCTCTAATCAACGGCTAAGATTAACTTATGACTTGATCTCCGCTTTTTCTAGAACATTCACACTCGGTTTTATTAATACCATTTAATTATTTTATTTTCCTAAGTTTAGACTTAGGGTCCCTTTAAAAATAATTAATTGTTTTAATAAAACTCATTCTGAGTGGAATTTTCACAAATGGTTTATGGGTTCTCTGGAATACATTTGCCTATGTCTCCCTGCCAAATTTGAGACTTAGTGCACATCCGATGCTACACAAATCAACACTTCCTCTTAGCAAGGAATGTGCTCTAGCAATACCCCATGCTAAGTACTGCTCTGATTCTACAACATCTCCCTTTGCGCTGCTGATGTCTAACACTGCTGCCCACCAACTCTGTGCAAATGCTGCATCTATATTGCTGTTGATCTTGCCACTGTCAAAACTACGTTGGTACTGCAACTCCTTCACAGATTTTGCATCTGTGTTGTTGTTGGCCCTGCCACTGCTAGCTGCCACTGCATTGCAACATTGTTGCTTATTGCAACAGAAAAACATCCAAAGCTAAACAAGTGTTCAGCATGATGCATCTCGGTACTGAAGATTTGATTGTTGCTAGCCTCTGCACTGACCCTCTGAAGTTGGTGCGCTGCTGCTGACTTCTGCACTGTGCCTTCCTACACTGTTGCCAACTTTGCTCTGCGCTGCTCAGACTCTGGCATTGCGAACCACTGCACTGTCACTTCTGCACTCCTCTGCACCAATTGGCACTCGTCCATCTTGCTACATCTGATTTGGGCTCCCGTAGGAAGGTATTGATTCGAGAGGTGGACTCCTCAAGGATCCTCCCCAACCTGTAGATCTCTGGATCTACAACTCCAAATCACCCCACCTCCCTCCTGGAGGTATATGGGAAATCATGGTGAACTCCTCCTCATCGATCCTAGCAAGTGCGGCTTACGGATCATGCTTCTCATCTTTGTCTCTCTTCTTGAGAGAACATTGTGTGGCATAATCTCCCATCTTGCCACACGGAAGCATTTGATCTTGGAAAGGTCCTTCTTCCTCCTGCGCTACTCCTGCTACCCCTTTGATGCAAGGGCCACATTATCCTCCTCCTTCGTCTTCCTCCCACTGTTGCTGCTGCCCTCAAGTTGACACTTGAGTAAGCCCCTTCTCATCTCTTCTTGCTGAAGAGCTGTCCACATTGACTCCCAGTCAGACAAATTCTCTCTACCCAGGATGCTCTGGACAAAGACCTGATAGTCTTCAGAAACTGAGTTGAGGGCTAATCTGACCATTTTTATGGCTTGAGGTGTTGATCCCACAACTGCCAGCTGATCTCGGTTCTCTTTAAGTCTAACCAGGAATGGATCAATGTGCTCACCCTTCTACATCCTGGCAGTCCGCATCTTCTTCTCCAGATACATCTTCCCTTGCTCGGAAGATCCTTGATATAGCTTCTCCAAGGCTTGCCACATTTCTCTAACTGTCGCTTTGCTAGCTATGTGACACACGACATGATCCCTCACTTCGTCGAGGATCAGGCACTTTTGCCTTAGCCATATCCTTCTTGTATACCTTCAGAGGATTTGCATCTATTGGAACAACCACCACACCTTCGATGAAGAGTTTGAGATCATGCTCATCCAGCAGGCATTTGATCCTTGCCTGCGAGATCACATAGTTGGAAGCTCCCTCCATCCGACCTTGATCTCTCAGTCCACTTGCTTCCATCTCTGCCGACTGGAAAAAAATGTTGAACTAGTTCCCTCTCTCTCCTTTGCGTAGCTCTGGCCTGGCCTACGCACTCCCTGCTGGAGATGGTAGATCTGCCACCCAATACTGCTGCTCAGATATCGTAAAATAGAATTCCCTGTCTAGGAATTCCCTGAGGAATAAAATTCCCTCAAAGTGTCTCCAGATCTCTATTGTGATGCTTTCTGCAGCAATAATCACTACTACGCAGAAAACTGTATCCCTCCAGCCACTGATCTGCGTAGATCTGCTACGCTGCTCCCTCTACCTCTGGAAAACTGCAAACTGGAAAATCCTACCTCTCTGTCGGCTCACTCAGAGAGAGATTTTCCTTGTTGATCTAGCCCTACTGGCTTGGATTCCACACTTCACTGGGAAATCGATCTACTGCTTACGCAACTCTTTGATCCCCTGTTTCTACTAGAACTTTGGATTTGCTGGATCTGCTCTCTTGCTGCTCCTACACTGAGCTACACAAGCTCTGATACCATGTGAAAAATCTTACTACTCAGAATCCTACTGCAACAACTGATGGAAAGTCTTCTATTTGTTATTTAGTTAACAAATTATTTACTGTGTTCTACAAGAAAATATTGGAATCCATTAACTACAACCTTCTAAAAAAAACAATGGAAGAAAAACAAGTGTAGAAACAAAATCTGAGTAATAGAAAATCATAGACACATTTGACACCACTGTTTTTGGACTAATGTCCCCGGAAAAACCCAATGCGGGAAAATTGGTGCAGCAGCGAAGGGTTTATATAGTATGCAGTAATTTTTCTGAATACAAACTAGATGCCTTGCCGACTATCCCCACAGTAAATGATGAATCTAACTGACAGGATAGCTGGTGAGATTACCTCACACACTGACACTGGAAGCCCAACTAGCCAAAACCTCGGATGGCAAGCCCTCCACAACCTCTGTGCATTCTCTGTGTCACTCTGTGTGAGGGTTACGTGGCTTCTGCGTTCTGGCTCTTCTGCTGGCTGGATCTGACCCTTTGGCCCCTTTCGGTCTCACACCCCAGCTCTTCGACACTAGATCTGACTGATCCTCAGCTGAATAACGGACCTCCACAACGCTGCAGCGCTGCCTCTGCGTCCCTGCCTCTATTGGTACTGCTTTCTGTCTTCTCTGTTGTGTATTCCGACTTAGGAATAGACTTTCCAACTGGAATCACTGCCCATCTCTATGTAGAATATCTAGATTGATATTTCCTCTGATCATTGCTCACTTCATAAATTCGATCTCTTGACCCTTTCTTTGTCTCGGTGTGTTTTCCAAATTACCCTTCAAGTCCTTCTTATAATCTTCTCGTTGAAACTTCAACGACCAAGATTAAATCTCTAATCAACGACTAAGATTAACTCATGACTCGATCTCTGCCTTTTCTAGAACATTCACACTCTGTTTTAATAATACCTTATTTTATTTTACTAAGTTTAGACTTAGGGTCCCTTTAAAAATAATTAATTATTTTAATAAAATTCATTTTGAGTGGAATTTTCACAAACAATTTTTGGATTCTCTAGAATACATGTGTCTAAGTTGCCCTGCCAAATTTGAGACTTAGAGCACATCCGATTCTACTCAAATCAGTAGAGATAAGTAGCAGATTTCTGGAGGAGAATTCCAGATCCAAAAGAGTCAGTTGAGAGGGATGAGTTTTCCTCGAGAAGTTGTGCAAGGGCTACGTAGGGGGACTTCAGAGGAGCGTTCGATTCAGCCAGAGGAGTCGATGGAGTTGCTAGAGGTCGGGATAACTTCCAGGAGGCCAAACGAGTCACTTCCAATGGCAGAGACAGGCATAACTGTAGGATTCAGTGTGTTCTAGAGGTAGTGCAAATTAGCCTGCGCAGAGGCTCACGCAGGGGCATTTCGTGTGGCCCAGATTGGCTAGATGTCGTAGCAGAATCAGTTGTGGTGCTAAGGTATTGGCCTCGTAGATATTTTGCCAGTATTTCTCTTAGATTGGATTGCTAGATTAAGCATCCAAATTGTACTCCGAATTTCTACTACTGCATAATAATAAAACCCTCATCTGCTCACCGATTTTCCTGCATTGGGTTTTTCTAAGGACAATTGTCCAAAAATAACAGTGTCATATTTTTGTGTGTTCTCTATATTTTTTAGTTTGCAGCGTTTTAATTTCCGCAACATTTTTATTGTGAAGAAATTGCAGTGTGATTAATTCACTATTTTGTCGTAACAAAATAAACTGCATATTTTAATCAGTTAGAAGAACTAATTCCAAATGTTGCATTTCAGGGAACATTGCACATGGTATTAGAGCAAGTTTGATAGATTAGTGGCTTAGACATTAAGAGGGAGAAATTCGCAGTTCAGAGGGAGTAGCAACACAATTTATCCAGATTTGCGCAAAGCCAACCAGGTAGTTCGAATAGTTGGGGAGAGGGGTTATTTTTCTAGTGCAGGGGGCAGGAAAATTCACAGAGCCCAGCAGCAGTTCCAATAGACAGTGGTGAAGCAAGGAAGCAATTTCGGTGAAGCAGATCAGTGAATTCACAGGGCTGAAAAAAACTCTATATGGGCTCAAGTAGGCTCCCAGGGCATGGTATGGACATATTGACAGCTACTTGCAGCAGATGGGATTTGTCAAGTGTTGTATGTGGATGACCTCTTCTTGACAGGGTCATTAGGGCTCAGAGAGGGCTGCAAGAGGAACCTGGCAGCTGAGTTCGACACGAAGGACTTGGGGCTGATGCATTAATTCCTAGGCTTAGAAGTGTGGAAGAAGGATGGGGAGATCTTCCTGGGTCTAGGGAGATATGCTACTGAGATTCTGAAGAGATTCAGGATGCAGGATTGTAGACCCATGTCTATGCATATGATTACAAACTGGAGGAAGATCGATGCATCAAAGGGCGAGGACGTTGACCCCACCTTGTATAGACAGCTTATTGGTTCCCTCATGTATCTGGTCAACACGAGGCCATATATCTGCTTCACAGTCAACACTCTCCGTCAATTTATGGTGGGACCAAAGAGAGTGCATTTGACAAAAGCGAGGCCTATTCTGAGTTATTTGCGCGGCACAGTCGAGTATGAATTGAGATATATTCGAGGTGATGTGTTAGACTATGTGGATTCACAGAGGCAAATTGAGCAGGCAGTTCAATGGACAAGAAAGGCACCTCAGGGTGTTGCTTCAACATTGGGTCAGGGATGGTTTCTTGGTGCAACAGGAAGCAAAAGTCAGTGGCATTGAGCTTTGCAGAAGCAGAGCATATAGCAGCTAACACAACCACATGCGAAGCTATATGGCTTCGGAAGTTGTTGGTGAGTCTATTCAGTCAAAGGTTGGAAGCGACTAATATCTATTGTGATAATCAAAGTTGCGTCAAGCTCTCAACATCCAGTGTTTCACGGTAGGTTGAAACACATAGACATTCAATACCATTTCATCAGAGATTGTGTGCAGCGTGGAGCAGTCTAGCTATAACATGTTCCCACATAAGAGTAGGTTGCATATATACTCATGAAAGCTCTAGGGAGAGCTAAGTTCATCTATTTTAGGGAACAAATGGGTATAGTGGAGAACACTTTTCAGTAGTAGGGACAAGAGTTGATTCAAAGTTTTTTTATTCTCAGTTGCAGTAGTTGCAGCATGAGATCAGTTGCCACGCAGTGCAGAGTTGGGAACAATACAAGGTGTACATCGCAGTGTCAACAACAACACAAATGCAGGGTGGTTCAGGTCAAGAGTAATAGATGAATCCGAGTTGCACAGTAGTTGGTGGGCAGTGGTAGATGGTTATAGTTGCCAAACATCAACAACGTGTATGGGGGGATGTTATGAGATCATCTAGAACAACTTCCTCACTAAGAGGGAGTGTTAGTTTTTGATGGTTGGGTAACATCAGACAAGTGTTCTAGTCTCGACTTTGGTTAGGGAGGCTTAGAAACACAAGAACTCCACAACCCAGAAAAAGTTTCAGGATAAAACACTTAGAGTTGCCTTAATTAAGTTTATTAGTCAATAATTAAATTTTCCTAAGTCTAACTTAGGTAAAATGATTAATTAACATGAATTAATTGAGAAATGTGAGATTTCTCTAGAAACTCACTTGGATTGACTCAAACATGATCTTAGTTGTTGATGAGGATTTAATCAAAGCTGTTGGTGAGTTAACGAGATATTTTAAGAGGAGGTTGACGAGGTTGGAGCTATAGACACAAGAAGAGTGAGTTTCCTTGGTAGATCGATTTTCCAAGAGAGCAACATTCAACGGGAAGAATTCGAGCCAGAAGGAAGCAAGAGCAAGAGGGAGATTAGTAGCAGATATCTGAAGGAGGATTCCAGATTCAGAAGAGTCAGTTGTGAGAGGGACGAGTTTTCCTTGGGAAGCTGCGTAAGGCCTGCGCAAGGAGGCTTGAGAGGAGAGTTCGATTCAACCAGGGGAGGAGTCGATTCAGTTGCTGGAGTCCAAGATAACTTCCAGGAGGCCAAGCGAGTCACTTCTAGGGGCGAAGACAAGCAAAGTTACAGGATTCAGTGTGTTTCAGAGGTAGTGCGAATTAGCCTGCGTAGAGGCTCATGCAGGGGCATTTCGTGTGGCCCAGATTGGCCAAATTTTGAAGCAGAATCAGTTGTGGTGTTGAGGTATTGACCTCACAGATATTTTTTCAATATTTCTCTCAGATTGGATTGTTAGATTAAGCATCCAAATTGTATTCAGAATTTATGTTACTGCATAATATTAAAACCCTCATCTGTTGCACTGGTTTTTTCGGGGATAATTGTCCAAAAATAACGGTGTCATATTTTTGTGTGTGCTCTATATTTCTTTGTTTTCGGCATTTTAATTTTCTCATTGTTTTTATTGTGAAGAAATTGCAGTGATTAATTCGTTATTTTGTCATAACAAAATAACTACATAATTTAATCAGTTAGAAGAATTAATTCCAATTTCAAGGAAAATTTCCATGGATACTCCAACACTCGTCACATTTATCAAACCCTAGGTCTTGTGCCTCCTTTCTCAGGTCTCCTCATAGAAAGTGAATTGTCTCTTTGTGGAGCCTTGAACCTAAATTGTGCCTTTTTTGAAGAGCTCCCAGTGAGATCATTTCATACGTGACCTTAGAGTCCCTATCATAAGTGATCTCTTTCCTATTGGGACTCCTCTTGTCGGTGAAAGTCTGTAAAGAGTAGGGGGTTTTGGCTGTGGTGACAGTGGGCCACTACCCCAATGTTGTCTCTTACTCTAGTATACCTTGTAGGGTTTCCCTCGCCAAGGCCTGTTAGATTTTGCGGCAACAATAATTAAATATGACTCACTAGTAAAGTATTTAAAACATTAGAAATATAAAAATATCAAATATATATATATATATATGAAGGATATGATTTACAAATGTGGGCCCCATATATGTACTTAGGTGGGATGCCCTTTCATGAACAATGATGTCTTTTGAGACACACTCGTTCTTTCATAGTTATTAATTATACTGGTGAATTATTATTATTATTATTTATATTATTTTATACATATTTACAGTGTTCCACGGGACGCGTCCCCTAGGGTCGGGTGCACGCACCCCTCTCACCTGGGACAGGGAGTCTACTGAGGGTGCTGGGGGTGCGTTTCCCCATGCACCCTTTTTGGGGAGTCTTGGGGAGACGCAAGGGGGTGCGTTTCCCTAGTGTGGGGGATGAGACTCCCCAAAAAAGGTGTGTTTGGGCGTCCCCCCTCAAAAGGGGTGCTTCTAGGTATTCCTTTTGAAGGGGGATGCGTCCCCCCTTAAATTTGTCTAACAACCCCCAATTTAAAAATAAAATTGAAAATAACATTAAAAAGTAAAAACACTTGAAAAAAAATAAAATTAAAAAACAAAAATTAAAAAAAATTAAAAACAAAATCACTAGGTTAAAAATTAAAATAACTTAATCACTTAAACTCACCTTGATACCTTCATTTCATTTAAGTACTCATTATCCTTTTTTTTTTTTTTCAGTTTTAACTTTTGAGTTGTAACACTAGATATTGATGACCTTTGACTGATTCTTGACCCTTCACTCTTAACTATTTTTGAGTTTCAAACTTTGAGTTATATAAATTTAGTGTTCAAATGTTAGTATCTAATATATAGTATATAGTAATTAGTATACTAGTATGTTTTGCTTTCAATTTAGTCTCTGAAATGATGAATGGTGAATTTAATTTTTAAATCAATGTAGATTGTTGAATGATAAATGATATGGATCAATGTATTTGAATATTTCATTATTGAATCTCATGGTATGGGTGAATAATGAGTATGTAATGTGAATGATGTTTGTATCAAAATGAATGATGAGGATGGATCAGTGTATATCATTATTTAATTCAATTCAATTATGGATTTAAATTTTATGTGTGGATCAAATTTCAATTTTCAATGTATTGGTATCCATATTACTATTAATCTATTTAATATTTATGCTTTCATTATTATACAATGAATATGAACTTGAATTTTATATATATATATATAGAGAGAGAGAGAGAGAGACACACACGACGTCCCCCCACACCCCCGAAATTTCCCTAAAATTTAAGGGTTTTCCCACACATCCCCCCTATGTGTCTCCCGCACTGGTGTCTTGGTGGAACATTGCATATTTATGTTCATAACGCACTCAATTTGACTTCAACCTATGGTAATTTATGACGTGTGTCATTAAAATCTTTGTTGCTTCCTGCTTTGCTTAGTTTTAGTTGATTAAATGATTTTCCATCCATCAAACATAATATTAAAAACTTAGTTGAATTTTATTATTATTTATATTTTTTTATACATACTTATGTTCATAATGCACTCAATCTGACTTCAACCTATGGCAATTTATGATGTGCCTCATTAAAAATTTTGTTGATTCCTGCTTTGCTTAGCTTTAATTTATTACAGTCATTTTTCATCCATCAAACAGAATATTAAAAACTTTGTGGAATTTTTCATAGGTTTTACAAATATATACCTCTCTCCATCTTCCCAAATGAATTTCAACATTTCACAGAATTTGTTCTAATCAGATCCCACCTATGATATTTCCTGTCATTCATAAACTAGCCCACCTTCATATAGACTACAGCCTCAAGATTCTGTCTTATCAACCGTGATAAGGTAAGTATTTCTTATGTTTTATATAAAATCTTGAAGGTAGAGGGATATCTGGTCAACCAGGGTTCAAATTTAATTTGATACATGAATGCAACAATGCTTGGATGCAAGTGTTCGATGATATTGTCGGCCAATCAAAATTTATCATTTCAATTTCTCCTTAAATACTTGCTTCATGTAAGTTCTTGTGGAAAAACCCAAATGAAAATGCTCTGTTTAAATACGACAGTTCCTAGCCATAAAAATAAATATGTTCCTTTTCTAGCAAGGCGTGTTTTTAATAATGAATGAAAGTTAATAAAAAATTTGGGACAAAATAAAATATATGTTGGTGAATTTTGTCAATTATGTGTGATCTATGTGGTCAATTTGCAAGAATGGAAGTTTATAAAATTTTATGTTTACATTTTGAAATTAACAATATTGCATGGCTTGTATGCAGAAACTTTTAAAGTTGACATACGCAATACCGATAAACTTCTGCAAGGAGACAGAGGCCAAATAATCCGCGACAGAGATATCATTGTAATAACCTCTTTGAACTTGACCATATTGTTGTATTTCTTCCTTTAGCACACATATTGTTACTTCAGAACCCATTTAGCCTTCACGGTTATGATTCATAGTTAAGCGTTCATTTCCGTCCTCCATTTTTATTATCACATTTAAGGTATTCTGTTGTTTGTTTATTTCCTTCCTATTTTGGTCGGGGGATGTCAGTCGTGTTGGTGTATGGGAAGGAAACAGGTAAGCCATTGGTGAATCGGTTCATTTTCATCTCAGTTTGTTTCATATTGTTCAGACTCCAGAGGGAGGATATCATTACCTAATAGGAGAGGGAAATCAAAAACATTCTTTCTATTCTTTTAATTATAATCAGTACCCTTGGTAGGTATCAGATGCCTGGAAACTCAGCCCCTGAAAAGGAGTCTTCTGCTTATATGCAAAATACCTTAAGCTATGTTTATCAAATTAAATTCGAGTAAATTATAGTTCCATCTTCTGCAGTATCTTTAATCGATTATTGTAGACTTTTCCTTTAAAGTTCTTTTTTTAAGTGTGGTTCACAAACACTGGAGATTGGTGGCTGCTACGCCCAGGGAAATATCCGGGCAGATCCACTCAAAAGATCACTTCCTGCCAACTCATTGGCAGAGCCTAACCGCGAGAGGGTCAAGTAGAATTGACCCCATGACCTCCCATTAGCAAGGTGTTTTTTAATGACGGGAACTTGACCAATTGAACTAACCCTCAAGGCTATTTCTTAGTTCGTATGCTTGGGAATTATTGTATTAACTTGAAAATATGGTGGTTCAATTTTTATCTGAATTTTGAAATCTAAGAATACCCCAGATCTGTTGCACCTTGAGTAAATTATAGTTCCATCTTCTGCTGTATCTTCAATCGATTATTGTAGACTTTTCCTTTTAAGTTCTTTTTTTTAAGTGTGGTTCACATTAACCGGAGATTGGTGGCTGCTATGCCTATGGAAATATCCGGGCAGATCCACTCGAAGGGATCACTTCCTGCCAGCTCATTAGCAGAGCCTAACCCTGAGAGGGTCATGTAGAATTGACCCCGTGACCTCCCATTAGCAAGGTGTTTTTTAATGATGGGAACTCGACCAATTGAACTAACCCTCAAGGCTATTTCCTAGTTCTCATGCTTGGGAATTATCATATTAACTTGAAAATAGGGTGGCTCAATTTGTATCTGAATTTTGAAACCTAAGAATACCCCAGATCTGTTGCACCTTGAGATATAAATGAATTGATTTATTTAATATTCATATGTGGTGACTCTTTTTTGGAATGCATAGGAAGTCTTGAACATAATTGGCATATAATGAGGAGCCATTTTTTCTTCTAATGTCAGGTTGTGGGAGAATCAGGACTTTTCACTCCCGATGACGTTGCTTTGGTGCAAAGAGCAGGAGTAAGAGCTGTAAGATTTTGGAACCTCAGACCTGAATTGTTTGTGTATCTGAATTTTAGAGAATATATTTTAATATGCCATGACGCTTGAGATTTTGAACTCCCATATCGGGTATACATTGATGAGAGCAAATTATGTGCTTGAAAGTTTCAGCTTGAAGTGATGAAAGCTATGACTCTTTTCATTTTGTCCCCTGTAATTTTACAGGTTTTAGTGGGCGAATCTATTGTTAAGCAGAAAGATCCAGGGGCAGGCATTGCCGGACTCTTTGGGAAGGATATTTCAGTGAAACATGAAGTGCAAACGACTGCAGCTTGAATCAACTAAATACTGACGGCTGTGAGGGGAAGCAACGATTGTGTTTTGACAACATTATCATGCCCCTTCCTTTTAGCAATCCCTTTTATAAAAGAAATCTATGAAGTGGATAATGGTTGAAAAAGTTCAAGTTATTTGTTTCTTATAATCTTTCAGAACATGTGCTGGTTTTCTGGTTTTTATTTGTCATTCAAGTTTTGTCAGTGGGGCTGTGATATGCAGACAAAAAGTGAGATTATGCACTATGATGTCAAGCACATTGTTAGTATAGTCGTGCTTTTTCCATAAGAAGCTTGTAGGGAGTGAAACACTAATAATAAGGAGATGAGATCAATTTCAAAGTACACCTATTAAGTATCGGAGTAAATTTACTTCCTTCAGATATTCTACAAAATGAGAAACAAGGATTCTGATTTGATACGTTCATGGGAATCTATCTACTTCTGTGGCTGTTGCTGTTGCTGTTGCCTTCAGAGTTGCCATGCAGCTTCTTTGCCCCACTCTCTCATGGCAATTCCTCTTTATCAATTTCCACTGGCACCTCTTGTTGGTCAAATTAATTGCATCAGTAATTCCAACATAAATTATCGACTGGGGGTTGTAGACTTCGAGATGCTACACTATATGTTTGGAGGTACAAAACATCAGCAGGTTTGCTATCGTATACTTGCAATGACAATTCGATATAAAAGCCAAACAACTCACTGTTATATCCCAAGGGTTTTAGTCACTGGACAACAGGCTTAAGGGTGCTTTTGTCAGGATTTGGAAGTTCCTACAGGCTGCCTATAAGTCCCTTATTTAGCTAGCTTGTACCCTTGCATCTAGCAACATTTTGGGCAAAGAAAGGAATCCTACAAAATAAGGACATACTTGACTGGTTACCTATTGCAAAGCCCCTGCATGTCATAGTCTCTTCATGTTGCCTCTCAGCTCTCTCATCCAAGCATTACAAGCAGAGTTACAAAGCATATCGGTATCCTTCAGTAGGCAAGTTTATTAACACAAAGGGAAATCCTAATCTACTATGATCACTGGGCATTCGATGCAGGGCCCCTCCCTTATTGTCTGCAGTCTTTCATGCTCAGGAAAAGAGTGTGTTTCCAGTCATGAAAGGTTGCAACGCCTTGATATTATCCTTCAGTGATCCGTTTCACTCCTGCAAACTTGAAAGCAATCTGGAACTGAGCATAAGGAATTAGATTATCAAAAGAACAAAAAGCTACCACACCATGCACAGCACTGCCATCACTAGATCAACAAACTATGATTCTATGGCACAGCTGTGTAGCTATTCTAGGTAATTCAATCTTAGATTCACTAATCTAAGGACTGCTGTACACATAAAACATGTCATATGTCATCCAAGTATTCACCATTCAAATAGAGTACATCACTGCATTATATATTAAATGGCATCACCAGAGTGGATCTATGTATAATGGATAAAATACAGACATTACAAAACAGATCCTTGCATTATATGTTAAACACGATCATCACATAACTGATCCATGCATTATAGAGGTATCAAGGAGCTGGAATGACAAAGAAAACCCATGCATCAGGTGTCCAAAAAAACCACAGATCTGCTACAAAATTAGCATGAATGAAACAATAACACAATCCCTTACAGGACTTTGATGGCACACCACGATTGCATTAGAAGTACGAAAATACTGAGAGGCAACACGCTGGGTTGGTGGGCCCTTGTCAACCAGCAGCATTGCTTTAAAGAAACCTAGATCACACAGAGATTTGCCACACAGTACACGAAATAGGCATCAACAACAGTCTTCTATTGCTCAGTCCACAGATTACATTGAAATCTAAATACCCAGGAGCGTCCCCAGTGATCTAACTTGATAGTTTCACAATATTAAAGCAAATATAGATATTGTTAACCAGACTCGAAGGCCCTGGTACTGCCTTTTATACATTACGAAATACAAAGCAACATCTATGAAAACCATCACTGCAGATCCAAACTGAGTAATGAACAGGTGATCTAACAGACCCTTGTGCAAATTTAGAACAGAGAAATAACAAATGCCTGGTTTGGTTTGTTTTGCTAACTGGTTGTTCAGTTTGGAGCACAGCTTGACAACTGCCCTAACTGTAAAGTCACCCTGGAAAGAACCCTTCGTATCTCCCAAATCATGCATATTTTGGAGAAATCGCTCACGGATCACCTGATTGAGGATGTTCTAGACAAAGCCCATGTCTTAGATTTTCCAGATTCCTCTTCATTTTCTTGTAAATCATGCCTGAAGTTAGTTACTCAATTCTTCATGCAAACTGCTGTTTACTCTGACCAAACCTTTGACCTCTAGCTAGAGGCTCGTGTTGAGAGTTTGGTAGGGCAGAGATTAATTCAATTCTCTTACTTGATAACTGCTTGTGTTATACTTGTTATGCTTCTATTACTTAGATCTTATCTTCATTAGCTTATTATGTCTTTCATCAAGTCAATTTAAACACAAGAGACACAGAATTTTGGCTCTTCAAGCGAGGGCCAAAACCTCTTCCTCTTGGAGAGGAAAACCCGGTTGTAATTCTTCTTATAGATCTTCAATTGACAAGTACCATGACCATGAAGCAGACCCTTGACACCAATATGTCTCCAAGACCTTGTCACTGCTCTTGCTTGGCTCCTTATGCTGATCTCCTATTCTGCACTGTACTGCACCGTACTGCACCAACTGTTCCTTCTACCTTAGCCAGAGTCTCCTTCTCGGCCTACTTTAGACACCTTTTAGACACCTCGAAATTCCAAGACTGATCCCTTGTATATGCTGTAGTAGCCTTAGCACTTGCATCTAGTTCCTTCTTAGATAAGCTATCCAAAAGTGAGATATGTCTGGACTCCTTTCAGATCAAGACCAAACTGTAGATGCACTTTAGAGTGCCTTCCTTCACGCTGAAGATGACCTTGATCCTTTCCTGAGATATGCGAGAGTATTGACCCAAAACAGTGATAAATGAGGACCTTTCTTCCTTCGCTGATATGTCTTCTACTTTGCTCTAATTGCAGTCCTATAATGACCTTTGACCTACCTCAGAGATGTTAACTCAAAACAGTGATGTATTACCCTTCTATTTTCGCCGAACTGTCCCTTTTATCTTCGCTGGAAAGTCGCCCTTTTTCGCTTCTAATCACAGAACTGATCTGAGGTTCTTGGTGTATTATGAGGCCACATTCCCTCCTTTATATAGGGTCTGTCTCCCTCTTCTAGGCCGACATGATCTCTGTTGGAAGGCCAACTTGTTCAAGGAGTATTTGCATCATACTTTGAGCCGACTTGGTGGAGCGTTTAGATAAGGTCTTGGAGCATACAAATTACATCAATATTTGTCCTTCATAAGTGTAACACTTCTTCATATACGTGACACTTAATTATATATATTTATGACAAGATGACAAACCTCTAAATACATCAAGAAGAAGTCTTTGACTTATAATAAAACTTCCTTGCTCATGAAACCCATGAAACAAGTATTACAAAATACATTTTATTATGTTTGTCTTATTCATTACATAAATTCATAATTACAAGTCATTATGAAGACCGAACCTAGTTACACTTTCCAACAGCTCGCACGTGTGACATGAGGATGTTTGAGTAGGAGCTAAACCATCTTGACCTTCTCAGGAACAAGTCCCTTGTGGCGGATTTTGGATTGGAAGCCCGCACATATGCAAACTTTGGATGTCGGTTACTGTAACTGTAAGGAGCTACAGGAATTGACCTGGATGAACCATCATTTGTAAAACCAAGCAAAATCCTTGTTAATTCATCAAAAATAAAGGAAGTAAATTATAATTAACTAGTTTACGGTTGCAGGCATGTTGTAGTATATTCATGAAGAAATACAATAGGAATGGAAATAAATGGTGAAGGGATGCGGTAAAATAATTAAGGATGGGTGTTTTAAATGACATAAGAGACAAAAAAATGGCGACTCAACACCTCTAATGATTCATTTTCAATGATCAAATTCTTAGCAGTCACGTGGAAGGAGTTTGTCTCAAGGAGCATCTAGCAATCGATATAGGGATTGCTGTCAATTATTTCTTTATTGAAATTTTAAATTGCTCTTAACTAAGCCTCTGATCAAGACACTGGAGTTTGTTGTTCTTAAGGCATTAATCACTAGGTTTAAACTTTATATCACAATCATCAAACAAGTTTCCATTCTGCCACCCTTTGGATTCCTCTTGTCAAGTAGGATAATATTTTTTTATTTGGCTGTGAATTTGCTTATCTCTCTTATAAAATGCAGAGACATCATATTAATATATTTGATCTGTTGAGATTATCCTGGATGTGTTTCAGCATGAAAACACATATTTGCAAATTGTTTGTTAGCCTTAAATGTTGCAATATCTCCATCATGATATTATGTCAGTGACTGATTGCCAGGTTCATTAACTCATATTTTAGATCCTTTAATCCAAGCAGGCTGTTTTTAGTGGATGATTGTTTGATGGCAATTTGTTGCTACTTTTGATGCCTTTTTCTTCACTATTCATATCTTTTGAGGCATCATCACATTGTTGGGAGGCATGCCAAATCACCAGGACATAGAGTTTGTTGAGTGCCTTTTATTCTTGCCCCATATGTGATGTCACATGTTTGTATTACATTGGTTTCGAGGCTTGGTTCATGGAGTGCTTGGCCTATTGATGGTTTATTTGACACTTGGTTGCATTCACACTTACCCTTGCACATATTTTTACTTACCCTTGGACATGTTTTGAGGATTGTTCGATTTTGTTGCACATATTCCTAGAGTGCCCTACGTTTGGTCAACGGTATTGAGGAGGTTCAATAAATTTTTCACATGGTTTTGGTTATTTTAGTTTTATTTTGAAGAGTGTTCCATCTTCCGTGCATAGTTCCATGGAGCACTCCACTTATGGTATTGATTGGAGGATTTTGGGTGTGTTTCTTGATGAGCACTCCACTTTGGTGGCATATTTACCTAGGGCACTCCATTTTATTGCCCTATTTGGAAGAGTCACGAGTGGTTGTACACATCGATATTTGTTTCTTGGCACATTCTTTGAGAGCACACACTTCTTTGTAAGTTGTTGTAACAACCTTTTGACTAGACTTTCATTTGCTCCATCTTGTGTGAGAGTTTTTTGTGCATTGAAAAATGTCTTCTACTTCCCCTTCCCATTTTGAGCACATAGTTGGCATATATTGATGATTGATCATTTGTTTTGATGGACCGTTCCATCTCGTATTCTTTCCTAAAGCACGTAGCCTCCCCAATGAATAGTTTTGTTGATTTTTTTTTTATATATTCTTGTAGTGATGGAGTGCCTTGACTGCTAAGGCTATTCTTAGCATTTGATTGACTACATGAGGTTTTTGAATCCATACCTCAAGGGAGCACTCCCTTGGATACTTCACCATTGTGTGTTTTGAAGCATTACTTATTAAGTAGTTTTTCTTGTTGGTGAGACAAGTCTCCTATCACTTATGACAACCCTATTAGAGATTTTGACTTGCAATGCTATTTTTGCAATATTTTACTGTTTTCCTTGGAGCAAGACATGGATATAGTGTTTTTTATTAGTATTTTGTTCATGATGACTTAGGGCCCATCTCTATTTAAAGAGAATCTCTCGCATTGTAATTATTCTTGAAAGCTTGAGGATAAAACTCCATTGGCTTGGATTGTTCTTGATTATCTTATGAAGTTTGATTTTAAGGGTTTCTATACATTTGTGTCCATTCATCTCATATTTTAATATTACTAGAAATCACTTCAAATTTTGCTGTAGTAAGGACTTCATTCTAGGTGAGATTTATGATTCAAATAGGAACACTCGATGGGTGACATTTGCTTCAGTACTCTTCTTGTTGTTACTTCCAAGTTGAATGATTATTGTGATGTTTCACTGAAAGGTAGAACATTAGTTTTCGGTTTGAAGTAGAATCACACTTTGTTGTCATTGTGTGTGTAAGTAGGGTGCTTTTTAAGGTTCTAGCAATTTGATTTGGCATTCATAGGTGACATTTTATATGTTAAACGAACACCTTTTATGGTCACCACTCATATATTAGGTTCTAGCAATTTGATTTGGCATTCATAGGTGACACTTTATATGTTAAAAAAACACCTTTTATGGTTCCCACTCATATATTTTTAGTGCTTATAGTTGCCTTTAGATTCCATATACCCAAGTTGATTTTTGGTGCTAGTCATTCTCTCTCAACCACCTTAAAATGTAAAGTTAGTCAATCATAATATTTGTTTTATTAAACCTAGTATTCTATCTAAGCTAGAGCTTCCAAACATGAATGATAGCTCTCAAAAGTCAGATTAAAACATGAAAAGGTTTACACTTGTTTAATCCCAATGATTCTTGTTTAAAACCTTATAGGTATATAAAAAGACTCTTAATATAATAATTTCTTTAGCAATAATCTTCAGAATACTTCGAAGACAAAACATCCATTGTAGGACAAGTAATTGTAAATTGAATATTATATAAAGAATTGATGTGTAATGATTACAAATGAGGGTGAGGGTCTGTGTATATACCCTAGGAAAATACCTCTTCACCAATGGTCATGTCCTTAGGGACATACCCTTTCATTAAATAATTACTAGTTAACTAATCATTATTTATTATTATTATTGTTTACATTATTTGTAGTATTATATATATATTTTATTTATAACATTGCTTTCCTCTTCAAAAATCTTTATCTTCAAAGCTTACTGATGAAAGGGCTTGATCTCGTTTCATGTTTCGAATATCTTCTCGTCTCAGTACTTTCATCTTCGTTGATACAAAATGATATAATCCTTCGAGTGATAAACACAATCGTTAGACTGAGAATGGATCTGATTGTCCTAGATTAATCTTTTGTGGAATCTTGCGATCACTAGAAATTTGTAATGAATTATTATCATATAATGAGATTCTGCAAACTTAAGTATTCCTTGGAACATAAATCTGTTGTTTTCGTTTTGAATGGTTCGAATATGTAGACTGACTTAGTTGTCTGCTCTTGTGATTAGGATGTCGATAAATAGTTCTTCTGGTTGGACTTTCCCTTATCATGTGTGACAATTTTTTGATTTACTTAGTATTGTTGTTGTTAACTACTAAATCATCACTTGGAATTTCCATTGTTTGAATTGCAACATTTGATTGTGTTTTTTTTTCAACTAACTTGTCTTCTTCTTGAGTTGAAATAGTGACTAGATCAGTGTTCGTTCCGTTTTCTTCAACATGGACTGGTACGAATGGAGACTTCAATACTTCTTTTTGAGTAAGTTGTTCTAACTTGTCATTGAGTGACTTCTTGTCACTTTTAAGTTTCTTTATTTGTGTAAGAAGGTTTGGGTTATTATTCCTTAGACAAATCTTTTCGCTTTCTAGATTGTTGACTTTATTCTTAGTATCCTCTTCATATTTTAAACTTTTGATTTGTTTTGACTAAGGGTTTTTAAATGCAAATTTTCTTCTTCTTTTTCTGATCGATTGTCATTTAGTTTCTTCTCAAAGTTTTCATTTTCTTGTTATGATTTGTGCTTTTTAGCTTTACATTTGTCGCTTTGTTCAAGGAATTTTTGGTTATGATCTTTTAAACGAGAATTTTCTTTTGTTTTATTAGATATGACTTTTTCAAACTCCTTTTGTTTTTCTGATTGAATCTCTTGGAACATTAATTTCGAAATCCCCATAAGGTCTTGTGATGAGCGTATTATCAATTTTGACTTCATAGCCATGTCTTGGAATGTGATCATTTTTTCCTTATAAAGGAACATCAACATTTTTTTCTCCATGTTTAAAAGAATGTACCCAATTCTTTTAGCTAAGGTTGACCAAAAATTATGTTAATCTTTGGGTTTTGATTTCATGGTCATGTTTTGGAATGTGATCATCTTTTCCTTATAAGGAAACATCAACATTTTTTTCTCCATGTTTAAAAAAAATGTACCGAATTCTTTTAACAAAGGTTGGCAAAAAATTATGTTAATCTTTGGGTTAAACATAATTACGACACATAATTGAGAGATGTATTCATAATGGCCAATGATTACTTGTAAATTATTAATTTTCTTTCTCCTATGCTTGACTTTGGAATTAATAGTTGATTCGCTAAGTTAACGTTTAACATATTAATCTCATTTCCTTAGGGATTCCATTTTAATATAAATGATCTACAGTCTACAATTAAAAGACCTTTATAAAAAAAAATTCCTTATTTTACTTTTTGAATTAGATTTCATATTCCTCTTGAAAAAATCCCTAATATTTCACATTTTATTTATTTTTTTCAACTTTTTATGAGCCACCTTTAATTGATTGATAATAAGTCTCTTGAATTAAAAAAAATAAAAATAAATAAATTATTTTAACCTTGACTCTACTTCTAATATATAATATAATAATATATTTTTCTTATCTTAATTTTTTAGTGGATATGTATGCAAAAGTCCTCAGTAATTAAATATTCCCTTTAACTTTATCTTCATGTTTATTTTCCCCACCGTTGGCGAATATAAATATGATAATTAAAACTTTAATTTTTCAACCTTAGTTAACTTGGTGTAACTAAAGTTTTTATTAATTTTAGAGTGAATCGAACCTGCACTATTCTTCTATGACAACATGTATGACAATAGTATGACTGTATGTAGAATTATTAGTTGTACGCTATTCACGTTACAGTACAGGCAGGTTGGATAAGCCGCAGACAGAAAAAAATACAGCGGACAGGGAATGACGACGTGAGTGGTTTGATGGTTGTAGGCTGTAGGCTGGAACGACGGTGGTATTTAAAAATAAATTTTTTTCTATATATTCTTTTTTAATGAATTCTATATATTTTTTTAATTTCCCTTTTATTGTTTTAATATATATTCGACGATTTTTTTATTTCTTATATGTTACTTTATTTTCTCTCTCTTTTTTTTTTTTTTTTTCCAAAATACCTAAATGACGAAACTAGCATAATAGAGAAACTCCAAGGTTGTGGAAAAATGCTTTGATTGTGACAATAAAAAGGGTGATGAAATGTCAATGGCCAAAGCCCAAATCATATTGGCTCTATGCAGTGGTTAAGCGATCAGATGATCAAACAACTATGATAACAATGTAACAAACAAAGTTTGTATACGTAGCAATAATCTTCCTTTCTTTAGAATAATTCAAAGACAAAAACATCTATCATATGACAAGTAATTGTAAATTGAATATTATATAAAGAATTGATGTGAGATGATTACAAATGAGGGTGAGGGTGAGGGTGTGCATATATATCCTAGGAAGATACCTCTTTACCAATGATACCTCTTCATTAATAAATTACTAGTTAATTAATCATAATTTATTATTATTATTATTCTTACACTATTTGTTTTCTTTTATATATATTTTATTCATAACATTGAACATATAAACTTATTGAAACTCATAATGATTATCAATTTCTTCTTGCCTATGGTTGGACAAAAGGGGTTTTTGATTTTGAGTGTCCATATCATCTAGCAATTTATGCACTTTATTCTTCCTTTAGGTTTGTTTAAATATAATTTGTAGATATCGTGTGGTTAGAAATTGTTTAGTGTGAGTCTTTGCTCAAAATAATTGAAATGCTTCTTAACATGTTGCATTCAAACTCCATGTCATCAATTTTTTTAATTTTGTTATGCAAGGGCATTCATAATTATTGATGTTTATGAAGTGTATTGGTAGTCATTCTCATGAAATTTAGAAGTCATCAAGAACATGGAAGACATGTTGCATTGAATTAACTCCTTATGTCTTCTCAATGCCCTCCTAAATTCCCACACTTGTAATCCATTTGAATAGTAGATCAAGAAAATTTGATAATATTAAAGCTTGTTTGAAGCATTCCAAGACTCAAACTAAGACACTATGGAAAAGTCTCAAAGAAATCTCTTATTTCATAAATGGATGGGAAAATCCCATTTCTACAAGATATCAAAGATACAAGATATCAAAGATATCAAATAACTAGGCTCTTTCTATGCTGAGAAATAGAGAAACTAAGAGGTTAGCCTCAAAATAAAAACTACTTAGGCACATAAGAACACAAGGGGGTATGAAAGTGTTTAATAAAAAAGACTCTAGAAGAGACAAGAATCTTGTGTGCATGTGAAGCCACCTTGAGAAGCACACATAAAATATACCCTTCCAGCAAGGAATAAAACTAGAACAAACATAACCACCCCCAAAATGATACACATAATACACCCTTACCCAAGGGCCAATACCAATGAGCAAAAACACCTTCTTCATAACTCGAAGCAATTTATGAGAAATTGAAGTTCTAGAGGACTAACAAAAAATGGAGAGAAGGCCTTACCATGATTAGTGGGGCAGTCATCCTATTTTCAATGCAATAAACATTCTCCACCTGAACCATCATCCAAACTTGTTGAAACATCTCTTTGATAATGAGTTGAATAGATAAGGTAGCCTTAAATTCAGGCATGTGAATAAGGGAAGGGCACATCCTTGAAATCTAGGATAACTTGAGATTCAGTGGTTGTATTTGATGAACAAATGGCAGTTAATTACAACGTTGAGTGCCATTGCCTTCATGACCATAGGTTGCTACGATTACTAAGGAGTGGGATGGAAACATCACCTCTCTTTTTTTAGTGTCTCTATGGTTAATGTGGACGACTACATTAGCCAATGAGTTGACTTAATTATTATGTTCTTAGAGAACATGATGAAGCAAAGCCTTACATAAGCTATCAATCTTCCTTTGGGCTCAGTTATTATCAAAGCAAGTTTGCTATTGAGGGGATTTTTTTTGTTACCATTGAGGTTATTATTGCACTTGGGTCTCCAATGACAATCAAAGATGATGGTCTAACTTCTTTTGCTAGAAGGGTGCCCTAGTAGAGAGCATATGCATATTCCTTATTATTTGTAGCCTTTCCAAGACCTGAAGCAAAAATGGTTTTGGGAGAGGAAATGGAATGGATGAAGTTTAAAACCAAATAAAGAAACATTAGGTGGATGGTTCATGGGGAAACAAGGAAACAAGTAAATGAAGATTATTTGCAATTGTGGTTGGAAAGGAGATGGAAGGAGGACTGAAGTATATCCCTAAATTCCATATGTTGCTCTAAGGATGGCTTGCCTACGAATTCAAGTGTGAATGTGATATGGGTAAAATACTATAAAAATAGTAATTATAGGGACCTTTCTTGCTATATGTTAAGTATTGAAGGTTGGGTTTCAATCCATAAAAATATAATTTGTAAGTAGCCAATTAGGGCAATTATACCTAACTTACCCATGAAGCTTTGGAACAAAAATATCCTAAAAGTCTTGGGGGATGGTTTAGGTAGTTTTATTGATTTTGAAGTGGACTTCCAAACCAAAGTGGATAAGAAGACAATTAAAGTATTTGTGAAAATGGACCTCCAAGAGGACTTGTTAGATGAAATGGAAATCTTGCATAGGAATGGAAATTGAGTGTTTCAAATCTTATGGTATAGGACACATTTAACATATTTACTAACATAAGTAGAACCCTCCAAAGTTCTCTTGTTTTTGAGGTTGCATTTAGTTGTTTTTACCCTCATTTTGAAAAGTGGTGCCACACCCTTTTTTCTTAGGGGGTGGGGTGTTTAAAGTTTACAACCTTTTGTAACTACAATCCATAATGTTTCTAACCATCCTAAATCCATCTTAACTTCAGATCTGCCAAGCGTCGAGAGGGATCAATCTCTCTTGAGGTGCAGACCACTTTTAGTGTGAAAAGAGGTTTGATCCCTCTCATCTCTTGGTGGATTTGGAGTTAAGATGGATCTAGGTTGGTTTAATTATTAGCCTTTAAATAGGCCACATTAGAGAAGAATACCTGGAGAATTTTTTGTTTTTTTGTTTTTTGTTTTTTTTTTTAATTTTTTTAGATTTTATTTTATTTTGTTGTATTTTCACTGAGTCAAAATGTTAAACACTATAACATCTCCGCCATACTGGGTTGGAGAGCGCCTCTCTGTGCAATCAAAATGTTAAACATTACAACATCTCACCATATTAGGATGGAGGGTGCCTCTCAGCGCAATCAAAATGTTAAACATTACAACATTTCTACCATACTGAGTTGGAGAGCGCCTCTCAATGCAATCAAAACCTTAAAATCAATCCTCTAAAAAAAAAGTGTTGCTAAAAGTAGCACCCTTTCATTTTTTTAGAGTTAAGATTACAACTTGTTTGGGAACGTGGCCTTCACAATTAGTGTTGTCGAAACCAAAACTAAAAATCAACTCCTAAATCAAAAAATGGTGTTATGAGTGGAGTAATAACTCCTACTTGTGAATAATAATTAATATCTAAATTATGTGATGAAAATGTAATGAAGTAGACCGTTGAATTTTCCTTGGGCCCTAGATCTAGTTTGAGGTTTATCACACACTAGGAACCCTCAACTTATAAGCACTTTGCACAACATAGATCTTTAGTAATGAAATCAATTAAGTACACAAAGTTTTGAGTCCAAATCTCGATTATTTTATTAGTCCATCAATATAAGAATCATGGGGTCCTCGTACTAGGGATCACGGCCCTTGATCACTAACACAACTAGTATACATAGTATGTGATGTATATATAAAAATAATATGTTATAATTATTTGGATGTGTTTATTTTTATAAAGTATATTTTGAAAGTAAATTGAATCCTACCCTTTAAAACCATCTTGGTGGAAGAGATTTGTTGACGACACGAACGTAAAATGGACACATGGTATATTAGAGCTAGATAAAATGGCTATCAATATCATCATCCTTCTCAAAAGTTTGGTGTCCTCAATACTCTTGTTGTGAGGGCCCTTAGAATATCTGACACCGAGAACCTAGATGAAGAGAAGAAACACTTGACTTATGCCTTTAAAAATATAGGATACAAGGACCAGGACATTAGGAAGGCTATAAGAAGAGTTGAAGGAAAGGTCAACTCCTAAAGCCCTCAAACACATTGTGGCAAAGTCTACCTCCCTTACATTCAGGGGGTTACTGATAAGATTGCAAGGATTTTGAGTAAGAAGGACATATTCACTCATTTCACAACAACAGGAACAATCAAGCAAAGAATGAGATCCATGAAAGACAATATTGATTAATAACATCTTAAGGGAGTATACAAAATTGATTGTTCCTGTGGTAAATTTTATATTGGATAAACAAGATGTTCCTTGCAAAGAAGACTGAAGGAGCACAAAATTGACATTAAAAATGAAAGATCACGCACTTCAGCCTTTGTTGAACACTCCTAAAAAATTAAGCATAATGTCTGCTTAGAAAATGCTAGGATCATCGCTAAACAAGACCACTATAAAAAGAGAAAAATAAGATAATGAAACATCCACGACTCAACAAGGATGGTGGCATTGAGATCAGTGGAAATTGATTTCCTCTAATCAAATATATTGGTTCTACCGACTCTTTTCAGGTATAACATCTCCTATTTTTGTGCCTCTATTATTTATTCCTCCACATTAGCTCATCTTTCATCAAACATTCTCTTGATGATGGATCCTCTTTGGGATTTGAAACATAGACAAATTTCCAATACTACTGTTGAAAATCCGAATTCTCTATCTTCTGCCAACTTCATAGAATTTGCTTAAAAATTTCAAAACTAATTGAAAGTCAAAGCTTTTTGACCAAAATAAAAAACAATATAACTTGCCTTTGGCAGGTATAACAAGTGTAATATATTGGATGTTAATGTATAGCCTAATTCAAAAAACCCATATATGAAGCAAAGACCTATGATAAGGCACAAATCAATTCATAGCCTACTTTAATTCAAGCATGATAAGCCTATTTAAAAATGTATTTAGTACAAAATATAAGGTTGCCTACACAGTCTAAACCTTGTTACCCAATATATCATAAACAAGTGCTACAAAGTGACTAGTCCTTGATGCTTAGTTTAAATATAGTTAAATTAAAGTTTAAAACAATAAAGACAAAGATTCATCAATAGTTTATATTAATAAAAGATACAATTAGAAAATATTTGATTATTATACATTATAATTATAGCGTTAAAAGGTACCCTAGTCAAATCTTTTTTAGTTTTATATAGGGTTAGCATATTTATTGTTCGTGTCGTTTATTTGTTGTGTTATTGCTAATCTTTGTGCTTTCAATTCTCTGTCATTTTTTTTGCGGTTTAGCGATTATATTGTATTATAACTAAAGGATATATTTAACAAAATATTCCTTTTGGATTTGAAGATAGTAATTACAACCCAAAAAAATATGTTACAATTATTAAGCTTCTTATCTTACTAATTTAGTAATAGTTAACATTATGCAAATTAAATAAAGGAGCTATAATCTACATATCATTAAAAGCTGTGCATATAAATGCTCGGGGACTCTCCTCAAGTCAATATGGGAAGGGTTGCACACATTAATAACAAGTATAATATGTAGTGTTGTTGCTTAGTACTTGTCTCTTATGCAAAAAGTAATTGATAACATAAGTTATTGTAACTGAGATAAAGATATTACTGCTAATACTTAAAAAATTGTCTATGTTTATATTGTGACAACCCCAGATATAACTTTTGCTTATGAACTTTATGTAAACATTTCATGTATTTTGTATTTAAAAAAGGGGGACTAGATAGAGACTCGGATTCCAGGTATTGAGGACAAATTTTTCTTAGGATATTCAGTTTACTTGTTGCAGGAAAATATGAATTGAGGGACAACCATTAAAGGGTGGTAGTTGTGTTTTGATAGCATGGATATTTCAAAATTTATGGGATGCAATAGAGATACATGGGTCCATATTTCTTGGAGCAGGGGACAGTACATGGAAGGACGAAGAATTAAATGAAAATTTGGACACTGTAGGTAAATGAGGAAGAAGACGAGACAAATTTAATGGGACAAAAGTTGTGTAGAAATTATGGTGTAGATTTGTAACTGCTCGTGAAATTTTAATCAAAATCACAAGACAGAAGACTACTCTATTGCTCTGCGGAATTCAATTCACATATTAGAACATCAATCACAAACATGCAATGAGAAATAACACACATGCACACAATGTTTTTCCATGGGAATGCAATTTACTTAAAACCCCAATGCTTGTTTGCATTATTCTGTTGATTAGAGATGTATTACAATTTCTTTGCTCAACTGAGCACAACCTGCAAGTGAATAACCCCTCTCTTTGCTATTGAAATTGGCAACATAAAAGGCTTCTAATTTAATTTTCCCTTAATTAAATTAGAATTAAATTGTAATTCCACATCACATGATAGCTTGTACGAGTTAACTAAGTCAGGAAGATTTAGTTAGCTCAGTCAATTCGATTTGAGGGTCAAAATGGAAACATTTAGAGTTCTCTCTAAGTTTTAGGGGGTCCAGTTGCATATTATTTTGAGTTGTAATTAGTTAACTCAATTATTTGAGTTAAAATCAGTTTAACTAGTTCTAAATGAAAGATGAGATAGTGATAGGTCCATTGAATTCACATGCAGTGATCAATCGGATAATTGGTAGTTCACTATAAATAGTTGTTGCATGCCAGTTCTAAGAAAAACCCAATTGAGATTGGAGTTAAAGGGAAGAGAACCATCAGTTGTAGAATTAGAAAATTATACAGGTAATGCATGAGGTCATTAGGATGACTTGGAAGTATTGTGCAATCAATTGATGGGAATTTCCTAATTAATAAGAGTTCAATTAGCCCAGGAATTGGTAAGCAAGGCTGAGCAACATAGAGGCAGGAAATTGGTTAAGTATCAGACCATTCTTGTTGGGATCAAAATGAGACAGTCAAAGAGTGCAAATTTTTCTCAAGAAGGAAAATAACATTGTATTATTTCAAATTCTTGACTTAATGCAATATACAGATATCAAGGTTTTTAGCTAAGGCTTTCCCTAGATACATCTTTGTGTTGTTCAATTGAAATTATTTCTCTTTTTTTGTTCATGTGATTGTGCGATCGTAATTGGTTTCCGTAATTTGTAGAATTGATTCAATATTTTGTTTTAGCATATCACAAGATCAGTTGAATATATTTATATATTTCTACATTGTATCAGAGTAGGAATCACTATAGAAGAGAAGAACCAGAGTTGGTTTCAAACAAGTGAATCGAATTTGTAGATTTATTCTTCAGAACCAGCAGCAGATCAGGATGTCTTTCTCTGGATTGAGACTTGAATATTCCCTTGAGGGTAATTTGAATTACATAGCATGGAAGGACAAGATGGAGGCAATTTTGGAGGACAACGGACTAAAGGAATTCATAGATAGTGACATTACCCATCCCGCAACAACAAATGCTCAACTTCTTGATGCATGGAAGAAGAATGTAGCAAAGGCAATAAGGATTATGTTAGAAGGAGTTCGAGATCATATGGTATTGAACCTCCATGGAAATGAAACTTCATATGCTATGTGGAATGCCTAAACATACATGTTTCAGAATAACAACGACCACAGGAAGTTGGTGCTGAAGGAAAAGCTCAAAAAGATCAAGATGGAGAAAGACAACACGATTCCAAAATACTTGACGAAGTTCACTCAATGTTGAGATGAGCTTGGAAGTGTTGGGGTGACAGTTGCCCAAGATGATTTGGTGATCCTATTACTTCTAGGCCTTCCCAAGAGCTGGCATAGCTACTAGGACTCGGTGAATGGGAGGGAGAAGCTACCATAGTGGGAGCGATTGTGGTTTGACTTGGTACAAGAAGAGATTCGTAGGAACACTAGAGATGGATCCTGATCAAAGATTGATGATGAGGAGAAGTGTGCCTTGGATGGAAAGGCGAAGAAAGGGAAAGGGAAGGTGTCCCATTCCAAATCAGATTCCGAGTAGGCAGGCAAGAAGCAAATTTTTTCAAAGGTAAAATGTTTTCATTTTCATGAGCTTGGACATTATGCTACAAAGTGTCTACACAAGATGACCAACAAGAAGTCCTGAAGAGGAGCGCCAAGTGAATCACTTGCTTCACAGTTCGAGTTGGATTTCACCCTCATCACATGCATGGTGTCATAGGCGATGGGTTCAGTGTGTACTTAGATAGTGGAGCTTCATTCCATATGACCGACAACAAATAATTCTTCAGTAACTTGGAGGAGAAGGATCTCTAGATGCACATCAAGATGGGAGATGACGGTAGGTATATGTTGATTTTTTGGGTGGCATTAGATGTGCTCTAGCTCCGAAAATTTGTGGAGGGGTTAGAACACATGAGATCTCCAAGACCCAGAAATCGTTTGGAGAAATTCCACCTAGAGTTTAAGTTATTCAAATAATTAATTATTTTACTATGGAGCCTAAGTTAAAATTTAGGGAATTTAAATCATTAAAGTGAATTAATTTAACATGTGGGTGAGAAGCTTCTAAGTGACGAGGATCAAGTCTAATTTAATCTTAGCCGTCGATTAGAGATTAGATCACTACCATTGATTCATCAACAGGAAAATTATAAAGGAAGGCTTGAGGGTCAGTTGGAGAACACACATAGAGTTTGAATCTAGAGATTGAATTCTTCTGACAGAGCAGTGCTCGGACAGAGATCAAATCTGAGTGATTCAATGCAACAACGAGGGGCAGAAGCAGTTTTTTGTCGGAGGACCAAGAGTATATTGCAGAGAGGCAACAGAGACAACAGAGGGATCAGCGCAACCACCAAGAGAGGTGATGCAGACCCCAGAGAGGGTGATGTAGGCCCACACAGGGCTCACGTAGGGGTTGCACAGTGGCTCCAAGGGACAATCCAGAAATTGCTGGAGATCGAGGTTTCTAAGTCGACAGAGCTGAAACTTGATTTTCTGAGAGGCAGATCAACGTAGAGAAGGGGTGATGCAGTCTTCAACTAGACCCACGCAGTCCTACGCATCTACTGCACAGAGGCAACGCAAAGGTAGCTTGGGTTTCACTAGTTTCTGATCAAGATCAGTCAAGACTTGCAGAGTGAGATTTGTTGCAAATCAAGTAGAGTTGAAGCCATCAGTGAAAATACAAAGAAGAAATTGTTGCAGGAAAGCAATTGTCCCAAGTGACATCATTGAACCAGAAAGAGGTAGAGGAAGGGTGACACAGTCACCAGAGGGGCTCATGTAGACCTGCACTAGCTAGCTAGGGTGACATTGTAGCTACAGCAGAGGCATCGCAGTGTTTGTTGGGCTAACGCAAAAAATTTTAGCCTCATTCATTCCATTGTTGTGGCTGGAAGAGAAGTACGATTTTCTTCTAGAGTTGTTGGTGGGGCATTGTTTCTGTTGGTGCATAACAGTGTCTAGTGGGGCAATGGAAAAGTAGAGGGAAGCAGTTCCTCAGAAGACTTCTTAACAAGAAGTCTAGATCCAATTTTGATCAACAACAAAGAGTGATCAGAGAGGAGTGTTTCGACATCAATTGGCAGAAGGATTTTTGTAAAGGAAATCGATTTTCAGAGGGAGCTTGTTCCTTACAGTGTTTCTAGCGCCAAAGAAACCCATAACTGAGTTTTTTTGAGGCAGCAACAAAAGAGGGAGAAGAGAACTAGTTCGACATTTTCTTGATGAGCAGAGATGGCCACACATGGACTGAGGGATCAGGACAGGTTGGAAGGAGCATCCAACTTTGTCATCTTGAAGGCCAAGATTCTGTCAGTTTTGGATGAACATCGCATGAAGGATCATTTCTTGAATGCAGTTGTTGTCCCTGTTGATGCTAATCCTCTCAAGAAGTATGAAGAGGCTCAAGCAAAGGAAAAACACATGATCATGGACGGACTCAAGGATCATGTAATCCCACATATTGCTGAGAAGAACACAACAAGGGAAATGTGGACTTCCTTGACCACTATGTACCAGGGAACTTCTGTTCAGCAAAAGATGTTGCTTGAGAATCAACCGAGTCAGTTTCATATGCAGAAGGGAGAACATATCGACCCCTTCCTTATTAGATTGTAAGCGATCCGAGATCAACTAGCTTCTATAGGGGATACACCAGATGATGGTATTATGTTCAGGACTGTCCTAAATGTAGTCTCTGAAGACTGGGAGAACTTTGTCCAAGGTATTCTAGGCAGGGCCGCTCTTCCAAACTGGGAGGATATGTGGGAAGCTCTTCGACATAAAGAGATCAGAAGGTTGACTAAGGCCGGAAGTAGCAGCACAGGGATAAAAATCAAGGAGGAAGAGGAAGATGCAACTCTCGCATCTAAGGGACAACATGGGAAACATAGAAGGAAGAAGAAGGACCTCTCGAAGGTTGGATGCTTCTAGCGTGGAGAATTGGGACATTTCGCCACACAGTGCCCTTTGAAGAAGAAGAAAAAAGAAGAATCTGACTCGAAGTTTGTTGTAGTGAAGGATGATGATGGGGATGATGATGATTGTGCCATGGGTGCTCATGTGCCTTGAGAGAAGAGGTGGGGCGAAATTCATCTGTAGTTATTTGAACTTCAGTGAGGGGCAGGATCTAAAAGGTGCCAAAACTCTTGGATCACATACGGCTACGGGAGCCCTTAATGAGAGTAGTAGAATGACGGGTGTCAATTGGTGTGAGAGATGATGGAGCGATAGTGGCAGAGCTAGAGTGTTAGAGTCTGAAGCAGCGCAAAGCAGATGCAACAACAGCAACAACGCAGTGCACGGAGGTGCAGCGTAGTGCTTACGTAGTGCAGAGCAGCAAAAGTGTTGTGGCATCAGAGGGTCAGTGCAGATTAGCAGTAAAGGTAGTTCCAACATCGAGGAGTATTTAGACTGAACAATATGTCAGTTTTGGGAGGTTTTTCAGTCACTTAACTCTCAACAACTGAGTTGTAGTGCAGTAGTTAGCAGTGGCAGTACTATGGGAAGCATTTGAGAGGGAGTTGCAGTACATATGAGGCAGTGACAAGTGGCAGTGTCATGGGAAACAGTACAAAAGGCGGCAGCACAGTGGATGAAGGGCAATAGGCCGAGCATCAACAGCGTAGAGGACCAATGTCATGGATTAGGGTGATGCATCTGGTATTGAAGTATTGTTAGAGCACATTCCTCGCTAAGAGGGAGTGTTGATTTTTTGGGTAGCATCGGATGTGCTCTAGCTTTGAAACTTTGTGGAGGGGCTAGAACACATGAGATATCCAAGACCCATAAATCGTTTGGAAAATTTCCACTCGGAGCTCAAATTATTCAAATAATTAATTATTTTAAATGGAGTCTAAGTTAAAACTTAGGGAATTTAAATAATTAAAGTGAATTAATTTAACATGTGGGTGAGAAGCTTCTAAGTGACGAGGATCAAAATCTAATTTAATCTTAGCCGTCGACTAGAGATTAGATCACGTATGTTGATTCATCAACAGAAAAAAATATAAAGGAAGGCTTGAGGGTCAGTTGGATAACACACACAAATTCTGAATCTAGAGATCAAATTCTTCTGACGGCGAAGTGCTCAGACGAAGATGAGATCTAAGTGATTCAATGCAGCAGTGAGGGGAAGAAGCAGTTGTTGGTTGGAGGACCAAGAGTACAGTGAAGAGAGGCAGCATAGACAACAGAGTGACTAGTGTAGCCACTAGGAGAGGTGACGTAGACCCCAGAGAGGGTGATGTAGGCCCATGCAGGGCTCACGCAGGGGTTGCGCAGTGGCTCCACGGAACAATCCAGAAATTGCTAGAGATCAGGGTTTCTATGCCGGCATCGCTAAAACTTGATTTCTGAGAGGCAGATCAGCGCAGAGAGAGGGTGACACAGTCTTCAACTAGACCCATGCAAGCCTATGCATCTACTCTGCAGAGGCAGCTGGGGTTTCACCAGCTTCTGATCAGGATCAACCAGAACTTGCAAAGTGAGGAAAAAATCATCGCTTTTTTGTCTGCCAAGGATATTCTCTGTTGGGTGAGCCGGCTTATGGAACCCTATATGTACTCAAATTATTGTTGCTTAATAATATATACCCTTAGAACTGTTGCATCGATTTTCCTACATTGGGTTTTTCCACAGACATTTGTCCGAAAATAAGTGTCATTTGTCTAAATAATTCATTTATTTTTCAATACTTGATCTATATAGTTGTGTAGGCTGCAGTTTATTTACATTAATATTTTTTTGATGTATTCAGAAAATAACTTGTTAAATTAATGAAAAAAATTAGGTAATGTAAATCAAATTTCTGCAGTAGGATTTCTGTAACTTAGATTCAAAAAATTTCACATATAATGTTACCGACATAGGTACAATTACCTTTCAAAGGGAGTCAAGTACTCCTCTCACATTAAAATATGTCATGTATGTTCTTGGTTTAAAGAAGAATTTGGTTTATGTTGCTATGTTGGAAGACCGTGGCTATGATGTGATATTCAGTGAAGGAAAGGTGTTCCTTCATCACAAAGCGACATGACAGGCGAAGAAGATTGGGGTTCGAGTAAAGAACCTCTACAAATTGGATGTAGAAGTTTGTGCTGCCTTGAGCACAAAAGCAGAGAAGGTGGTGAGCGGAGACATTAGTGAGTTATGGCACAGAAGGTTGGGCCTTCTACACCATGGCGCTTTGAAGATCATGCAACAAATTTCTACAGGACTTCTAAAGGGTGCACTTGAGCAACGAGATACATGCAAAGGGTGTACATTGGGGAAGTACACCAAATCAACCTTTCACGATAAGGAAAGTCGAGGAAAGGCGATCCTTGAGAGAGTTCACTCAGACGTGTGTGGACCATTCTCGACAAATTCCACAACAAAACACAGGTATTATGTGATTTTGTAGATGATTTTTCATGAAAATGTTGGATTTTCTTCCTGCAGAAGAAAAATTAGACGTTCTCAAAGTTTTGTGAGTTCAAAGCACTTGTCGAGAAAGATACAGGGAAGAAGGTGAAGGCTCTGAGGAGAGACAATGGTGGAGAATATGTCTCTAACGAATTCAAGAAAGTTTGTGCTTTAGAAGGAATTCAAAGGGAATTGATAGCACCTCATAAACCACAACAGAATGGGGTTGCAGAAAGGAAGATCATAACTATTTTTGGAGCAACACGAGCTATGTTGCATGATCAGGGCCTACTGTTTCATCTGTGGGTGGAAGCATGTAATACAACAGTATTTTTGCAAAACATAAGTCATCATCGGATACTTGGGATGAGTACACTAGAGGAATCTTTTTTCAGGTAAGCGACCAGATGTGTCGCATTTTAAAAAATTGTGTTCATTAGTTTATTTCCATATGACCAAATATGCTAGGAAGAAGCTAGAGCCAACAACTGATTTGGGGATATTTGTGGGGTACACTGATACACCTCATAACTATCAGGTGTACTTTCCAGCACACAAGATGACAGTGGTCAGAAGAGATGTGAAATTCGATGAAGAGAAGGCCATGCAACTTTCCCTTGAGAGGGAGCTTCAGTTGCATGCAGTTGAGGAGATCTTGGCTCCAAAAGAAGAACCTCAATATGTGGAGCAACAACAAGCATAGGTGCAGAGAGTGGAAGCACCCACTCATGCAGAGACATCTCGAGATGGAAGGAAGCGTACCAGAGAGGATGACAGGTTGTTGCTTGATTCTAGAGAGAATGTAGAAGCACCTACTTCACAACACAAGCAGAGAAGGTCCCCAGAGCGATACACTGGCTACATGTATCTTATGAGTGTAGGTGTAGAGATAAAGCCATCCTATTTTGAGGAAGAAGTGGAAAAACCAATTTGGTTTGATACCATGGTTGAGGACTATGACTACTTATCAAAAATAGTGCATGGGATGTTGTCCCAAGACCGGAGGGGAAGCTAGTTGTAAGATCCAAGTGGATCTACAAGGTGAAGCAGACAACATATGGGAGCGTGGAGAAGTAAAAGGCCATATTTGTTGCCAGAGGGTTCTCTCAGGTGGAGGGGATTGATTATGATGAGACCTTTGCACCAGTCACAAGGTACTCATCAACCAGATCCATCCTTGCACTATGATCGCAGATGTGATGGAAGATACATCAGATGGATGTAAATACAACCTTCCTCAACGGGGTGATTGAGGAAGAGGTGTACATTAAGCAGCCAGAAGGTTTTGAGACCTTCGATAGAGAGTTGCATGTGTGCAGACTTAAGAGAGTGTTGTATGGGTTGAAGAAAACACCTCGTTCTTGGTACACCGGGATCGAAAACTATTTCACCGGGTTGAGCTTCACCAAGAGTGAAGCAGATGTGAACCTTTACCATATTGTGGTAGATGGTAAGCTTTTGATCATTTTACTTTATGTCAATGATTTGATACTGACAAGTGATGAGCAGCTCATAAAGTATTTCAAAGAGGATCTTGCAAGAGAATTTGAGATGAGGGGCATGGGGATCTTGCACTATTTCCTGGGATTGGAAATTTGGGAAAGAGATAGGGAGTTGTTTGTATCTCAGGGAAAGTATGCCAACGAGATTCTGAGAAAGTTCCACATGGACAACAAAAACCCATAGAAACTCATCTAGCAAGAAACTAGAGGGAGGATGCTACTTCAGGCGAAGTAGTAGATGCTACTGTCTACAGGTAACTTGTGGGTTCACTCATGTATTTGGTGAGCACACGAACAAGCATATGTTATGAGGTTAACTAGCTTAGTCAAGCTATGTTTAAGCCTACCAAGCTCTTTCGGAAGGTAGACAAGCATGTGTTGAGATACCTCAGAGGCATTACAAATTTTGGGCTATGGTATAAACAGATAGAGGGAGTGAAGATTCAAGGCGTTAGAGATGCAGATTGGGAAGGGATTCCATCTGACAGAAAGAGCACATTAGGGGGCATCTTCAGCATAGGATCAACAACAGTTTCCTGGTACAACAGGAAACAAAGATCAGTTGCACTCATTTCAGTAGAGGAAGAGTACATGGCGGCCAGTCAGGAAGCATGTGAGGCCATCTAGATGAGGAATATACTTGTTGGTTTGTTTGGTTGACAGGTGGATCCAACGGTGATTTATTGTGATAACAAGAGTTGCATCAACTCTCAGTTAATCCAGTTTTTTATGATGATTCCATGCATATTGATATCTAGTATCACCATCTCATAGATTGTGTGCAGAGACATATTATGTCATTAGAGTACATTCCCACGGAGGAGCAGGACGCAGACATCTTGATGAAGGCACTGTCAATAAGCAAACTCGAGTTCCACAGAAGCAGGATCCAGGTAGCAGACACTCCCTTTCTCGTTGAGAGGGAGTGTTGAAATTGGCAACATGAAAGGCTTCTAATGTAAGTTTCCCTTAATTAAATTAGAAGTAAATTTTAATTCCACATCACATGACGGCTTGTACGAGTTAAATGAGTCAAGAAGACTTAGTCAATTTGAATTGAGGGTGAACTAGAGGCATGTAGAGTTCTCTCTAAGTTTTAGGGGGTCCAGTTGTAGTTTATTTTGAGTTGTAATTAGTTAACTCAATTATTTGAGTTAAAATCAGTTTAACTAGTTCTAACTGAGAGATGAGCTAGTGATAGGTCCAGTGAATTAAATAGGATTTAATTCACATGCAATGATCAATAAAATAAATGATAATTCACTATAAATAGTTGTTTCATGTTAGTTCTAAGAAAGGCCCAATTGAGATTGCAGTTAAAGGGAAGAGAACTATCAATTGTATAATTGGAAATTGTAAAGGTAATGCATGAGGTCATTAGGATGCCTTGGAATTATTGTGCAATCAATTGATGGGAATTTCCTAATAAATAGGGGCTCATTTAGCCCAAGAATGTGTAATCAAGGTTGAGCAACCCAGATGCAAGAAATTGGTTAAGTATCATACCATTCTTGTTGGGATCAGAGTGAGACATTCAGAGAGTTCAGAGGTTTCTCAGGAAGGGAAATAACATTGTATTGTTTCATATTCTTGACATAATGAAATACACATATAGCGGGGTTTTAGCTGAGGCTTTCTCCAGATACATCTTTGTGTTTTTATTTTGAAATTTTTTCTCTTTCTTGTTCATGTGATTGTGCAATCGTAATTGATTTCCACAGTTTGTAGAATTGATTCAATATTTTGTTTTAGCATATTACAAGATCAGTTGAACCTATTTAGATATTTCTACATCTTTTCACTAAGAGCTCTGACAAAAACTTAGTCAATTTTCGTCTCCTCTTGAGCCCCTATTTCCTTGCGCAATTCCTTGAGAAATTACGCCCCTATTATTTAGGAAATTCCTTCAAAATGATTGTGAGATTCCCAAGGTTGATAATCTGGCTGCATGCAACACTTGTACACTCAAGACTAGTATACAAATGATGTTACATTGACTTGTAATATCCACCACAGTTGGGGAACTCGAATTCTCTACATGCACTAGATATTTTGGGTTGATTGATTAGTTAACTAGATGATCATTGAGTTAGATTGAAGTCCCACTGCAAAACTGACCTTCCACTAGTTTCTCCAACAGTTAGAACTAGTTTAACTGAAAACAACTTGAAATAATTGACCTTGATTGCTACAAATTAGAAATCGCACATGCTTAAGTGAACTTTAACTCCTCTAAATCGAATTTACTAAGCTAATTGAGTCACAAGAGGCATGTCACCTCGGTTAACTGCATTTAAGTTGTTGAGTGATGCAAAAATTCAAATTTTCTCAATTTAATCAAGGAAAAATCAAATTGAGAATTTTTTGCTGCTTTTTTCAACACTCTCTCTCAAAAAGAAGGGATTATCAACCACCCCTATCCTGCACCTGTGGAACTTGAACTTCCCTCTTGACAAAACCTTTGTGAAATTGTCAACATTCTGTTCCTCTTTCGGAATGTACTGAAGCAACATTACCCACCTCTGCACATAGTCTCGTAAATGGTGATACCAGATATCTATATGATTGAATCATTCATGAAATATAGGATTTTCAGAGAGCTTAATGCTACTCTTATTATCACAATAGATCACAGTTGGATCCATCATTTGACCAAACATTCCCACAAGTATCTTTCTCATTCAGATCACCTCACGTGTTACTTGACTTACAACCATGTATCCTACTTATGTCGAGTTGAGCACCACAAATATTTGCTTCATGTTGTGCCAGGAAATCATTGTGGACCCAACACTGAAAATTCCACCTAATGTACTCTTTCGGTCTGATGGAATCCACACCCAATTTTCATTTGTGAAGCCCCACAGCTTCACTCCCTTTGTCTATTTGTACCATAGTCCAAACTAGGTAGTGCCTCTGAGGTACCGTAAAACATGCTTAGTTGCCTTCCAATATAATTTGGTCGACCTAACCATTGCTTTGCTCATTTGGTTGACTGCATAGCACATATCTGGTCATGTGTCACAAGATACATCAGTGAACCCACTAAGTGTTGATAAATGGTAGCATCCACTTCTTCACTTGAAGTGGTATCCTCCTTCCTATAGTTGGTCACTAGAGGTGTCTCTATGGTTTTCCAACTCTCCATGTGGAATATCCGTAGTATCTCATTTTCATACTTTCCTTGAGACACAAATATTTCCCCATCGTTTTGCCATACTTCCAACCCGCGGAAGTAGTACATGAGACCCATGTCCTTCATTTCAAATTCCCTTGCAAGTTCCTCCTTGCAAGATATAATCAGCTACTCATCACCAGTTAAATAAAAATCATCAACATATAAGACAATAATAAGAAATTTACCTTCAACCAAGATGTGATAAAGGTTTGCATCCGCTTCACTTTTGTTGAAGCCCAAACCAGTGAGATAGTTTTCGATCTTGGTTTACCAAGCATAGGGTGCTTGTTTGAGATTGTACAATGCTCACTTGAGTATGCACACATGAGACTCCCAATCAAATGTCTTAAAGCCTTATGGTTGTTTGATGTACACCTCATCCTCAATAACCCCATTGAGAAATGTTGTTCTTACATCCATTTGGTGGATCTTCCACCCCATCTATGAAATCAAAGAAAGAATTGATATAATGGATTAGCACCTCGCTATAGGAGCAAAGGTCTCCTCATAGTCAATTCCCTCAACTTGAGAGTACCCCTTAGCCACAAATTTGGCCTTATATTTCTCTATGTCTCTGTCTGATACCTGCATAACCTTGAAGATCCATATCAAACCCACAACTGATTTATCTGTTGGTCTTGAGACCACTTCCCAAACATGATTTTTTTTTTGGAATTTTTTAATTTTTGAAAAAATACAATATATATATATATACCCATAGGTATTCTTTCTAATATGTTCACCTGACATTTTAGCCTACTTTGTATGTGCTAGTGACATCTGTCCGTGGTGAGTAAAGTGAATGGTAATTACATCATTAAATAAACTTGAGGTAATGATATCATGAGCAATGCAAAGGATATTTACACAGATCCTTGTTGTAACTAACACCCTACAAATTAGGAGTAGGTTCATGTTAATCTGCATCACTGAGAACATAGATGTGACTACTTAAAAATCGATTCCAAACACCAAAACCCCAGAGACCAAAATTGATGATGGGACTTTCTTTCATATTGCTTGTATCCTTCTACACTACAAGTGTATGGGTGATGCCTCTAGATATTTGAACATGGGTGGGATTACTTGCAAATCGATTCCAAACACAAAAACTCCAGAGGACGGAGTTGGTGATGGGAGTTGCTTTCATATTTCTTGTATCCTCCTACACTAGGGGCGTATGGGTGATGCCTCCAGAGATTTGAACATGGGTAGGACTACTTGCCAATCGATTCCAATCATCAAAACTCTAGAGGCCGAAGTTGGTGATGGGACTTGCTTTCATATTGCTTGTATCCTCCTACACTACGGGCGTATGGGTGACACCTCTATAGATTTGAACACAGGTGGGACTACTTGCAAATCGATTCCAAACACCAAAACTCTAGAGGCTAGAGTTGGTGATGGGACTTGCTTTCATATTTCTTATATCCTCCTACACTACGGGCGTATGGGCGATGCTTCCAGATATTTGAACACGGGTGGGAATACCTGCAAACAGATTCAAACACCAAAACTCTAAAGGCCAAAGTTGGTGATGGGACTTTCTTTCATATTGCTTTTATCATCCTACACTACAAGCATATGGGTGACGCCTCCAGATATTTGAACATGGGTTGGACTACTTTGCTGAGATTCGAAATCCAACAAGTGCAGGTAAGTGACAAGCACATTTCTTCTATGTGGATGTGATGTGTAATAGTATTTTCAGGTCTTATGCAAGAATTACATGTTTTCTCTCATGAATGAGATCCAAAACCCACATTTAATATCCCAGATGAAGTAATAGGAACAAAATTGACTAAACGGGAAGATGTGCTCTAATATCCCAGATGTAGTAGCCAGAAAAGGATTGACTAAATAGCAAGATGCGTTGCAAGAGTAAATTCTGGAAGTCACCACAAGATATGGCTAGCTATTCCCTTGGCTTTATCCAACCAACCAACAACTGCAGGTAAGTCACAACCAAATTGTTTTGTAGATGTAATGTGTAATAGTGTCTTTTAGATCTTATGTGAGATGTTTCTAAATACAAGCATGACATGTTTCCTCTCATGAATGGGACCCGAAAACTATGCCTAATATCCTAGGTGAACTAGCAAGAACATAAGTGAATAAATGGAAAGATGTGTTTAAACCTCTTATTAACCTAGATGAAGTAACATGAACAAAATTGAGTAGATGGAAAGATGTGTTGCAAGAATAAATTTTGGAATGCACTGTAAGTTATTCCTTGTTATTCATGTGACTTTATCTGACCAGGCCAACAAGTGTAAGTAAGCAATGACACCGTTGCTTCTATGTCGAGGGGATGTGTAATAATGTTCTTTTAAATATTATGCAAAAGGTTTTCAAATATTATATACATCGGTCATTTGACATGTAACCTCGAAATAACCACAATATTTTCATATTCATATGAATCTTGATATTCAATGCACCAAATACACCAGATAGATTAATCCCATCGCTATACATGTTAGAGAATCAGAAAGGCGAGAAGATTCTCTTATTCTTGATTATTTACTTGTGATGTTCTTTAGTTCTTATTATGTAGTTTCTTCTTAGTTCATAAAGAAAATATCAAAGAAAATGCACATAGATCAAGGACACAAGATGTAGACTAGTAGCCAGGGAAAAAACCCACTAAAGGGGAAAATCGTTATGAAACTAGCTCAAAAAATAGAAGAAAAGATAGATCAACACCTTAGAAATCAACCTCTTCTAGGGGGAAACCTCCTTTACATTACATAAATGAACAATTCTTGGATGATACAAATGAAAAAACCTCCTTTCTATATATAGGAGTCCAATGAGTCACAATATAATCCTAGCCAACATAACAATAACAATGTAAGGGCACAAAAATAACAATAGTGGGATTTTATGGGGCACAATAATAACAATATGGGGACTACATGAGCACAACAATAACAATAAGGGGATTGTACTAACAATAAAAATAAGGGGATACATTAGTATTATAGGGACCTAGCATGCCCCTCTCCTTCAAACAAGTGTTGTCCTCAACACTTGAGTAGTTTTGGATGATTCTGTATAAAATCCTCATCCTCCCATGTCGAATCTTTAGTAGGTAAGTTCTTCCTGTTGATGAGATACTCTGAAATTGATCGATTTCGTAGCTGTAGAGTCCTTGTTTCTATGACTGCTTAATATTCCAATATGTTTTTTCCTTCTTCGTCAAGTTCTGGAAATATTGTTTGAACTGGGAGCTTGTCACCTATAACCTTCTTTAATCATGAAACATGGAAAACTGGGTGCACTCAGGAAGATGCAGGAAGCTCCAATTTGTATTCCATAGTACCAATTTATTTCAACACCTTGTAAGGACTATAATACTTCGGTGATAATTTAGTATCCTTCTTAGCTTGCTTGAGGGACATTTGTTTGTATGGTTGTAACCGTTAAAATACCCAATCGCCTACATCAAAACTTCTTTTGCTGCGATGTTGATATGCTTGTTGTTTCATTCGATTATGCACCAAAGTGAGATTATCCTTTAACAGTTGGATAGCTTGTTGTTGATGCTCGATGTGATCTTCCACTACTTGAACCTTAGAATTTTCTTTTAAAGATGATGTGATGGATGGGCGATGATATCCATAAAGTGCCATAAAAGGGGTCATTTTTGCTGCAATATGGAATGAAGTGTTATACCACCATTCAGCCAGAGGTAACCACTTGACCCATTTTGTATGTTTATCAGATACAAAGCAATGAAGATATCCTTCCAAACATTTGTTCACTATCTGAGTTTTCCCATCAGATTGAGGATGACATGATGAGCTATGATCTAATTGAGTACCCAAACAAGAAAATAATTTCATTCAAAAAATTCCCTTAAAAATGGGATCTCTGTCACTTACAATGATCTTTGGGTTTCCATGTAGCTTTTGAATTGTTTCCATAAATGCAGTAGTAACTGTACTAGCTTTAAATGGATGAGATAATGCAAAAAATTGTGCATACTTGGTTAGTTTGTCAACTACCACCATGATGACAGTATTTCCTTCGGACTTGGGTAAAACTATGATAAAATCCATTGAAACCTCCTCCCAACGTTGACTTTGAATGGATAAAGGTTCTAACAGACCTGGGGTATTAATTCTCTCAACTTTATTTTGTTGGAAAACCAAATATTCTGCCACAAAATTTTGAATATCATATTTAAGACCATCCAAAAAAAAAATCCTTCTTGACCCTGTGGTAAGTTTTTAAAAATCCTGAGTGCCCTCCTAAGGGAGAGGTGTGAGATTCCAAAATAATCTTTTGTTTGAGTTGGGAATTCTTACAAAGATATAAGCGATCTTTGTACCATAATGAATCATTTTACAGCTAAATGTTTCAGATGTACTAGGATCTTTCTGCAAATTTTGAATGATTGCCCACACCTCTTCATCATTCTTCCATTCATACCTTGCTTCGATTATCCACTAAGGTTGGATAATAGAAATGGCACAAAGCATTGCTTCCACGTCCTCATCCTTTCTTGAGAGTGCATTTGCAAAAACATTTTGCTTCCCTTTTTTATAGATGATTTCAAAGTCATAACCCAACATATTTTTGACCCATTTTTGCTGCTCTTTTGAAGATAATCTCTGTTCCAAAAAGTACTTAAGACTATCATGATCTGCTTTTACCTTGAAGTGTCTTCCCATTATGTAAGGTCACCATTGCTTTAGTGCATGTAATATTGCCAACATTTCCTTCTCGTAAATAGGTTTATGTAAATACTTTCCTTTGATTGGACGAATTTCAAAAGCAATGGGTCTTCCTTCTTGCATTAAAACCACACCAATTCCATTTCCTGAGGCATCACATTCCACAATAAAAAAAATAAAAATAAAAATTGTGAAGTCTGGCATAGCTAAGACCGGTGCTTGGCACATTGCCTCTTTAAGATGTTCAAAGGTCTTAGTTTCTTCTGGAGTCCAAGAAAATGCATCTTTATTCAGTAATGATGTTAGAGGTTTCGATATTCTCCCATAATTCTTAACAAGCTTGCGATAATACCCTGCTAACCCCATAAATTCTCGAAGATGCTTTATGGTTGTGGGGATTTTCCATTCCTTCATGGATTTAATTTTGTTAAGGTCTACCTTAACACCCTCATGAGATACAATATGACCCAAATATTCCACCTCTTGTACTCCAAAGAAACATCTGGAGTTTTTTGCATATAATTGTTTCTCCTCCAATAGTTTGAGCACCCTGTCAACATCTTGAACATGATCTTTCCAAGACTTGCTATAGATTAGTATATCATCAAAAAATACTGAAACGAATTTTCTAAGGAAGGGTTTAAAAATGAAATTCATCAAACCTTGAAATGTGGAAGGTGCATTAGTAAGGCCAAAAGGCATGACCAAAAATTCATAATGACTCTCATGAGTTCTGAATGTTGTTTTAGAAATTTCTTCAATCTTCATTCTAATTTGATGATACCTAGAACGAAGATCCAACTTGGTGGAGTAAACTGCTCCATGTAATTAATCCAATAATTCATCAATGACGGGGATGGGAAATTTATCTTTAATAGTGAGTTTGTTGAGCTCCCTAAAATCCTGACACATATGCCATGATCCATCCTTCTTGTGCACCAATTTTACTAGAGCAGAGAAAGAACTTTGACTAGGTTGAATTATACTAGCTTCTAACATTTCTGCAACCATACGTTCAATCTCACACTTTTGAGCATAAGGATACTTGTAAGGCCTGATGTTTGGAGGAAAACTTCCTGGAATCAAATGAATATCATGATCATGGTCACGAATAGGTGGGAGTCCTTTTGGATTCTCAAACACCTTGGAATGATTATCCAATACTTTTTGGATATTTGGAGAAATAGATGATTTTGATGTTTGAACCTCTAGTGAGCATAATTATGCAATTACACATCGTTGTTCTTTCTTCAGAAGCTTTTTCATGACATTAGAGTTGATTATCTTTCCTGGATTCCCTGCAATACATCGTAATTCAACTTCCTTTCCTTCCGAAAAAAATTTCAAGAAAAATTCTTGAAAATTAAAAGCTATCGTCCCCAAAGATTGTAACCATTGTACTCCTAGTACAACATCAACACCACCCATTGGAATGGAGAGCATTGGACTATTAAATACATATTCCCCCATGGTTAACTTGATATTATGGCACTTTCTAGAGAAATTTATAGTTCCTCTATTTGCAACCATCACTTGACACTCTCCTGTTGGGTATAGGAAGCAATTCAATTCCCTAGCTACCTTACAATGAATAAAATTATGGTTACTACCTGAATCAATCAACACTATTACATTTTTCTTCTTGATATGCCCTTCTATCTTTAGAGTTTGAGGAGTGGTAATTCCTGCCAATGCATTACAGGATATGGTCGGATTCATTTCTTCTTCCTCTAGGGTTGGTTCCTGGTGTATATCCTCTTCTTTCGAAGTTTCTTGTTCCTTTTCTTCCTCCTCTTCACAATCTATGTAAAATAATTTCTTCTCAGCACACTTATGACCTTTTGTGTATTTTCTATCAAAACTATAGCAAAGCCCTTTTTCTCTTATTTCATCCAATTGTTGGGGTGTCAACCTTGTAGGTTATGGAACTCTAGGAGTAGCAACACTTCCATCTTTATAGATGTGAGTGGTAGGCTTCCTTGTCACCATAATTTTACTTTCAATTTTTCTTTCCAACATGAATGCCTTCTCCAATGAATCAGGTTCCCAAAGGTGAACCTCATGTTGGATGTTATCCTTTAAAGTCCCTACGAAGACATCAATCATGTGCTCCTATGGAATATCCTTTACCCTTATATTCAATTTTTGGAAGTCATCAATGTGCTCCACCATTGAACCCTTTTGTTTGAGATTTATCAATTGGCTAAAGAAGGTGTTTCTCTTTGTATCCTCATAATGTATTATCATTTCCTCCGTAAAAGTTAACCAAGTGACAATTTGTTTACAAGAGAAAAGCCATCGATATCATACAAATGTATTTTGTTCTAAATATAAAGTCGCAATACATACCTTTTGTATGTTTTTCACATTATGGAGATCAAAATATTGCTCCATTTCTATTATCCATTTTATCGGATCCTTATCATCAAACTTCCTCATATCTATCTTTGGAATATGGTGGGCCTTCAATCCAACATTGGATTTTATGAAATCATGATTAACGTTTATTTTGTTCTCATCATGAGTTTCCTCTACTACATTTTCATCATTAGGAATCATTTCTTGCAGCAACTTTGTCAAACCTTACTTCAAATCTTCCATTTCTGCTTTTAGTTTTTCTTCTATACCATCGATTTAGCTTCCATGCCATTCTTCGAACCATCCATCTCAGCTTCCATGCCATTCATCTTAGCTTCCATTTCTTTCTTCAAACCATCCATTTTAGCTTCCATTTCATTTTTGGTTACTTTTTGCGAGAGCGACATTTGTTGTACTTGATCTCATAATTTTGATATATCATGTTGCACTTCTTCCTCTTCATGCATTGTAGTAGATGTTTTTGAGGAATTAATGGGTGTGGAATTATTTTTTGGAGGCATTTTTGAATCCAATACTTATATCTATGCTTCAATATTCCCTTGGAATCACTTCAAACTTCTTTTTCAAACAAAAGTTATGCAATTTTAAAAAACAAATACACACATTTATCTTGCTTTTTAGGAGGTTGATATTGAACCTGAATTATCTCTGTGATTTCGGATCTTCAATATCTAAAATTTGGTCATGTAGTAGCCCTCTGAGTCTTCTTTCTAATGCCATAGGTCAGACATAATTTGGCTTCTTCAAGACAAGTTATCCCTTATCTCCCACAATGACCTAATTATGGGTTGGTTCAGTAGAGAGAACTTGTACGGCATGCCACATGTCAATGTTTTGACCTTCGGCTCTAAAATCAATGCAAACGAAACTACAGTTCGTGCAATTTTGGCCAATTTTTATAGAATTCCAATCTAATGCCTGAAATGAAAGTTATGATGATTTTCCCTCGGTCACATGTTTGAGGTGAAATTACAGAGCCCGCAAAAACCCTGAATTCCACATATCATATCTCTGAAATTATTGTGAACCAAGGTCTGAAATTTTTACACGACATTCTTCAGGATTGCATCTCAATTGGGTTTTTTTAAAGTTTCTGAACCTTCCCAGAAATAATGTTATAGTGAAAATTCCAAGATGACTTGTTTGCAGCAACGAAACCCTAGAATCTAAAGCTCTAATACCAAATGTTATGAAACCAACTCACAAAATAGAAGAAAAGATAGATCAATGCCTTAAAAATCAACCTCTTTGAGGGAGTAATCTCCTTTACATTACATAAATGAACAATTATTGGACAATACAAATGAAAAAACCTCCTTTTTATATATAAGGATCCAATGGGCCACAATATTATCCTAGCCGTCATAACAATAACAATGTAAGGGAACAACAATAACAATAGTGGGCTTCTATGGGGCACAATAATAACAATATGAGGACTACATGGGCACAACAATAACAATGAGGGGGCTATACTAACAATAACAATAAGGGTATACACTAGTATTATAGGGACCTAGCAAAAACCCAGTCAATAATTCTTCCTTCAATAGTTATTCTTGAGACTCTAGACCTTGACTCAGACTTCCTCCACACCAAGTCAACCTTCCTTATGATCCTTCATCAATATGGCAGCAACAGCAGTTGTATCTGTTGATATTTTGTGGTGTTGGGGTAGCTTTGGATGTGCTCTAGCTCCCAAAATTTGTGGAGGGACTAGAGTACATGAGATCTCCAAGACCCAGAAAGGGATTTGAGAAATTCCATCTGGTTTGAGAGAAAATTAAATAATTAATATTTTTAATTAAGACCCTAAGTCTAACTTAGGAAAATTAAAATATTAAAGGTAATTAATTTAAACATGTGATGGAAATGACTTAAGTTTCACAGATCAAATTTTCTTTTGATATTAGTCGTCGATTCACGATTAGATCATGACCATTGGTATCCCAACAAGAAAAGTATAAAGGAAAGGCTTGGGGTCAGTTGGAGAACACGCACACAGTGGAAGAGCACTGAGACTAAGCTGGAATTCTAGGGCGTGGTTTGCTAAGAATTTCCAGAAGCATTTTAGCTGCAAAAAGGGGTAGTATTGGCTAAGGGGATGATATGATCCCAGAGCCAAGAGTCAACAAGAGGCAGAGAAGCAGCAATCAGAGCAGCGCAGGGGGGGCAACATTTATGCAGCAGATGTGCAGCACAGAGGCTTTAGGTGCTACATAGGCCTAGAAAGGGCAGCGCAGAGGCAGGAGGAGGCAGTCAGGGTTTACGCAGGCCTAGCTAGGGCAGCGTAGAGACAATGTAGCCCAGTTGCGTTATGCATTTCTCTCCTGAGCAGCACAGGGGCACTAGCAGGCTAGTAGAGCTGACACAGAGGACTTCAGAGTAGTGTTGGGGTTTCTGAAGACAGAAAAGGGTTGAGTTCTGTAAATCCCGTTTGAGGGTGTGAATTAGTCATTTTTTGGTCTCCGAAACAAAGGTATTGTTGTAGATTTTGTATTTCTCTGTCGTGTTAACTAGTAAGGTGCCCACATTAGCTGTACTCAGATTCTACTTAATAATATAAACCCTCCAGCAGCCAAAAAACTAGTTTTCCCGCATTGGGTTTTTCTAGGGACAATTTTCCAGAAAATATTGTGTCACTTTGTCTGTGTGCATGTATTCAGTTTATATTTGTATCTGTGAAGACTGTTAATGTGTTTACTTCAATGTTAATGTTGAAATTTCAGATTAATAACTTGATTAAGTAGGAGAAGTATAACCAGATTTAACAATAGTGTTTCTGCATAAGTAATATTCAAAAAAATTTCATGGTATCACAGAAATTGTAGATTTAGCTGAATCATCAACAAAAATACTGAAGAATCCTTGCTACAGAAAGAAGCAAAGAAAGCAACAGCAGTTGCAGAAAACTGGACCAAAGAGTACAGCGTAGCAGTAGAGGGAAGTTGAGCCACAAAGAGGCCAGAGTGACATAGTCTCCACGCAAGCCCACGTACTTACTGCGCAGAGGCAGCGCAGGGACAACATTGGGACTTTCTGCTCACGCAGAGGCCAACCAGGGTGACGCAATCCTGAAGCTATTTTTGATTCAAAGTGTCGGAAGCAGTGCTGCAAAGCTTCAGTAGTTGCTGGTGGAGTTAAATTTATAAAGGTGCAGAAATTAGCCTGAGCACTAGTTGACAAAGAACGTTAGGAGAACAACTTCTCAGATGATTTCCAGCCAAAGAAATCTTCAGTTTGATCAGAGGATCGAAGAGAGATGACTCATTGTGATTTGGCAGACTTCCAAGAGAGGAAGTCAGTTGTCAAAGGGAGTAGAGGGTGCCTTTCTCGCCAAGGACCCTAGCTCCGAGTATCTAGCATAGAGAGAAGGATTAGTTCTGACAGATTTACTGAGTAGATGGCACCTCACGGACTACATGATCAGGATAGGTAGGACGACCTTTCCATCTTTGCAGTTTGGAAGGCCAGAATCTCGGTAGTCATGGAGGCATACAGTCTGAGGGAGCATGCAGAGAAAATCCTGGCCACGCCAACTGATGCAGATCTCCTGAGGAAGCATGAAGAAGCAACGGCACATGCCAAGCGCTTCATAATGGACAGGGTTAAGGATCATATTGTACCACACATAGCTGAAAATAAAACGGCTAATGAGATGTGGAAAGCCTTAACTGCCTTATATGAAGGAAGATCCATCCAGAGGAGAATGCTTCTGGAGAATCAGATCAGGTTATTCATGATAGCGAAGGGAGAAGAGATTGAACCCTTCCTTTTTAGATTATAGGTGATCAGGGATCAATTGATTTCCATGGGAGTGAAAGTGGAGGATGATGTGATGGTGAGGACTGCACTCAATGCAGTCACAAAGGACTGGGAAAATTTTGTCCAAAGCATCTTGAGCAGAGAAGACCTTCCCAATTGGGATAGTATGTGGGTCAAGAAGAACTTCGTTGGTTCACCAAGAGGCAATACAACACTAGATCGAGTAAGGTGAAGAAGGAATAGGAAGAAGATGCAGCCTTGGCTTCAAAGAGCCGGCAAGGGAGGAAGAAGTGTGATCTATCGAAGATCAAGTGTTTCCAGAGCAACGAACTAAGACATTTCACCAGCAATTGTCCTAAGAAGAAGAAGGACAAGGAAGCCTCTATCTCCAAGGTTATTGTGGTGGCCGATGGCTCCAAAGATGACGTAGCCATGAGCGCTTATGAACCATGAAAGTGGGGCGACATGGATCTGTAGAGAAGCTACAGAGTGGTGGCGGGATCCTTGAGTAGCCCAACTCTTGGATCGCATTTGTGCTACGAGAGCCTTAAGACAGTAGCGAGACAAGTGGAGCAGTGGGTGCAGAGAGTCCCAGATGGAGCAAAGCCAGAGTTGGATGCTGAGAGGGAGCAGGGAAGTGCAGATGCAGTAGCAGCGCATTGCAGAGGGGTCGATGTGACTTTAGCAGCGCAGTTCAAGCTGGCTTACGCAAAGCAGAGCTTCAGCAGCACAGTGGATTCAGGAGGACAACGCAGAGCAACAGCCTATGGAGCTTCAGTGATGAGGATGCATCCCAACTGACTTGTCTGTCAAAGATTGGACAGGAGTTTTCATTTTCTTCTCTCAGCAACTAAGTTGCAATGCAGCAGTTGGCATCACGATGCAGCACATTGAGAGGGAGTTGCAGTACAGATGTGGCAGTGGCAGTGGCAACATCATGGGAAGCAGTACGAGAGAGTAGCAGCATTGCAGTGATGAAGGGAAGCAAGCCAAGCATCAGTGTAGAGACCCACACCAGAGATTAGTTCAGAGCTTCAAGGTGAAGCAGTGTTGTGCCAAAGCACTTTCCTCGCTAAGAGGGAGTGTTGATATTTTGTGGTGTTGGGGTAGCTTCTGATGTGCTCTAGCTCCCAAACTTTGTGGAGGGACTAGAGTACATGAGATATCCAAGACCCAGAAGGGATTTGAGAAATTCCATCCAATTTGAGAGAAAATTAAATAATTGATATTTTAAATTAAGGACCCTAAGTCTAACTTAGGAAAATTAAAATATTAAAGGTAATTAATTTGTACATGTGATGGAAGTGACTTAAGTCACACAGATCAAGCTTTCTTTTAATCTTAGACGTCGATTCAAGATTAGATAACAGTCGTTATTTTCCCATCAAGAAAAGTATAAAGGAAAGGCTTGGGGTCAGTTGGAGAACACACACACAGTGGCAGAGCACTGAGACTAAGCTGGAATTCTAGGGCATGGTTTTCTAAGAATTTCTAGAAGTATTTCAGCTGCAACGAGGGGTAGTATTGGCTAAGGGGATGATCTGATCCCAGATCCAAGAGTCAGAAAGAGACAAAGAAGCAGTAGTTAGAGCAACGCAAAGGGGGCAGCAACTACGCAACAATTACACAACAGTTGCGCAGCGCAGAGGCTTTAGGTCCTACGCAAACCCAGAAAGGGCAGCGTAAAGGCAGCAAGAGGCAGTCAGGGCTTATGCAGGCCTATCTAGGGTAGCGCGGAGACAACGTAACCTAGTCTGGGGTTGTGCATCCCTCTCATGACCATCACAAGGGCACCAACAGGCTAGTAGAGCTGACACAGAGGACTTCAGAGTAGCGCTGGGGTTTTCTGAAGACAAAAAAGGGCTGAGTTCTATAAATCCCGTTTGCGGGTGTGAATCAGTCAGTTTTCTGTCTCCGAAACAAAGGTATTGCTATAGATTTTGTATTTCTCTGTCAAGTTAACCAGTAAGGTGCCTAGATTTGTTGTACTCAGATTCTACTTAATAATATAAACACTGTAGCAGGCAGAAGACCAGTTTTACCACATTGGGTTTTTCAGGGGACAGTTGTCCAAAAAATCTTGTGTGTCACTTTGTTTATGTGCATGTATTCAGTTTAGAACTGTATCTATGAAGACTGTTAATGTGTTTACTTCGATGTTAATGCTGAAATTTCATATTAATAACTTGATTAAGTAGGATAAGTATAACCAGATTTAATAATAGGGTTTCTACATAAGTAATATTCAAAAAATTTCACAGTAGCAGCACCATGAAGCAACTTCTTTGACCTGGAACTTTGACTTAGATTCTAGATACTTCAATCTAACTTCAAATACTTTGATTTAGGCCCAATACAACTTCTCAAAGTAGCAGCACTTAGGAAAAACAACTTCGACCTTCTCTTTACTTGGTAGCAGCACCTGATGCAAAAACTGATGTAGTAAATCTTTGAGGACTTCGATCTCCCAAAATATAGCACAAAGACAGAGAGAGTAGCACCAAATTTTCAATTTTCTTTAGCTCCTTAAGTGTGCCCAAAACCGAATCTAGAACTTCCTTTTCCTTCACTTCACAAATTTCTCTTGATGCGACTTCCAAATCAAATTTATGTGTTTCAATGGATTGTCTCCAAATGAATTCAATCTACCTGTATATATAGCCTTCTATTGGGTTCAAATTACTGGAATCGAGTCTGAATTGATCACTTGAAGGCTAACTTGGCGTGGAGGCTTCATAAAACATATTTAACTCAATACTTGACCTATTTGCATCATTCAAAAGCCCAATATCGATCAATTTAAATCTACAATAATCTTATAGACTCAAAATAAAATCTAGAAGTCCACAATAGGGACTTTAACCTTAAATAAATATGACCCAAGCATGAAACCCATGCTTTAATAAGTCATTTAATAATAATATTAAATTATTTTCTTTATTCTTTTGAAAAGTACAGTAAATATTGAATCATTTACAATTTATGAAGACCAAACCTAGTTACATTTTTCAACACTCCCTCTTAACTAGGGAGTTATTCATAACACATTAATACACGGTAGATCTAAACTATGTGAATTATGAAGAATATTTAGACATTTAAATTTCATGGACTAGATTCCTGACCAGGGAAATCTATCCATTGGTCACTCAATAATTTAGGCATCGCAATGCCATGGATTAGATTCTTGACCAAGGAAATCTATCCAAGTGGGACTAAGATGGACTAAAGGTTTCAACCTCTCTAGGTACCATCAGGCTTACTTACTAACCACCAACACAAGGATCTAGATGTGTATGTAAGGTCAGATCTCTATGACCAACGATACCCTCCCTACTTTGGGACCTAGACATCAATACAAAGTGTCGTCCTAATGTCCTCCTAGACAATGCTTCACTCGCAAACTCAACACACTTGATCCAGCAGATCAAGGATGACCAATCTCTCCCAATCAAACTGATTGGTAACCAACATGTTATCAAATCTTTCGAGAGATTCGCTGGTACAAATACAACCCCAATTAGGAATACACATTCAAGTATATATAATTAAAGCATGTATTCGTGGTTTCGATGTTACCATTCAATTAATATCAGTAGGACTATCAGTTGAATCTTAGAGAGAAGATTCATTTTCCTACTTTACAGGTAGCAACATTTCCTCCAGTATATATTATCCAACCAAGACTTATGTGATATCCTCCCTCTTAACCTAGGGAGAGTTATGTTGTGCCCTCCCTCTTAACCAGGGAGAGATATTTTATCCAGACTCCCTCTTAATGTAAGGAGATAAACTACTTCTTTTATGTGTTGGATAATCTTTCATAGCTTCCATCCTTCTTATCATACTTATCAGCTTCTCATCTTTATGATGTACCTACACAACTTTAGATAGAAAGTACAACAAGATCTATAGAAACATGAACTTAGCCATATCAAAATTACGAAATAATTTTCAACTTTATACATATCAGATACTCAAACAAAAGACATATATTATTTAACATTTTGCTAGGAACTTTGTCATAAACCTTGGACTATTTCATAGTATATTTCATTTTATCTAGGGTTTTAATGTTTATTTCAAAGGTATAACATGCCTTGCTACAACATATAGCAAATCTTAGAACCAATATAGATCTACAAGATATCTAACAACCTTTAAAATTCACATGCTAGAATTTTCACTAGGCATTCATGCAAATCCTAGATTTCATACAAAAGAGTCAATCAAGATTAATCATATCTCAGACATTATCATGATTAGCTTTCACTAGAGTTAGTTGCAGACCCTAGATTTTCAAAACATATCACGAATAACCTTTACTAGGGTTTGATGTAAACCTTAGATCTATAAATTCTCAGCATATATTATATAGATTCGAATGAATACACATACTAGAGAGTCTAACCACTACTAGGATTTAGTTTATAAACCCTAGAATTTTCAATCATCATCCTAGAACTTTCAAACATTGACTAGGGCTTGTTTCCAAACCCTTGGAATTATGACCATTAGAAATTTGGCCAACTTATATAACTAGGAAATTACCATCATGCATAAGCACATCATATTATTAGACAATTTTAATACATTAGACATACATTTACCTATACTAAGCTAAGGATTTAATCAAAGTATATACCTAGGGTTTCATTCCTAGGACTTTACATAACAAGGATTTTGCTTGTAGACTTAACAAAAACTTAGGGTTTTGGTTTATTGTCAAATAAAACCTTTGTTCCATTAATACTTCAAAGGTTAGAGATTTCGAACAACACCATTTCAACCCTAATAAGTTAGAGCTTCCATGATCATATCAAAATCCCAAACACGACATTATCAATATATCAATTAGTATAGTCATTTCTTCATTAATATCCCTAAGTAGCTTTAGGGTTTCACATTTTATCAACATACCCTTAGGTTAGAGTTTCCATGGAACTTCTTAGGGTTCCTTTTTATGCAGGAAATTAGAGATGTATAAGGTGGGTAGACTTATCAAATGATGAATCATCCCAAATAAGAATATTTTAAGATTCAGTAGATCTATACACAACAATAGTTAGTAGTGTAGAATGAATATACCAAAAAGAATAATAATACTTTATAATTTAATACATACCTTTAATTCTTTTAAAAAACCTTTTAATTCCAATGATTTGTCTAGTGAGGGATTCCTTCTTAATCCTTGAGGCCTTTTATCATAATTCTTGAGCAAGATGATTCCTAGACAAGGAAATAGAGGTAGATAAGTGATTGGTATTTAATATAATCAAAACTTTAAATAAGTACATCAAAAAAAATTGAGAGGGAATGAGATACTTATCTTGAGGAAATGTTGTGGACTCCCTCCAAAGCCTTGAGGGAAACCTAAAAACTTATAAAACAAAAAAAGTGTCTTTCCAAAATGATGTTAACCTTATAACTAAATATAAAATATACAAATGAAATATCTAAGACTATGAGTAAAGAGCTTAGTAATGTAAGTCAGTTAAGTCATTATCTTTGGTCTTTGCTTTCTTGGGAGAGGATACTTCTTCTACCACATTTTCTCTATCTCTTTTCTTACTTCTTTGGTTGTTGGGACGCTCACTTCTATAATGCTCCATTTTGTGACAATGAAAACATTCAATCTTTGACATATCAACTTTCTTCTTTGGCTCTTTCTTCTTGAAGTTTCTGTTGTGATGACAAACATAGGCATTTTATAATTCCTAATTGCCGGCTACCATTGATATTCTCAATTCCTTTTGACTACATGTTGTCCATAATTCCTCAAAGGTGGGAGTTTCTTTCCTGCTATTGAGACCTGCAGCAAATGCACCCCTAGTAGGTGGTAGCCCAGTATTGTTGTGATCACAAGTTCTTCATCTGACACTATTTCATCGATGGAAATAAGTTCATCTCTGATTCTTTCTATTTTCACAAATAAGGTAGACACAATATCCTCCTTGGTCATCTTTGTAGTCCTTGGTTCATTTTTTAGACTTGCCATCTTTCCAATATTCTTGGCGGTAAATAGTTTTGATAGTGCATCATGCATTCCTGGGTATGATCAATGTTTGCAATGAAGGGGACAATATTGTCCTTTATGCTTTCAAATATCAAATTCAATGCCACTAATTCCAATTCTCTATGTTTTACCTTTTCAGCGACACTAGATTCTTTTGCGGGCTTCTTCACTTTTCCTTTCACCAAGTCCAAGACCTTGTTCTTTTCTACGAAGAGGTCAGCCCTATTTTTCTAAGATCTATAGTTAGATTATCCTTCAAGATTTTTCTCTCCCTTGATAGTGCTAGACATCTTTCTTGAATGTAATGAAGACTTCTTTCCTTTATTGTACTTCTTATGTCTCCTTGATCAAATCCTTGATATTGTCTTTCCCTTCTTCTTTCACCAAAGCTATGAAACCATGTTAGAGAATCAGAAAGGCAGGAAGATTCTCTTATTCTTGATTATTTACTGGTGATGTTCTTTAGTTATTATTATGTTCTTCTTATGTAGTTTATTCTTAGTTCATCAAGAAAATATCAAAGCAAATGCACATAAATCAAGGACACAAGATGTAGGTCAATGTCCAGGGAAAAAACCAACTCTAGGGGAAATCCCATTCAGTAATTCTTCCTTCAATAGTGATTCTTGAGACTCTAGACCTTGATTCAGACTTCCTCCACACCAAGTTAGCCTTCCTTGTGATCCTTCCTGAATCTGGCAGCAACAGCAATTGTAGCAGCACTATGAAGCAACTTCTTTGACCTGGAACTTAGACTTAGTTTCTAGAGACTTCGATATGGAGGTAGAGACTTTGATCTAGCTTCAAAGACTTCGATTTAGGCCCAATACAACTTCTCAAATAAACAACACTCAGAAAAACCAACTTCAACCTTCTCTTCACTTGGAAGCAGCACCTTGGTAGCACCTGATGCAGTCAATATTTGAGGACTTCGATCTCCCAAACTACAGCACGAAAGACAGAGAGAGTAACACAAAAATTTTGATTTTCTTCAGCTCCTTAAGTGTGCCCAAATAAAATCCAGAAATTCCTTTTCCTTCAATTTGCAAATTTCTCTTGATGCAGCTTCCAGATCGAACTTATGTGTTGCAGTGGATTGTCTCCAAATGAATTTGATTTGCCTATTTATATATCCTTCTAATGGGTTCGAATTACTGGACTTGAGGCCGACTTGATCACTTGAAGGTCAACTGATGTGGAGGCCTCATAAATTATATTTAACTTAATACTTGACATATTTGCTGTGAAAAATTCTGAATCTACCAACTATAAATCCTACTGCAGTTAACTAATTTTCATTTCCTACTTGTGTTCTTAAATTAGCAAGTTATTTACAGAATTCTTCAGTAAACATTAATGCAAATGCATTTCATCCTAGACCAATATACATATCAAGTACTGAAAAATAAGATGAGACAATCACACGAAGGACACTTATTTATGGACTAAATGTCCCCGGAAAAACCCAATGCGAGAAAATTGGTGCAGCAGATATGAGGGTTTTATTATTAAGAAGATTTCTGAATAAAACTAGGGTGCAAAATCTGGCTCACCCAACAAATAAAAATCCTGGCAGAAGTTCCTCTATCTGGAGACAAATATTTTGGTTGATCGAGCAACGGAATTATCAAAACCCCATAGGTGACTACGATGTCCCTAGTGTTGTGCAGCAGCAGCTACTCCCATATCTACGCTGAGACTGCTTCACCCTCTATAGGAGTTGTGTCACCCTCCTCGTGAGCCTTCCCGTCTAAGAAATTTAACTTCTGAAACTATGCCTGATCTGCCTCACTGGAACCCCAACACTGCCTCTTCAGTGACTGTGTCACCTCTCTCAGGCTCTGCTTCACCCTCCCAGGTGTTGCGTTGTATCTCCTTGGTGTTGTGTTTCTTATCTACATTGTATTCTTGGCCTTGGAGTGAAGTCCCACTGCCGAACTCCCCCTCTCTCCACTAGAACTCACTCCAAAATTCTCAGCAAACTGCACCCCAGAATTTCGATTTAGCTCAAATGCTGCTCTATGTGTGTGTGTGTGTTCTCCAACTGACCCTCAAGCCTTCCTTTATAATTTTCATATTGAGAAATCAACGATCGTGAATAAATCTTTAATCAACGGCTAAGATTAAAACAAACTTGTTCCTCATCACTTAGAAGCTTCTCACCCACATTTACATTAATTCACTTTAATTATTTTAATTTCCTAAGTTTTAACTTAGGCTCCATTAAAAATAATTAATTATTTGAATAACATGCACTTCGGCTGGAATTTCACCAAACTATTTCTAGGTCTTGGAGATCTCATGTGTTCTAGCCCCTCCACAAAATTTCGAAGCTATAGCACATCCGATTCTACCCAAAAATCAACACTCCCTCTTAGTGAGGAATGTGCTCTAGCAATAATTCTCACCAGAAGCATCACCCTGATCCACGACATCGGTCCTCTACGATTCTGTTGCTTGGCCTACTGCCCTTCATCCACTGCGCTAATGCAATATGTACTGTTGCCCATGACTCTGCCACTGTCATTGTTGCATCTGTACTGCAGCTCCCTCTCAATATGTTGCATCATGTTGCCCATATCACTGCCACTGCAACTTAGTTGTTAAGAGTTAAGTAACTAAAAAACATCCAAATCATGACATAGTAGTTAGTTTGGATGCACCTCGATGTTGAAGCTTCCTCTACTGCTAATTTGCGCCGACCCTTTGATTCTATTGCATTATTGTTGTATCTTCTCTGTGCCTCCCGCACTGCTACAACGCTCCACTACATTGCTTCAGGATTTGGCGCTCTAGCTCTGCCACTATCGCTCCAACATCCCTCACACCAACTGAATCCCGTCATTTTTCTATTGTCATTAAGGGCTCCCATAGCCATATGTGATCCAAGAGTTTGGGAACCTCAAGGATCATGCCCCCATTCTCTTTTTAGCTCAAACTAGAGCTCCATGTCACCCCACCTCTTCTCTAGAGGTGCGTGAGCACTCATGGCACAGTCATCGTCATCCTCCTCATCAGCCTGTGTTGGAGCAGCCTTCGAGTCAGGATTCTCATCTTTGCCCTTCTTTTTCACAGGGCACTGTGTGGCGAAATGTCCCATTTCCCCACATTTGAAGCAACTGACTTTCGAGAGGTCCTTTTTCTTTTTTCTATGTTTCCCTTGTTTTCCCTTTGATACGAGAGCCACATATTCCTCTTCCTCCTTCTTCACTTTGATCCCTTGTCCATGATCAAATATTTAATCAACGAATAAGATTAAAACAGACTTGATCCTTGTCACTTAGAAGCTTCTTGCCCACATTTACATTAATTCACTTTAATTATTTTAATTTCCTAAGTTTTAACTTAGGCTCCATTAAAAAGAATTAATTATTTGAATTAACATGCACTTTGGGCGGAATTTCTCCAAATGATTTATGGGTCTTGAAGACCTCATGTGTTCTAGCCCCTCCAAAAAATTTAAGAGCTATAACACATCTAATGCTACACAAAATTCAACACTCCCTCTTATTGAGGAATGCATTCTAAAGATACTTCTCACCAGAAGCATCACCCTGATCCACGACATCAGTCCTTTGCGCTACTGATGCTCGACTTACTGCCCCTCATTCACTGCACTGTTGAAATCTGTACTGCTTCCCATGAATCTGCCACCATCACTGTTGCATATGTACTACATTTCCCTCTTAATGTGTTGCATCATGCTGCCCATAGCACTGCCACTGCTAAATGTTGCACTGCAACTAAGTTGCTGAGAGTTAAGTAGCTGAAAAACATCCCAAATCCTAACACACTAGTCATTCTGGATGCACCTCAATGCTGAAGCTTCCTCTGTTGCTAATTTTTGTTGACCCTCTGATGCTACTGCGCTGTCGTTGTATCTGCTTTGTGCCTCATGCACTGCTGCAACACTCCACTGCGCTACTTCAGACTTTGGTGCTCTAGCTCTACCATTGTCGCTCCATCATCCCTCGCATCAACTGACTCTCGTCATTATGCTACTTTCATTAAGGGATCTTGTAGCCGTATGTGATCCAAGAGTTTAGGCACCTCAAGGATCCTACCCTCGTTCTCTCTGTAGATCCAACTACAACTCCATATCACCCACCTCTTCTCTAGAGGTGCATGAGCACTCATGGCACAGTCATCGTCATGCTCCTCATCAGTTTGTGTTGTAGCAGCCCTTGAGTCAAGATTCTCATCTTTGTGCTTCTTCTTCAGAGGGAACTGCATGGAAAAATGTCCCATTTCCCCACATCTGAAGCATCTGACTTTCGAGAGGTCCTTTTTCTTATGTCTCTGCTACTCTTGTTGTCCCTTTGATGCGAGAATCATATCTTCTTCTTCCTCCTTCTTGAATTTGATCCCTTTACTGATGCTTCCCGCCTTGGTCCACCATCTGATCTCTTCCACCTCGAAGAGCTACCCACATCTCCTCCTAGCTAGGAAGAGAATCTCTGCCCAAAATGCTTCGGAAAATTTTTTTTCCCAGTCTTCAGTGAATGCATTCAAGGAAATCCTGACCATAAATCCAGCATTTTGTGTAGCCCCTACGGAAGCTAGCTCATCTCGAATCCCTTGCAATCTAGTAAGGAATGGATTGATTTCTTCTCCCTTCTGCATCTGAAACAACCTCAGCTGACTCTTAAGCAACATCTTCCGCTGGACAGAAGATCCCTTGTACAATGTGATCAAGGCCTCCCACATTTCCCTTGTTGTGTTCTTCTCAACAATATGTGCGATCACATGATCCTTGACTCTGTCCATGATCATGCGCTTAGCTTTCGCTTGAGCCTCCCCGTAATTCTTGAGAGGATCAACATCAACCGGAATAACAACCATCCTTAAGGCATAATCCTTGATGTGATGTTCATCCAAAACTACCAAGATCTTGGCCTTCCATATGACAAAGTTGGATTCTCCATCCAACCTGTCCTAATCCCTCAGTCCTCTTGCAGCCATCTCTGCTCAACTAAAGGTCGAATAAGTTCCTTTCTCCCTCTTTCGTTGCTACCCCAACAAAAATCATATTTGAATTTCTTTGGCGTTAGAAATCCTCTAAGGAATGATCTCCCTCTGAATCTCAATTTCCTTCACTGCCAACAAATGTTGAAGCACCCCTCTCTAATCTCTCTTTGTTGTTTCTCAACATTGGATCTAAACTTCTTGGCAAGAAATATTCTGAGGAAAAAATTCCCTCTGCTTTTCTTCTACCCCACTAGACATTGTTCTGCACGAATAGAATCAACGTCCCACCAACAACTCCAGATATAATATTTACAGCACCTCCAGCAACAGAAATCGGAAAAGAAAAAAAGAAGAGAGAGAGGCTCAATAGCCTTTGTGTTGGCCCAACAATCATTGTGTTTCCTTCTACAACTACAACATCACCCTAGTAGGCTGACGCAGGCTCTGCGTCAGCCTTCCTTGGTGACTGCGTCGCCCTTCCTTTGTCTCTCTGGCCCAGAACTGCGTTGTCTCTTGGGAACGTTTTCCTGCAGCAAATTTTCTTCTGTCCTTTCGTTGATGGCTTCATTCCTCCTTGATCTACAACCTAGCTCTGATACCATGTGAAAATTTCTGAATCTAACAACCAGAAATCCTACTGTAGTTAACTGATTTTCATTTCCTACTTGTATTTTTCAATTAGAAAGTTATTTACAAAAATTTTCAATAAAAATTAATGCAAATACACTGCACCCTACTCCAATATACAGATCAAGTACTAAAAAATAAGATGCGACAATCACACAAAGGACACACTTATTTTTGGACTAAACGTCCCTGGAAATACCCAATACGGGAAAACCGGCGCAATAGATATGAGGGTTTTATTATTAAGAATATTTTTTAATACAATGAGGGTGTCAAATCCGGATCACCCAACAGAGAAAATTCCTGGAAAAATAACCTCTATTCAAAGACAAATATTTTGGTTGTTCCAACAACAGAATGATCAAACCCCACAGGTGATAATGTTGTCCCCGTTGCTGCGCAGCAGCAGTTGCTCCTAACTCTACGCTGAGACTGTGCCACACCCTCTAGGAGCTGCGTCACCCTCCTTGTGAGCTTTCCTGGCTCAAAAATAGAACTGTTGAACTGATGCCTGATCTGCCTCACAAAAACCCCAGTGTCACCTCTTCAGTGACTATGTGACCTCTCTCAGGCTTTGCGTCACCCTCCCATATGAAGCGTTGTCTCTCCTTGGTGTTGCACCGCCTCTCTGCATCGTATTCTCAGCCATGGAATGAAGTCCCAATGTCAAACTGCCCCTCTCTGCACTAGAACTCACTGCACAATTCTCATCAAACCGCACCCCATAATTTCGATTTAGCTCAAGTGCTTCTCTCCATGTGTGTTCTCCAACTAACCCTCAAGCCTTCCTTAATACTTTTCCTGTTGAGAGATCAATGGTCGTGATTAAATCTTTAATCAACGGCGAATATTAAAACAACTTTATCCTCGTCACTTAGAAGCTTCTCAAATCGATATCAGTTGCACTATTCACTTTAATTATTTCCACCTCTAAGCTTAAACTTAGGCTCCAATTGAAAATAATTAATTATTTGAATAACATGCACTCGTGTTTCGAATTTCTCCAAACACCTATGGATCTTGAGATCTCATGTGTTCTAGCCCTCCACAAACAAATGCCTGATGGGCACATCCGTTACCCAAAATCAACATTTGCATTATTCAAAAGCCCAATATGGATCAATTTAAATTCGTAATAATCATATAAACTCGTAACAAAAACCTAGAAGTCCACAATAGGGACTTAGACCTAAAATAAATATGACCCAAGCATGAAGCCCATGATTTAATATGTCATTTAATAATAATATAAAATTATTTTCTTTATTATTTTGATAAGTACAATAAATATTGAATCAAGTACAATTTATGAAGACCGAACCTAGTTACATTCTTCAACAAGGGCACACAGTGGATAATCCCCACCAACCCCATTGTTGGATTGTAGAATGTACCGAACATCCGTCGATGCAAAATATACTACCGAACTTAAATTAATCATGCCATGAACACACTCATCAACCATAATGAATATCATAGTCATGAAACATCCATCCGCCGAATCGATTAGAATAGTAACCCTACTTCTGGGAAAACTCCTCAAATATAACACAACAACCATGATTTATTTTAAAAGGAAGCAATGCTTAAGATAAAATTCTCCACAACTATTAAAAACCCAAAATGCAACGCAAAATATTAATTACAACCGAAATATAGTTTTTTCAATTTGTATCCAGAGTTGGTGTTTCTTCACATTTTGAATCAATTGACCCAAAAGTGTACAGCATTAATAAAATTATTAAATTGAGTCAATTGCTAGTTATTACATGGAAGCTGTTGTGGCACAGAGTGGCTGTCTCCTGCTATTTCGGTAATTTCCAGCTATTTTTCTAAGGAGAAGGTTTCACCTTTTTTTTTTGTATGCCCATACCCAATTTAAAAAAAAAGACACAATTTTATTTTTTGGTCATCGACTCGTTTACGTCGTCATCCGTCCAATGATCTTCCCCTAACTTTTACCTTTTTTTTGGTTAGAAAA
>CM076578.1:1271895594-1272260465 GCA_034641835.2 Pinus albicaulis | reverse complement strand
AGCTACCCACATCTCCTCCTAGCTAGGAAGAGAATCTCTGCCCAAAATGCTTCGGAAAATTTTTTTTCCCAGTCTTCAGTGAATGCATTCAAGGAAATCCTGACCATAAATCCAGCATTTTGTGTAGCCCCTACGGAAGCTAGCTCATCTCGAATCCCTTGCAATCTAGTAAGGAATGGATTGATTTCTTCTCCCTTCTGCATCTGAAACAACCTCAGCTGACTCTTAAGCAACATCTTCCGCTGGACAGAAGATCCCTTGTACAATGTGATCAAGGCCTCCCACATTTCCCTTGTTGTGTTCTTCTCAACAATATGTGCGATCACATGATCCTTGACTCTGTCCATGATCATGCGCTTAGCTTTCGCTTGAGCCTCCCCGTAATTCTTGAGAGGATCAACATCAACCGGAATAACAACCATCCTTAAGGCATAATCCTTGATGTGATGTTCATCCAAAACTACCAAGATCTTGGCCTTCCATATGACAAAGTTGGATTCTCCATCCAACCTGTCCTAATCCCTCAGTCCTCTTGCAGCCATCTCTGCTCAACTAAAGGTCGAATAAGTTCCTTTCTCCCTCTTTCGTTGCTACCCCAACAAAAATCATATTTGAATTTCTTTGGCGTTAGAAATCCTCTAAGGAATGATCTCCCTCTGAATCTCAATTTCCTTCACTGCCAACAAATGTTGAAGCACCCCTCTCTAATCTCTCTTTGTTGTTTCTCAACATTGGATCTAAACTTCTTGGCAAGAAATATTCTGAGGAAAAAATTCCCTCTGCTTTTCTTCTACCCCACTAGACATTGTTCTGCACGAATAGAATCAACGTCCCACCAACAACTCCAGATATAATATTTACAGCACCTCCAGCAACAGAAATCGGAAAAGAAAAAAAGAAGAGAGAGAGGCTCAATAGCCTTTGTGTTGGCCCAACAATCATTGTGTTTCCTTCTACAACTACAACATCACCCTAGTAGGCTGACGCAGGCTCTGCGTCAGCCTTCCTTGGTGACTGCGTCGCCCTTCCTTTGTCTCTCTGGCCCAGAACTGCGTTGTCTCTTGGGAACGTTTTCCTGCAGCAAATTTTCTTCTGTCCTTTCGTTGATGGCTTCATTCCTCCTTGATCTACAACCTAGCTCTGATACCATGTGAAAATTTCTGAATCTAACAACCAGAAATCCTACTGTAGTTAACTGATTTTCATTTCCTACTTGTATTTTTCAATTAGAAAGTTATTTACAAAAATTTTCAATAAAAATTAATGCAAATACACTGCACCCTACTCCAATATACAGATCAAGTACTAAAAAATAAGATGCGACAATCACACAAAGGACACACTTATTTTTGGACTAAACGTCCCTGGAAATACCCAATACGGGAAAACCGGCGCAATAGATATGAGGGTTTTATTATTAAGAATATTTTTTAATACAATGAGGGTGTCAAATCCGGATCACCCAACAGAGAAAATTCCTGGAAAAATAACCTCTATTCAAAGACAAATATTTTGGTTGTTCCAACAACAGAATGATCAAACCCCACAGGTGATAATGTTGTCCCCGTTGCTGCGCAGCAGCAGTTGCTCCTAACTCTACGCTGAGACTGTGCCACACCCTCTAGGAGCTGCGTCACCCTCCTTGTGAGCTTTCCTGGCTCAAAAATAGAACTGTTGAACTGATGCCTGATCTGCCTCACAAAAACCCCAGTGTCACCTCTTCAGTGACTATGTGACCTCTCTCAGGCTTTGCGTCACCCTCCCATATGAAGCGTTGTCTCTCCTTGGTGTTGCACCGCCTCTCTGCATCGTATTCTCAGCCATGGAATGAAGTCCCAATGTCAAACTGCCCCTCTCTGCACTAGAACTCACTGCACAATTCTCATCAAACCGCACCCCATAATTTCGATTTAGCTCAAGTGCTTCTCTCCATGTGTGTTCTCCAACTAACCCTCAAGCCTTCCTTAATACTTTTCCTGTTGAGAGATCAATGGTCGTGATTAAATCTTTAATCAACGGCGAATATTAAAACAACTTTATCCTCGTCACTTAGAAGCTTCTCACCCACATTTACATTAATTCACTTTAATTATTTTAATTTCCTAAGTTTTAACTTAAGCTCCATTGAAAATAATTAATTATTTGAATAACATGCACTCCGAGCGGAATTTATCCAAACGATTTATGGATCTTGGAGATCTCATGTGTTCTAGCCCCTCCACAAAATTTTGGAGCTAGAGCACATCTGAATCTACCCAAAAATCAACATTTGCATGATTCAAAAGGCCAATATGGATCAATTTAAATCTACAATAATCCTAGAGACTCAAAATAAAACCTAGAAGTCCATAATAGGGAGTTTGACCTAAAATAAATATGACCCAAGCATGAAACCCATGATTTAATAAATCACTTAATAATAATATAAAATTATTTTCTTTATTCTTTTGAAAGTACAATAAATATTGAATCAAGTAAAATTATGAAGACTAAAACCTAGTTATGTTCTTCAACAAGGCACATAGTGAATAATCCCCACCAACCCCCACCTGGATTGTAGAATTTACATATCGGTGCAAAAAATATACTACCAAACTTAAATTCAATCATGCCATCATGAACACACTTATCAACACTAACGAATATCATAGTCATGGCAAACACCCGATCTGTGATTGGAAAAGCCCTGAATGTTTCAAACAGTAACCCTTTGCGGGGCCACCTACCTAAATATAAACACACAGAACCATTTATTTTAAAAGAAAGCAACACTAGAGCAAAATTCTCCACAACGATTGAAAAACCAAATGCAAGAGGAGCAGACCACTAGTTGATACCCAACTTAAAAGAAATAAATAAATAACTAGCAATTGACCCAAAAGAGGAAAGAAACATTGATAAATTTATTTAATTGTGTAAATTGTTACTTATTACATGGAAGGTGTTTTTGTAAGGGGAGGGCTGCTCTGGGTTTTTTGGGGTAATTTCCAGTTATTTTTCCAAGGAAAAGGTTTCCCTCACCTTTTCTTCGTATGCCCATACCCAATGATACCCAATGAAAAAAGGAAAATAGTTTTTGGTCATCGACTTCGGTTTACGTCGTCATCTGTCCAATGATCTTCCCCTAACACTCATTGAATCAGTTCCCATATCTTCCGCTAAACCAAATTGAATCAGTTCCTCCCGCGCCTTCGAGCTTTACTAACATCCAAGGATCCTCCAGTTATCCCATTAGGCATTCCAGAACCTCGATTGGAATCGCACATACTACGGATGTCCTCCTCTGCTCCCGCTTAAACAAAACTCCAACTCCCGCATGAGCACTTAAAACCTCGTCAGTTTCTACTTAAGGTAGATTAAGCGGTAGTTCCTGACTTACAAGGATTCAATATGAGGACCGAATGAAGTGGCCTGGGAGATGATGAGAAGAGGGATGAATTTTAGGCCTCTATCTTCCACATGATCGAGACAGTAAATGTTTCAACTCATACCCATTTAAATGTTTAGATATATATTGCTTCATTATTCCAAGTATATGGAATTTATATACACATATTTTGTTTAATTTTAAATGAGTATGTGGGTGACTTTGTAAACACCATTCAAGTCAAATGAATGTCAAAGATTTATTTTTTAAATCCTTTAATGATAATATGTTACTTTTGGGAATATTAATTAAAATAAATTAATGATATTAATAAATAAGGTTTGTCCACTGGATTTTAGATAGACGGTGATTGGGTGCTATGTTAAGGCATTGATGTGAAGTCATCGGTTCAATTCCCCGCCCCAACTGGGGTGATATATTGGACATGATGAATATGTCACCCTGCCAAGCTTAAAAAATGTAAATAAATAAGGTTTATTTTTTTTGAATCGATTTATATATTTTAAAACTTAATTAACACTTATTAAATATAAAACCAATATATTATATAGGAAATTAAATAAATTTCAAAAATGGTGTTTTTTTTTAAAGAAAAAATCAAACTTTTTATAAAAACAACAAAAAGTTACATTGTATATGTCGTAGCATTCCATATGAGCGAAAACACCCTGTAAGAGACAGGGCAGGTGCGGGTGTAAACCAAAAGTTACATTTAGCCAGAAACACTGGACTTATCTTTTTTACCTTTTTTTCTTTTGTACTTTTTGCCAACTGTCCAGTGAAGGAGCAGAATGTAAAATGGCCAACTCCAAGCTGGAGGAGAGCTGGACCTCTTTTTCATAATCATAACTTTCAGACACATGAGCCCACTTGGTGCCACTCACCCCGCAGTCAATAATCTGATCGTCCTGTAGAGGATCTGTGTCTGTAGGCGAGGATGTAAACACCTCTACCATCTTGCCTACATTCTTCTCTTGTAATTCTTTCTATTTTTCTTGCTGATTTTATGTGTCTGTTTGCTTCTGATTTTCTTCCGTTTCTTCCTCCTCTTCATCTGACAGTGATACATCCGAAAAATTCCAGCCTTTTTTCTTTTGTGTCTTCTTGGTTGTGTTCTTCCTGGTTAAAGCACAGGTGCTTTGTAAATGGCCAGTTTGGTGGCACAACCTTCATCTGAAGGTTGTGTTCTCAAAATCTAATGTTTGAGACCATTTAAGTAAGTAGTTGGTAAGTAGTTGAGGTGGACGAGAGGAAGAGGCATGAAAGGGAAGGAGGATGAGAGGAGAGGGGAGAATCCTTGGTCTTTGTTTGGCATTGGAGAAAATTATTTTGGAGGAGAAATGTGGAGAAGAGAAGGGAGAGATGGAGAGAAAATGAGAGGAATCAAACTTAGATCTATTAGAGGGTGTTGATTCTAACTTGGACACACTACAGCTGGTTGGACTTGGGCTCGGATGGCTAAGGAGCCTTTGGAGGTTCTCTGGGCTAGGAAATCATTCCTAGTTGGCTGGGAGGTAAATCCAGTCGGGTAGCCCAACGAGAGCGTCTCAACAGAATCAAGAGCATTTTAACCAAACTATTGATACAGGTATTCTTCGATTGTCAATTACTTATGTAAATTTCTGCAATGAAATTTCTTACTTGTTTAATATGTTGCAAATGAATTTTACTTGTATGTTATCATCAAATAAATTTTGAGTTAGAAATAAAATATTTTCCTTCTTATTGTGTTTAATTAAAGGATAAATTTGGTTTAGTTAGAAGACTTGGTTTAGGTCCTCACATTCTTCAATTGACGAATTCCAAGGCCTCTAGATCAAGATAAATACCCTTCAAGACCAAGTCCAACCCTTCCAGATGATGTGCTTCCTTTGTCCAATTCAAACCCAGTCAAAACTCTTCCAGTAGCACAACTTCAACCTCTAGTTGTAGAATTTCAGCCTCTATTGTAGATCTGCAAATTTTGGCCCTCTTGCAGTAACTGCTACCACACATGTGAGATTCTTCTATCCTCCCAAGGCTTCCTTAGTCCTTCACTTGGATTTTATATTCCTTATGAAACTTGAGGATGGCTTATTGTGACCTTTTCTGACCATATTTCCCTTCCTTCTTCAAGATTGTACCTCCTGAAGAAAACCCTAGACCAGTTGCAGAAACCCTAGCCTTCCTTCACATATGTGAGAGAGAATAATCCCAAAGACAAGTCTCCTTCATCATCTTCCTTCTTTGTTGCCTTCTTTTTCTTCCTTCTTCGCTTGAATGAGTGAGTGATGAATGTGTTCCAATGGGGTCGAGTTTACTCCTTTATATAGGCTTCTCAAGGTGTACGTAGCTCCTTAATTTAGGTTGACTTGCCAGCTTCCAGGGCGACTTGGTCTTGAAGGGTATTTTGACACTTTTAGGGACAAAAATAATTTAATTTACAATTTACAATGTGCCCGATGGGGTCTTCAACTTATGACAATGACTCTTTTGACTTCTTGACCTAGGACAAACCCTAGAAGCACTCAATGGCTGCTTGACCTATAAAACAAAAGACCTTGAGCATGAAACCCATGCTCCAAAAATAATAATAATAATAAATTTTCTTTCATTTTACAATATACAAGAATCAAAAGTACATTTCATATTTATGAAGAACGACCCTAGTTACACATTTTTCAACATGGTAGTTCGTAGATCCGTGAGAGAAACAAATTTCCTAACTCATAGGTTCCAACATACTATGAATGAAGCCAAGTATTTCAACTTATGGTTGTAAGATAATCCATGTAAAATCTTGTTCAACATATTAATAAAATAATTTAGCAACGTAGCAGCAACAGGGTGGTTTTCTCTCAAAAGGGCTTCGACCATAAATACTTGTGTTCTTATGTGTGCGTGCTTGTGATAATGGTTTCGTGATTATTATGCTTTGATTTTATTGATGCTTTCATATTTTGATAAGTTAATATTGTGGATGTGTGTGGAAAATTAATGATATGGAAAAAAGTTAAAATTGATGTAAAGACCATCACTACTCATTCACCCCCCTCTCAGCAGTGATCTATTTTGCCACAATTGGTATCAGAGTTGGTGCTCTTCAATGAAGCTTGACCGCTTGGAGAGTAGATCATGGATCATGGGCAGAAGCAAGAAGAGGATGTCTCAAAAGAAAAAGAGTTTGAAGAAGAAAGAAAATAAATCTATTGCAAAAGGAGCTGAAATTGTGAAATCCCAGCCAAATCAGTTATGTCACGAGGTAATATTATGAAAGAATTTTTGAATTATGATTCTAATTATTCATTTGAGCTACATAGTGATGATAAGGAGAAAAATCTTACGGAGGAGCTCACTACCTTGAGGACCCAACTCGCAGACTCAAAAATAATCAAAGAAGTAATGTGCATTAAGAAAAAAGGAAAAGAAAGATTATGTATAAGCACTTGAAAATGTAGCAGATAAATTGAGAAAGAAAATTAAAGAAAAAGACCAGCAACTTGAAAAATTTAAGAGAAAAATTAGCAGTGAACAAATCTAGCCCTAGCCTTCAAATAGGAGAGACAAGTTTAGACGTAGGAAAGATCAAAAAAACAAAATCAAACAAGCATACAATGAATATTGTGAGAAACCATGACAATATTGGAGAAAAGAGGCAACAAATTCATCACCAGCAATAAAGAAGAGAACCAAAAGTAGCTTCTATGTCAAGAAGATCATACACTCCTAGAGTTGATAGTAGTTGATTTAAAGGGGAAATCGAAACTCATTTTCCCCTTTGTTGAACGAAATTGAGACTTTCAACTATCACCGGTTTGGACATGTGGAACCCATTTGTAGGAGAAAATTGGACACATCTATGCAACATCTTGGACAAAAAATAAGAGGATCTTGTTTAGGTATACAATTTTTTTAATGGTTTATATTATGCTTGTAACCTATTTGGACATAAGGACATTGATTGCAGATCTAGTACAAGAAGACGTAGATCTCGCATGGGTAGCAAAAGATCAGATTCTTTGGCTTCTTATATTGGAAATATAGAGTGTTATGTGTGTTACAAATTTGGGCACATGGCCAAGGATTGCAAGATGTCTAGATCCATGAGACCTTTGGTTCAAAAGCAGCAGCCAAAGAAGCATGCACAACAAAGGAACCAACCAGGAGCTATGTGGAAGAAAAAGGAGGAACAATTAGGAAAGTGTGGTATTTCTCTTTGTTCACATGATGAGGATGAAAACTGGTATATTGATACTAGATGTTGGCACCATATGTCAGGAGATAGGAGCAAATTTCACTTCTTGAAGAGAATCAAGGGTGTTCATGTTGTTTTTGAAGGGAGTGAACCAACGAGAGTATTGAGAAGTGGTAAGGCTAACCTTGGTGAAAATAGGACCAATGAAAAATATGTATGGCTTGTTGAGGGTCTAAAGAACAATATCATAAGTGTGATTTAAATGGTTTATGGAGGTAAGGTAGTGGACTTCAACTCCGAAGGTTGTTGCATCCAGAAATAAGGACCAAAAAGGGTGATTGCTAAAGGATTCAAGACACCTAACAATGTTTATGTGTTGAAGGGAAGAGTAAGCAAAGAAAGGAGATCAAAAAAGTACTCTCCATCATCGTATTCTAAATAGAAGGGATCAACACATATTGCAGTCCGCTCTTGCATGATAGATAATTTAGACTGTAAAATGAATGTGAGGGCTTCATAGGCTTAGGGGGTGTTGAGAATTTGGTAGGGTGATGATTAATTCAAATTCTCTTCTTGATAATTGCTTGTGAGCTTACTTTTATTATTGATGAATTCTCTTCTTAGCTTATTATATCTTTCATCAATTTCTCCTTAACTTTGAATCCTTCTTTGCTTTTTCTTTTCTGTCTTTATGCCCAAAATAGAAATACGAGTTTCTACACCTTAGATCCTTCCTTCGACTCACTTGTAGCCCTGATCTTTACATTCATTTCATGCCTTATATCATGGTCATTGATCTGAATCTTTTCTTTGCTGAACTGTCTATTATATATACTTCAAACTGCAGATGTATCCTTACTTTCTTACTCTATTCTTCAGTCCTAAAGCTCACACTAAACACAAAGACGTCTTCTGCACTAAATATTGTTTCTTTCTTCGAACTAACCACAGTCCCTTCTACGAGTCAACCATAGAATTGATCTCGCACTTATTGCAGGCATATTTCATCGAACTGATCTCAGACTTGTCCGCATTTTCTTCTTGCAAATGAGCCACGGAGTTGCCTTATATATAGTGACCTCCTTCATTTGTTTTAAGCCAACCCAACAATCTCTTTTTAGGCTGACTTGACCACTGCTTATAGGCCGACTTGTAGGGCTTATATTCCAGCGTGATGGAGGTTGCCTTGAGGACTATTTTGAGCATCATGCTTAAGCCATTTCTTCATGGTTATATGACAAGGTCTTGAGGCATACTCCTTTGACTAGACTCTTCATATACATGACTCTAAATTAGTAAATTTATGACAAAAAGACAAATCCCTAACATACATCAAGAGGAAGTCTTTTGACCTATAATAAATACCTTGCTCATGAAACCCATGAAGCAAGCATAACAAAAATACATTTTTTTTTTAATGTTTGTCTTCTTCTTTTCATAAATACATAATGACATAGTCAATATGAAGACTGATTCTAGTTACACTTTCTAACACTCCCTCTTAACAAGGGAAGTATTCATAATGGTACATGATCGCTTTCAAGCTTGAAGAATCTCATAACAAGAATCATATTGGTAATCACATTTGTATAGCATCATATCAACCGTCATTTTCCTAGTGCAAGGCCTTGACTAACAACCCAATCTCTCAACAAGACAATGGGCTACAATGTTGGCGAGACACATGTCTTATAGACACCATATTCATTGTCTCTCCAAGGCACATACTCCACCCAAGTGTTCCCATAGTATGACCTTATTGGACTATTATTCTCTTGGGTAGCCAACCCTCAAAGAATACCGGTCCGCAACTACACTTATCTTGAATTCCCTATCTCATTTTCAAAGAGTATCGGATGCCAGATGATTACCCAATCCTCCATTTTGTCGTCTAGGTGAAGACCAAAATGATGTGTCTATCCATTCTCTCCACATGGCCTTCACTAAGACTTACGGTCGTTAGTCCTGGTCTAGTGCATGACACATGAATTAGAGAATCATATACGTCACTCCCTCTTAACTCAGGAAGGACATACTTCAAGTTTCTTCCAAGTAAGAAACTTACCACCGGGCTCCCTCTCAACAAGGGACCTGCATCAGCAATGGGGAGATACCCAACTGCTCATGAAGAATTCCTCCCCTCAATGTCATGGATTTCGATATTGAGGAATCTTCAACTTTTTGGCTCCATAGGGCACAGATCATCTATCACTTTCATCCACGAGTCATATCAACCATCAAAAGGTGACCAATATTTCTCATATGGTCCGCCTTTATGTCATGTTTCTTTCCTTCGAACCATCTCCCAAGGATCTTACATATTTCCACATGATTGGCAGCCATACATAAAATCATCCATATAAACATATATATAAGAAATTTTAAATCAAAAGTTACCTTAGTGATGATCTTTCACCATGAAATCTTCCTGTAGGCATTGACATCATTTAGTCAGATTGACAAATCTCCTAAAGATATGTCTTTTCAAGGGTCTTATTCTTTACCATACTTCTATCAAAGTCCACATATCTTCCCAGGAGATCTCCTAGTCACATATTCTTGGCTTCCGGATGATAACCGCCTCTTTACATGGTTGTACTTCATGATCTCTTCCATTATTTCTCCACACAACTTCATCCCCAGGAACTTCCAGTATCCAGTTCCTTGTTTGTATACAACCACCTCATATTCCATATGAGGACATATTTAATTTCATATGTTAGTGGCAACCTGTGCACCAGAAGAGATTTTCCTTCCATAGAACATATAATTTCATCATTTGTAACCACATGACACGACTTCACAACTTCCAGTGTCAGCATATAGATATATGTACCTCATACTTTTCTCTTTGAGTTATCATGTAGCAATTTTACTAGAATGAATAACTTCATTCCCTTGACCTGCTTCATCAATATGTCATCATATCCTAATCCCATAATTTTGTAACATAGAAGTATCGATGAAACCTTTTGATTTCTTTCTAACCAGTGAATCCATAAAGAACTCCATTAGAAAATGTCAACACCTATTTCCATATTGATTATTGAATGATGACCCTTGATCTTGATGATTGCCTTCCATAAATGTTGATTTATCAGTGAGGTTTTTAGGAGCTCCTTCTTCAAGTGCTCCTCCCATGCTTCTATCATGATGTTTTTAATATACATTGCTTCCTATCATACTATTTTACAACAACAAAAAATCACTTAAAGAGAAAGATGATCTCAATCATAATAGAGATCTTTCGCTTCTTCTTTCATAGATTTCTTTGTATCAGGTTCTTCTCTTACATTTGTGACATGGGCTTCTTCCTTTTTCCTCTTGTCCTTCCCAGATTTTGGACAATCCCTTTTATAATGCCCAAGTTCATTACATCCAAAGCATCATACTTTGTCTGTATTTCTTCTTTTATTCTGAGGACCAAATTTTTTGAATCTTCCTTTCTTCCTGGGCATGGCTGCAAAGGCTTAATTTCCTTCACTTTATCTTGTATCAGCTTTGGCTTTCAATCGTGTTTCCTCTATTTTACATAGAGACCATAGATCGTGGAATGGTGTTGCTTCTTTCTTCCCATATAATCTTGAAGTGAATTTTCCCCATTCTTTCGGTAGAGCATTCTGCACCACTGTAGTCATTTCATTATCAGACATTACTTCTCCCAATTCCTGCAGTTGGTATCTTATTTCAGAAATCCTCATAAAATATGAAGTGATTCCTTCCTATCTTGACAATTTCATCCTGTATAGTTCTTGTCTTAGAGAGATTTCTTCTCCTACATTACTCACAGAGAATAGCTCCACCAGTTTCTCATATATTTCTTTTGCATTTTTCAGTTTTGATACATAGGGCATGAGTGAATCCTTAATGGATTCTATGAGAATCCTTTGTGCTCTGATTTCTCCTTTCATGTACTTGGCATGAACTGGAGCATCTTCTTTTGAGGGTTGAATTTTAGATCCTTCGATGTAGCCCATAAATTCGTTTTCAATTAGATTCAAATATGTCCTCTTCTTCCATGCACTAAAGTTTGATGACCCAACCAATTTGTTGCTCTCTTTGCAATAAATTATTTTGACAGATTTATATAAGGTCATAGATAGTTACTCGAGTAGAGTGACTTCCTCCTTCTAGCAACTTCCTTGATGATGATGAAGATGAAGTCAGGAACTTCCTCTTAGATTGAATTCTCCAATGTAGGAGTTCTTGGATCCTTGATGATAGATGATTTCTATTCCAACAATGTCTTGAATATAAATATTTGATGGCAAAGATTATTTTATTAAAGAGTTGTTTCTTTGAATGAGATTTAAGGTCTTCTTGAAATGGCTTGAGAATCTTTCTTACAAACTGATTTGAATTTTCAATGCAAACTTTGACCTTGACTTTGATTCTTGCTTCCTTGAGTGCCTCTTTGCTAAGTAGCCCTTGTCTTTAGCACGTTAGCTCTAATACCATGTTGAGAATTTGGTAGGGTGATGATTAATTCAAATTCTCTTCTTGATAATTACTTGTGAGCTTACTTTTCTTACTTATGAATTCTCTTCTTAGCTTATTATATCTTTCATCAAGTCAATTATCAAAACACACGAGGCAAAAATATAGGCTCTTCAAGCCAGGGCCAAAACCTCTCCCTCTTGGAGAGGAAAAATCACAAGAATTTTTTTTATAGACTTTCAGATGACAAGTACCATGACCATGTCACAGACCCTAGACCTTCAAATGCCTTCAAGACCTTGTCACTACTTCTTCAACGACTCCTTGAGCTTATCCAAAGGCTTGAGGGCCACAACTTTTTTATATTTTTTGATGTATTTGTTATTATTATTATTATTATTTATTTTATTTTTTTTAAATTTGTTTTTAGTTTTTTTTAATGTTTTACTAGGTTATTTTATTTTATTTTTTATTTTTTTTATGTGTGTTCATTTTTTTTTAATTTTTTAATGTTTTTTTTAGTAATTTTAATTGTGATTATTTTTTTTAATTTGTTTTAGGTTTTTTTGTTTACCTTTTTTTTAGATATTTTAATTTTATTTTTTTCAATGTTTATTTTAATTTTATTTTTTCTCCTTTATTTTTTAAAAAAAGTATAATTGTTTTTTATTTTTAGTTGTCTAATATTTTTATTCTGAATTTTGAATTTTTTTACTATGTTTGTTTATTTTTTTATTTTTTAAAATTGTCCAATAATATATATATATGTATATATATATAAATTTCTTTCCCTAATTTTGTTTCCTTAATTATATTTTTTTATTGTTTAATTATTTATTTCTTTATATCTTTATCTTTGCAGGTTAATTTGTTTTTTTTTTTTCTTTTTCTATTTTTACGTTTGATTTTTTTTTTTGGCTTTTTTATATACTTTTATATATTTGATTTCTTCTTGTCATTTTTCTAATTTATAATTTTTTTTCTAATACATATTTTTATTTACTTATTGTTAATTTTTTTTTTTTTACAAAAACGGATATGGATTTATATTAGATATTGGCCAAAATGCCTTTCACTGGTTACAATAAGTCGGGCATAGCCCTTAAACTTTCTTCCACTAACTGATCATAGGCCCCAAAATTTGGAGATCCACGTTTTTTACTCGAGACTAGAGAATCTATCTCCGTTATTTTTCCTATCTTAAATGTACAAACAAACTGTTTTAGTATAATGCAGTAAAACATAAATCTATTTTATGGTATGGAGTCCCACTCCTCAATTCCGTCTTTTAAGAGAGAGCCAGCGGGAAGTGGCACCACCCTGTTGGCTTCCAGATCAGCATCTTTATTGTTCCCCCTCAATACATGAAGGAAATTTGCAGTCTGAAAATATTTCACCAGAATTCTGATTCTTGAAATCACTCTTGCCAATCTAGGATCTGCAGGAGAAGAATCCTCCAATAAGACTTTAATAATGGACTGAGAATCTCCTATAATATTAACATCTGATAGACCAAAGGCCTTTGCTTGCTTGAGACCTTGAAGAAGTGCCAAGGCTTCAGCTTGAATGCTGGTGGATTGTCCTAATCCCCAAGCGAACTTAGTCACAATTCTTCCCTCCTTATTCTTTACAACTCCTCCTGCCCCAGCCAATTCGGGGTTGCCTTTCGCTGCCCCATCGAAGAACAGAGTGTATCTGGATTGCCTGATGAGAAAATCAGATAGTTCATTCTCCTTCCCTCTGAATTGCCACTCTTTTGTATCCTTATGTTGCCTTATTTCTCTAGAGAATTGGAGATCCAACGAGGCACCCCAGTCTAAGTCTTGCTGACTTAGGTTCGAGTTCGACAAGTGCTCCCCCAAACTTTCTTTCCATAGACATTTTATTTTGACGATGGTGAACTGCGGATTTAAGCTTTCATCTCTGAAGACTCTTCTGTTTCTCTCAAGCCAGATTTGCCAACAGATAAATTTCGGCAAGGAGAGCCATGCAGCTTTAAAACTTTCATTTTTTGGGAGCGTTTCTGGGTAGAAGTTTCGCCAGTTTGCAAATAAGTCAGAGATAGACGTAGGTAAGATGAATTTTGTTTTCCAATGGATCAAGAGGTTCTGCCAGATTTCTTTTGAGTATTTGCAGTCCAAGATAATGTGTTGGGCGTTCTCTTCACTGTCACAGCACAAGTGGCATCGTGAGGGACCTTGGAACCCTTTCTTCTTCAATCTGTCTTCTGTTAAAATTCCTTTGTGGCATAACAGCCAGCAGAATGAGTCAACTTTTGGCATGGTTTTATAATTCCAGAGCCCCTTCCACACAACAGGGTCCAGAGGGACGTGTGGACAATCTTGGAGGCTTTTATACCCCTACGCAATAGTATACAGCCCTGGGGCGGCTCCCCAACCATGGACGTCCTTCCTTCCAATGTGCAAAGGCGCCTTACCATTCAGCAGAGTGAGAAGGAGATCGCGTTCTTGTATCAGCTCTGGAGGAACAGGCGGAAGTCTCCATCGCAGCCAGTTGCTGCCAGCCCACAGCGTAATGTCCCATAGTGAAACACAACCTGCTATGTCCAGCCACGATCGCAGCGCTTGCAGATAATTGTAGCTCGATAATGGGGGATGCATCGTGATGCTATCGTCCCATATCCTGACTTCTTTGCTGTTGCCAGGTATCTAAGACGTTCTGTCTCTGATTAAAGGAGCTGCTTTGTGACAAAGTTTGATCAATTGCGATCCTGAGGTGGGTAGTGAGGTTTCCAGGCATCTTTTCCGCTTCCCCATGAAATGCTTCCTCCATAAAGCTCTTTGCACCCAACCTGGGTGTGGACCAATGATTCTCCAGAAAATCTTGGCTCCCATGGCTGTGTTTTGGAGGCTGAGATCTTTAAAATTTAGGCCTCCTTCATTCTGAGGCTTATAGATTTTCTCCCAGCTTACCAAAGGGATTTTCCTGTCATTGTGATTGCCACCTTTCCAGAAGAATTTGCGTATGAAGGCTTCCATTTTCTTGATGATGCCAATGGGAGCAAGGATTACAGAGAATTGAAATATGGGGAGACTACTGAGAATGGATTTGATGAGGACAGTTTTGCCGGCAAGGTTTAACCATGAGAATCCCCATGCTTGAATTTTTGCCTTGAATTTATCCAATAGAGGGGTCCAGTCTCTGCTGTAAGCTAGTTTACGGAAGATAGGAAGGCCCAGATAGGTAAAAGAGGTCCAACTGAGGGAGGCAGTAAAGCCAAGAATTCTGGTGATGGCAGAAAGAATGGAGGAAGAGACATTCCAACAAAAAACTTTGCATTTACCTTTGTTTAAACTGCTGCCTGTAGCTTCGCTGTAATCGTCCAGAACCTCCTTGAACTTTAAGGCGGATTTGACAGAGGCAACCCTTAACAAGAGGGTATCATCAGCAAACAAAGTATGATTTACATTTTTTACCCCTCTGGCTATGTTGAGCCCCAGGATCTCTTGATCAACCAATTTCTGATCTAGATAGAAGCTCAGGACAGAAACATGGAGGACAAAGAGAAGCGGAGAGAGGGGGCAACCCTGCCTAAGCCCTCTTGAAGCTTTGAAAAAGCCAGGTGCTCTCCTGTTCACCAAGGGAGCGATCCAAGGATCGACAATACAAGCACAGATCCAATTGATAAAGCCCATTCCAAATCCAAATTTATGCAAGACTTCCCAAAGAAAACTAAGTCTGACACGATCAAAAGCATTTGTCAAGTCTAGTTTAATTACCATACCTTTCTCTTTGTGAAGTTGGCTCGAATGAATCGCCTCTTGCACTAGGATGAAATTGTCCGCAAGCTGTCTCCCCTGAACAAACCCGCCTTGATTCTCCGGAATGATGGCTGGGAGGATGCCTTTAAGCCTATTTGCAATCACCTTTGTGATTAATTTATATCCAATATTACAAAGAGAGATGGGGCGGAACCGATTAAATTCTTTAGCGCCCTTTTCCTTGGGTATGAGGGCAAGGAAGGCAGAGTTAGTGATGCCCCTATTTTCTGGCAATTTTGAGATTTCAAGATCATTTTGTAGAGGTCTTTCTCCACAATCTGCCAACAGGTTTGGAGGAATCTTGCAGTGAAGCCATCCGGGCCTGGGGCTTTGTCGAGCTCCATGTCGGTGAGAGCATCTTTTATTTCTTTTATAGAGATCTTAGCTTCAAGATGCTGATTCATTAAAGGGGAGATCTTAGGAGGAACCACCTCCAAAAATTTAGATTTTGGGTCAGTCACTCCCTCTTCTCTGTACAGATTTTGAAAGTGATTGAAAGCTGCTCTCTTTATGCTCCCAAAGTCTTTGTGAGTCGAGTTACCTTCTTTGATTTCTGCAATAGCATTGAAGCTCTTTCTATCTTGAGCTTGTTTATGAAAGAAGGCGGAGTTTCTGTCTCCCGCTTTAAGCCATAAACTCCTAGAATTTTGTCTCCAATGCTCTTCCTCCGAAAGGTAGGCTTTATGGAAGATTTGCTGAAGCTCAGCTTCCTTATCTAACACTTATTTAGTGATTTCAACATCTTCACTTTGAGCATGATGCTGAGCAAGTCTGTCTTGGGCCTGCTTTCTCTCTTTTGCAGGGGTGGGGAGAGATTTGGCCCATGATTTAAGAATAGATTTCAGTCTTCTAAATTTTTCTTCCCAGATGAAGAAAGGTGAACCCTTCACTGGAAATTTCCAACTGTCCTGAACCAAATTTAGGAACTCAGGATCCTTGACCCAAAGAGGATTGAATCTGAAAGGTATGGGGCCAAGATCCTTGTGATCCAACATCTCAAGCATAATAGGCTTATGATCTGAAACATTGCAAGGGAGGATATGCAATCTGGATTCTAAGCCCAACAAAAGAAAAGAACTCTGCACCAAACATCTATCAAGTCTAGCAGCAATGTGACCGGGGCCTATTATTTTATTGGACCAAGTGAACTTACCATTTTCTGGTGGGATATCGAGCAGATCCCAGTCCTGCATGAGATCCTCCACCCACTCCCTTGCTGGGTCCCATACGATTGTGCCTCCTTGCTTTTCCTCCATGCGCGGAGTGAGATTTAGATCACTCGCAATAATGATGTTTTCCAAGTTCTCTGACTCCGATAGATGTCTGACAGAGTCCCAACACTCCCTTTTCTCCCCTAAATTTGCTGGGACATAGACATTAAAAAGGCAGAATGTCTCCCTCGAGTCCACAGGTTGTAGCTTCAAGAACAGCCAGTGGGTATTGTGTATCTCAGTGACCAACCTATACTTGAGAGGATTCCAGAGAGAGCCCAGCCCCCCAGAGGCTCCCCATGCTGAAACTGCTTGGCCTCTGCTTCCCTTCCAAAATTTTTTACTGGTTTGGAGAAACTCATTGTCCTCCATTTTGGTCTCCTGGATCAGAAGAATATCTGGGGCTTCTCTTCTTATAAGGCTTCTCGTTGCTTCTTCTTTCACTTTACTCCCCATTCCTCTGCAATTCCAGGAGACAATCTTCATCATTTATTTTTATGATGATGGGCTCCCTTGGAACCCTGTGCTTGGTTTTTAGATATCTTCGGATTTTTTCCAAGGAGTTTCTTCAGAGTGGGCTGACTACCCTGAAGTTTGTCTTTGTAAGTTTCCTGATCTCTCTTTTCTCTAGCAGTTTTGCGGCCCCTTGTTGATCTTCTGACCGATGTCTGCGTATCTCCTATTTCTCCTTCCTCCTCTGACTCCTCCGAGTCATGTTCCTCCTCGGAGGCTTCTGTTTGCTTATCCTTATTTCTTGCTATGGCACTTTCTTCAGGTCTTGATCCTGCTGAGGTCATTTTTTCTGAGGGCTTATCTTGCCTATCCTCTTCCCGAGGAACCTCTTCTTCAGAGCTTAAGAACTCATACCTATTTTTTTGACTTATTGGCGGAGGTACATTTTGGGCGGAGGCAGGCTGGGCGCCTTGGCCATTTGGGGCCCCAGATTTCTTGTGAGAGGTATTTGGCCGCTTAACTTGATTCCAACCATCTTCCTTTCCTTTCTCTGCTTCCCCTTTGTTCAGACACCCTCTTGCAAAATGACCGTAGATGTGACATTTACGGCATTTGAAAGGGAGCTGCTGATAGTCCAGCACTTGCACATGCGTCCAACTGCCAACCTTTATTTTGATAGCCTCTGGGAGACCCACCTATAAGTCCACCTCGACACAGATTCGGGCGCAATCATACTGATCGTTGTTGTTTGCTTTGTCAATGAACTTTCCCAATGCATTGCCTATGTGCTTGAGGGAATCCTAGTTCCAACAGTGCACTGGAAGATTTGGGAGCCGGACCCAGACAGGGACTGCTGTCGGGACATCCACGGCCGGATCGAAGTCAGGGGTCCATTTATTGAGGTAGAGACCCTGAGGGCCCATGAAATAGGGCCCATTCCTGAAGATCAAGTCTTTGTCCTCCTTAGTGTTGAACTCAAACATGAAGTAGCCTCTTCCCAGGAAATATGAAGTGACTTTGTTCTTGATCAGCGGGATCTAGTTCTTAACAACCCAATTTTTCGTTGATTTTGGCGAGGGCCAAAGGCCCGTGAATTGACCCACTAGGGCTCGATCTGCCAGGGACAAAGCGACTTGGATCGGGCCCTCAAGAGGAAGGTTTACCTCAGGAACATCATCAATTTTTTTGACAAACTTGGCGGCTTCAGACTTCTTCTTCTTAGGCAACGAAGCTAGCAAAGAGGAGAAAGCAGCTTCAACATTAGGGGGGGAAGAATGCGAAGGACCGAGGGGCGAGCCCTGGGTCTCCATGGCCGAGAAGATATGATCAGCAACAACACATCCAATCTGCACAATGCAACAGCAGAAGGCGAAGCATCTCAGAGCCGATGTGATGCAGGAAAAGAACTGATCAGATCCTGCAGGAAGAGGCCCCGAGGAGAGGAGCGGAGCCAAGCAGAACCGGCGAGGGAGGCCGATCGAACAGATCAAAGAGTCCTTGAGGCTGGAGTAGGAAAAAAGAAGGAACCAGTCAGATCCGTGAGTCCCTGAGGACGAGAGGACCAGGGATGGGAGCAGGGACGACCAAGAGGGCAGTGCCCAGGCCCAAGCTGCGCAGAGCGACAGGAAGTAGCAGGAGGCAGCGACACTCAGAAAAAAGTCCTATCACTTATTGTTAATTTTTAACCTCTTTTTTTTTTTTTCATTTCTCTTTTGAAATTTTAAGTTTTTTTGGAGTGATGATATTTTATCTTTTACATGGTATTTCAAAATTTTGAAAATTTGTCCTTAAAAAAAAATGTTATTCCAACATCTTCACTTTTTGTTTTGAGGGTGTTTTTGGCACACAAAAATTGGTTTTCACTGCAATTTTTTAAACATATTGAAAATTTACCTCTGAAATAAAAATTGTTATTCCAACATCGCCACTTTTCCTTTACGAGCTCTTTTTTCATGTTTTTTGGGGTTTTTTGTCTAGAGTTCACGTTTTGAGTTTATAGTTCCCGTTTCATAGTTTACGTTATTTTTTAATGATACTTATCTCTTTGATTATGATTTCTTCATGATGGATTTTTTTGCTACTGATGTTGTTTTTGCTGAGGTTATTGTGATCAGGAAGAAGGATGGCACATGCTCAAGGGGAACATCTAATGTGGCTCCAATGTTTTTCGGTGATATTGATGGAATCATGGTTCCTTGGAGTAGTTTAGTATATGTTCCATTCTATGTGCTTATCTAACACGAGGTTGTCACTAGGAGCTTTTAATTTGGTTGTGCATGGATCATATGCTACCTATATGAGTTGACATGCAGTTGGCATGTACTATGCATCTTGGTTTGATGATATTATACATATGTTGGTGCCATGGAGATTAGTATGATGATGGTACATAATTCTTATATTTATGATGTTGTTTTGTTGATATGATATTGTTTTTGTCACTACATCATTATATGCTTGTCGCTGCTACTAGTTCAATTATATTGTAGAGATTCATGCTACATATGATGATTATTATTGCTGCTAAGTTTTTCCATAGAGAGATGATATATTGGGCTTATTGGTATGTTATATTTCTAGTTCATGATGTTGCTGATACATACTATTGATGGTCCACTGTGTATTATTTGTGTTATTGATTACTATTATTGAGATCTTGATTTATGGCTGGTGATTTGGAGAGATTGTCACATGTCTTCATATGATATGCATTGTTATTATCTTGTTTTGATATAAGGCACATATTGTTGATCATTTATGTCATGTACTTATTTATGTCATGCATAGAGGTAAGCCATGGTGTTTGGCCATTGTAGTGAGTGTGTATTTAAGCCATGCATTTTGATGCTTCATTAAACCTTGTATTAATCATGGATTCTTATTGTAAATAATTTTGTATTGGTCATAAATTCATGAACCATGATTGGCATATGTTACATAGTGAGTCATGAGAATTGGTTCAGCCATATATGGGCCTATGTTGTCATTGCAAAATCATGTATTATCATTTTGGTAGCCATTTAATAGTCCTATGAAGCCCTATACTCTATTGCATATCATTTGTTCATAGTCATTTGTCTATGTGGAGTAGCCTCTTGCATATGGCAAGGAGGCTTTGGCAACAATAATATATCAGTTCACATTCAACTATGGACATTTTTGCATTCCGTGGAGTATGGTTGGTCATGATATTGTGACCCTATCATCATATATTGATGCTACCATGGTTTGTTCAGAGGAGGTTTTTGTTTCCCATTGAGAAAGGAGTGAGAGATGTTGCTTCCAGATAGTACATTGTGGAGAGGATGTATTTGCTATGTTGCTTTAGATTTGGTTGGATATATCCTACTACTGTTATACAGTTGATCAGAGTTGTTGTTGCTAGTTGGTCACATTATGTTGTTGTTGCTATGTGTTGGTGATTTGATATGCTGCTACTATTATAACATGGATTATGCTATTGCTGCTTCAGGAGAGAGCTTGTGTTTCAGAGTTTGTTGTTGTTTCTTATTGTCATGCTGCCTTGGGAGTTAGAGAGTTTATTGTTGTTGTTGATAGGAGATGTATAATGTTGCTCTAATATGTTATTGCTCGGGGACAACTTGTGTCCACAGGGATTTTATTGCACATATTTTTTGATTATGAGGATGAGTGTTGTTGTTATTCTCATCTTTCAGTATTATATCCCATTGTTCATTATCTGCATATGGTTTTTGAGTGGAGTTTCTATTTTTTTTTATGGAGACCATTACATGGGGAGGAAAATATAACATTTATTCGTGACATTTTTATCCCTTTTCCATTGAGGAAAATATAATATAAAGTTGGATGGTTTCAATTTTCAGAGGATAGTTTTAGATGGTTGGATCAATTGGGGTTGCCATTAATGCCAAAGGGGGAGATTGTTGGCATTGATGTGTGTTGCATTATTGCAGATGTGTTGCTGGTTGGCATTGATGTCAACCCGGTAGCATGGCTTTTGGGGGAGATGGTTAGCACATGCATGTATGTTTTGTTTGTAGGTGGATTATACATGGATGATGTGTGCATTGGTCCTTGAATGTCTACTAGCATGGATATGTAGATGTGATTTGCAGGTGTTGCATATAGAGTGTGAGCAGAGGATGTCATGTTCCTCATGATCATGTTGTTATGGTCATGATTTTTGCATGGAGTTGGATGGTGGAATGTTACACTAGTTTGGAGGCCTTTCTATGATGATCAGTTGTGCAGAGGAGGAGTTGTATTAGAGATGTGATGATATTCTTGATCATGTTGACTGGTCAATAAGGTGTTGGTTGTTGCTACAAGAATGAGAGTTTAGGAGCTTTTCTAATTAGGTCTCCATGTCCCAGATTAGCTATTTATGTTGATGATATGATACATAGGGTTTGGAGAGGATCTACACACGTTGGAAGTTTTCCATGGTGTTACTCACACCCTCCTGAAAATGTGTTCCAAATGGTGGCCAAAACAAGTTGGAAACTTGGATTTTAGAGGGTATACAATACTTTCTTGAAGGAAACTCGAGTACATACGTAGGTATTGTGAAGGAAACCTGCATATGCATCTTAGAAGTTTTTTCTTCAAATTCCTTGTGCTTCTCAAGTGTTTTACTTGTTTTTCTGATGGTTTTGTTCGAGTTTTTCCATGCAAAGGTTAGAAAAGTTAACTAACTTATAGAAGATGGTTAAAGTGAAGAATCTATATCATTAAGTGAAGTTAATGGATTGATCAAGTAAAGAAGCCGAATCCGGATCAAATCAAGCTATGAACAGAGCTCCATCATTAAGTTGAAATTATTGATTTAATCAGTCCATAAAATGATAAATAGAGGAAAGATTTGAGTCTATTTGGTTGGTTGTTTTGAGAGTGTGTGAGCATTCCATTGTGAGGCCATTGTGAGTGAATAGAGATTGCAGTAGCTACTCACACAATATTGCAGAGATATATCGGAGTTATGTATGCATGATTTAGAGAATGAATTGAGGAGAATTTCAGAGCTTTTGTTTTGCAAGTGACAATGTTTAGATGAGAAGAATTGTCAGCTTGTGGTGTGTTAGAGAGCAGAGATTGTTATGAGTAGAAGAGAAGAAGTAACCCCCTCCAGGCAGAGTTTTTGATTCATATGTTGTGTTGAATAACGATGGTGTTGTTGGGTTTCTCATGTTGAGCAGATAGAGAACCTAGTTTGAAAATATATGAAATGTGGTTTGCATGGAGGAAGAGAAGGCGTGGAGGATTCTAAGTAGACTATGATTTGGTGTATTCAATAAAAGGAATAGATTTCTCCATCCAATAGTTGGATAGTCCAACGAGAGTTGGGCAAGGATCGTTGATCATGTTGGCCTTCAGCGGATGGTAGTCTGTAGATCCGTGAGAGAAACAAATTTCCTAACTGATAGGTGCCAACATACTGTGAAGGAAGCCAAGTATTCCCATGTAAAATCTGGTTTAGCAGATTACTAGAAGAATTGAGCAACGCGAAAACAACAAGGTGGTTTTCTCCCAAAAGGGTTTCCACCATAAATACTTGTGTTCTTATGTGTGCATGCTTGTGATAATGGTTTCATGGTTATTATGCTTTGAGTTTATTGTTGCTTTCATATTTTGATAAGATGATATTTTGGATGAGTGTTGAAAATTAATAATCCAACAAAAAGTAAAATTGATATAAAAGATATAAAGGTCATCACTATTGATTCACACCCCCCCCCCCCCCCCCTCAGTAGTGATCTAGTTTGCAACAAATAATAAACTAATATTGTTCATATTTTAATTTATCTATCATGGTGAAGCATGGAGTTGTTTCCACTTTGAAAAGAGAAAATGTCACCGAAATCAACATTATTGGTTATTACTTAGCTACAATTAGTTTGAAACAGACATATTTGTGGATGTCAAGATGATTTACAAGATTAATCGCTAATTTTTCACCATTGTAGATTGTGACATTTTAAATTCTTCACTTTACCACCTTCCCCCCCTCTCTCTCTCTCTCCCTCTCTTTAATTAGTTTTTGTTTTCTATTTCACATTTATTTCCAATATAAGAAAAATGATGTAGATGATTTAGGGTATGTATGTTACATTATCGTTATTATATTTTCTAGAATTATTTTATTATATTGATCTTCTCAAAAGTTGATGTTTTAATGTTAAAAAACATGTTATTTTTATTTAGAAATTAAATGGAAATTATACTTCCCATTTGCATACTAAAATGATGGATTTGATAATACATAGTAGGTGCATTTCATTTCCATCTCATTGAAATTTAGTCCTCGATCCTACCTTTTTTACCTATGATGTTACAATTAATTTTTTGATCAAATTGAAATCTTGTTAGTGTGGCACTTAATTTAATAACATTTAGATTTATTTTTCCATGAGCGTAAACCTAAAGCTTAACATCATTTTTCTTTATTTCAGATTTTAAGCAAATCATTTTTACAACTAAGTTTACTTAAAGCTAAGTTGAATGAAAATATGCTAACATAGGTAAAAGTGTCCAACCTATTAATTAGTAAACAAAATCCCAACAAACATTAAATGACAAAAAAACTTATACAAATTCCCATTTGTGCTAATGCGGATGCATGTTACAGTATATACATTTTACGTTAAACCATTATAAATGTTTGGGACTATCAGGGAAGAGATGAACAACTACATCATGGAATTAGAGAGGGTTAGGATTGTTAGTTGGTGATCTTCCCTATTATGTCTCAACTTCATGTGAAACATGCTTTGGTCATTCGTCACATGTTTCTTACCTATAAATTAGCATTTTCAACAAAAACAAACTAAAACAATGTTATATTAGGCCAAAGTCTTAATTTCCTCTACAAGGCTTCATTTAAGTTAAAACCATTCAAAATAAAAATTAATTTGGCCAAATATACCCAATTCAAAACAAATAAGACTTGAGATATTTCTCTATAATGTTTTAAAATCTTCATTTAAGATTTGTGTTTGCACTTAGAACTTGTGGTTCTATTACAAGAAAAAAAATGGAATTCCCTTTTGAAATCCATAGGACTATGGTTCTTTGAGGTATATTATGGTATCTACATAAATACTATGATATTTTAGGACCGACATTGGTGGTGTGAAAATATTTTACATAAGTATCATGGAATTGGCATTGGTGGTGTGATAATATGTTACTCAAGCATATGGAGTCTAAACATATTTTAGTCTCTTTTATAACTGACATTTTTGGCATGACAATATGTTGCTTGGAACATGCTAGAATCGACCATTGTCATTTCACTAATTTGAATTCAATGCTTTCTCCTCCCCATATAGTATTATAAATTGGTAAGGTAATTGAGAGCGAGGAAAGTGGGTGATAGTAATTCCTACCGTGACCACTTGAAACTCTACTAGCATGTGGGCATCCACATATATCTTCTCAAAAACACCCTTTCTTTGAATAAGATTGGCTTTCATGCATTGATTTATCTTCATCTCTATGTGACCATCAATGTAATTCTTGTAATAGGGAAAAATTTGTCCCACCCAAGTATAGCCCTTTCACTATTAGATAATGTGATCCTTTGGTGTATTCAAGGGACAAGAAAGTTCGTAAGTGTTAATGTGTTTGAATTTGGAAGCACCTATAACTTATAAGTTTTACCGTTTTGTGGACTTGATAAGATGTATTTAGTCATATTTCTTATAATTTATGCCACACTATTAATTTTACATAACTTTCTTTGTTATTGTCTTTGACGAACTTTATACTGTCCATTCGATACATTAACCCATTATCCTAAAAACTACACTCTACTCTCCTTTTACAATATATCTATTGAGAAATCAATGCTTATAGGAATTAGGGTCTGATTCCACTTTCTTGATAATTACTTGTGAATTATGTTGGCTTCTCTTAAATATTTATTAATTTATCTTTCATCAAGAAATTACCAAATTGTATATGTATGAATAACATAAGAACAAGAGGCATAAGATGTAGCCTACTAAGCCAGGGGAAAACCCCTAAAAGGGGAAAACCCAGTCCAACTCTTCCAATAGTAGATTCAAATCAATAAGAGACAATCCAAGGCTCTTTAGGCCTAGACAAAGACCTCCTGCAACCACCAAGTCAACCCTTCCCTTATGTAGATGATCCTTGCCAAAGTATCAAAGTACCAACTTCATAGTTGCAGCTTCAATCAAAATTTCGGTGTGCAGCTTTAGAACTTCAGACATGCAGTAGATTCAAAATTTTGACCTTAGAAATTGCCCAAAAACTTCACACGTATGAGAGATAGATAGTCGAAGAACTCATTTTAGGTCTTCCCAGCTTCTTTCGTCCTTCTCCTGCTACTTTGCTCTCTTTTTTTGCTTCTCTTCCTTCTAGATCGTACTTTTTGAGTGAGTGCTTCGAATAGGTCAAACTGCCTCTCTATATCTAGCCTTTTTGTTGGGTCAAATTGCTCTAATGTAGGCAAAATTCATGGGGACAGGGCCGACTTTGTGTGGAGGTGACAAATAACCTTTTTGACTTAAAAATAATTCTTTTTACATGATACAAAAGCCTAAGAAGGGTATAATAATAATGACAATGATTCAAGACAAAACCTAGAAGCCTTCAATGGAGAGTTCGATCTAAAAAACAATGACCCAAGTATGAAACCCATGCTTTAATAAGTCATTTTTCTTTAGTAATAAAATTTCTTTTGACAAGTACAATTATGAAGACCGACACTAGATACATTCTTCAACAATATCCACCATCTATTCTCTTTGGTGTCTCTTTCCCATGCTTCGGGGGTATGCTAATTGTTATTATTTTTTAGTCTTTAGTAAAAATTTGATATCAAACATATACATGCATTATAATTTTTTTGAATAAATATATATATATATAATATATATATATATATATATATGTGAAAAATAAAAAGAAACCTACACTTTTGATATAAGAAGTTTTACATTTATGATGCCCATTCTTGTGAAAAGGCTATTGCTATTAACTTGAACTTAATAATTCAAATGAATAAAACTAGAATTTGATGTAATTTATGATGGTGATAAGGCTATTGCTATTACTTCAACTCAATAATTCAAATGGAGAAAACTATCAAACTTAAAGTTTGTATCATAAAAATGAAATATACTTATAAAATAATATATATATATATATATATAAAGGAAACGGGTAGCATTTTTATATATCAAAGTTGGAAATGGGCCAAGTCCATTACATTCAAAATTTGCTATGTTTCATAGTTTTGTAGAGATAAATCCAGAGAGTATCTAATACTATCTCCATTATTTATAACTATACTACTTACAACATTTATACTAGAGATTCTCCAAAAGACACCACAAAATTTAACAACATGACAAAACATATAAACTGTAAAGTGATTGACTACTCCTTGATTTCCATCTTTTCCATAGGATTGTCCTCCTGGGTCACTTCAACAGTTTGACCAGTAACCAGGATCAGCTCAGACCCACATCACTCTTGTTATGCCTCCCTTTCAACCTAAGAAAGGGAAGTGGGAATTTCCCCTAGCCCGAAGACCTCCTCGAGCACACAAACAATAGCAATTTACACTTTTATCTCCATATTATCCACCTTAAACTTCAAGTTAATCATACTAGTGTCCAGATGCTCCATTGCTTTCTTAAGCAACTCCAGATCCTTGCCAATCCCTACAAGGCGAGTCAAAACGACTGTAATTTGATCTTGTACCTCCTGTATTACTTGCTTCCTTGTCTTTTCTACCATGGCCACCATATTTTCATTGCTTGAATTTCCATGTTCCTCTGCACTATCGTCACTCCTGTTAAGGTTTATAAAAGCCATTTTACACGCTATCCTTCCCTGCACACAAATTATTTTGTTGTTTATCTGCATCACCCAGTTCCTAAATATAATTCCTTGCCTCCTGTCGATTGAGGTGCACATCCTATCACACTTAATATCCTTCCCCATTTGCAGATTAGACAAGGCACGATCATCCATCCTCGCCACCGCCATATTGCATTCAAATTGATATGCAACCACTTGAATCTCCTGGAGGAGTGTATTGAAGCTGCCTTCACCTGCCTTCACATTTAATAACAATCAGAAGGATTTCCACATGGCCTTCAACATGGTTCGAAGGTTCAAGTGCCTACAATTGTAGTTAATACCACCCAACTACTTACTCCACCTACCAAGAAATTCCTTCCCTTCCCTGAGACATAACTCGAGCATGTGGGGTCGATGCTCTTTAATACTTGCATTATTCCAACTATCTCCCAACAATGGTTTATTTATTCGATCAATTACACGACATGCAATATTTGATTGGATTGATCGATGATCAAGATTCCTTCTTCTAATGCAACACCAATATTGGCTTGAAAATCTGCCTCATGATTATTCACCCATTTTACATGGTAGAATTTAAATTCAACTAATTTGCTAAGAAGAATCATAATCCTCATAAGCATAAGAGAAGTTTTAGAGTCTATGAGGTGCTCGTTCCTGGAGGACCTTGAACACTTTTGAAGGACAACCATTGAATCACCAATGATGTTCAAATGCCTTACACCTTTGGAGATATCGATCTTCAGACCTTGCGAGAGCAATAAAGCTTCAACTTGATTGTTTGTTGCTTTCCTTAGTCCCCAGACAAACCTTGTTTCAATTGTTCCATTAAAGTTATATCACCTTCCTGCTCCTACCTCCCTGTATATAATCAAATAATTTATAAAATAGATAAAATTAAATTAGAAAATTCAAAGAGGAAAAAATGAAAAGACCATTTAAATAAATATTAATGGATTAAGGAATAAGTGGTATCCCCTTACGTTGTGATGGATGATAAATGAGTAGCATTTGTAGATGTTGTGATGAATAATATGGTCATCATTTAGTTATTCATAATTATTTTATTTGATGATTTTTAGTTATTCATAATTATTTTATTCGATGATTTTTTTTAAAGGATGCCATTCATGGTCAACGTGTGGATGTACGGTGAAGATATGAACTTCATGCTGGTTGATTAATTAAGATCGTTGATATAATTGTGTTGAGGAGTTTATAATTTAATATAAAAATGTTATAGTAATGCTTTATATGAGATGTATAACATATTAAATAAATAATAATAATATAATGTTAATTTAATTTAAAAAGTAACAAAAGTGAAATTAATAAGTTAATTAAATTAAATTTATTATATTGTAATTTTGTTTATTAATAAATTTAAAAATAAATTATTTGGAGAAAAATTAATATAAATAATGATAATTTATAATTTTAATCATGATATTTTAGAACTTTATATTTAAATTTAATTAATAAACATATAAAACTTTAATATTTAAATTCTTTTTCAAGACTATGTGGTTTTCTTTGAAGTTATTTCACACATTACAAAATTGTCTTATACAGAGCAAGTCAAACTACTAAAAAAGAAAAAGATCACATTAATCATAGAAGTGGAGTGGCTGACCCGTATAGTATGGGGATTCTTTGATGGAGTCAATCAAAGGGATGTTTGTGGTGCGGGTATAGTTATTTTCTTCTCCTAAAATCTAATGATTAAATGCAAGCTAGGTATCGGCCAAGGCACAAATTTTATAGTTGAACTCCTTGCTATGTCGTGTGCTATGAGGATTTACCTTTGGAAGCAAGTGGAAATATTCAAGTTGTATGGGGATTCAAAAGTCCTTGTGGATTGGTTCAATGAAAGAGCTGACTTAAGGGTCCTTCATTTAGAGTTGCAACAAAGGAAAATTCACCAGCTATAAGAGCAATATGATGATGTGCAAGTTCATACATATAGAGAAAATAATGCCATGGCAGATATGTTATCTAAGGAAGCTCTGATATTAAATGCTGAGTTAGTTTACACCTCAGAGGAGTCTCATGATAATGCATGTCTATTTTGTCCTTTAATATGTTTGAACCTATTGAAAGAGGATTTAGTTAAGTTTCAAGATATGTTTAAGGTTTAAGTTTGAGATTTTGTTCTCAACCTAATTTTTTAAGTATATTTTTAAGTTTTAAGTTTGGGATTTTGTTCTCAACCTAATTTTTTAAGTTATCAAATGTGTTGCAATGTAGCAAAGAGATTGTATTTTTTAATTTCCTATGAAATGTCAAAAGTTTGTTTTCTCTTTTGGATTTTTTTTTCTTCATATATATATATATAACATTTAAAAATGCCAAGAGCATAGGTATATAATTATATGCATTATCAAGATTTTAATAAAATTAAAAATAAGAATATTTTATATACAAAGATGTGAAATTTATTTATAATATGTTGAATATTATTAAGAGCTAGCATAAATTTATTTTAATTTGGGATCTATCAAGTGTTTAAAGGAATCAAATCTCTCTAGATGCAATTTTTTTTAAAATTTTGCACTCTAAAAAAGTTTGTGTCAGATTTGATCTCTACTAAATCCAAAATTATAATAAATCTATATTAATATATATACAATTAACATTATAATAATACTAATTAACAAAAGATATTACTAACAAAAATATTTATTGCATAAAACTTTAAACGAATATGCAATGAAAAATTAATTAACAAGAAAATTTATCACATAGAATTCTATATAAATCTATAATGGAAAAATGTTTTAATAAAAATATTGTTGCATAAATTTTTATATAAATATGTAATTAAAGAAATATTGCTATATTATTTATGTTATAGATATTAAAAGTTGTTTATTTCGATAATTTTATTATAAAGTTAATTGTAAAAAAAAGATGTTGCTATATTATTTATGTTATAGATATTAAAATTTGTTTATTTCGATAATTTTATTATAAAGTTAATTGTAAAAAAAAAAATGTGAATTAAGTGGAATTTCAAGTTAATTATTTGGAAAATTTTATTATAAACGAAAATTTATTATAAATTAAGTGGAAATTTTATAAAAAATCTTAAAACTATTACAAAACCATTATTTGAAAATTTTAGAATGTTTTATTATAAAATTAATTATAAGATAATTCAATGTGAATTGATTAGAGATTTTACAACAAATTTTAAAATTAAGAGATTTGAGATTTTTAAACCAATTTATAAAAGAATAAATTATAGCTAGCCATGATTTGTTCTTTAAGAAATAATTTATGAAGGTTTTCAAAAAAAATGTTAATAAAGCATCTACACAAAAATGAAATGACTTTAAATTTACATATTCAAATTAATTTAGGTTAGTTGGGCAGAGTCTCCAGCAGAATTGCCTCCTCCTTTAAAGCCACCCTCCAAGGCTACTGCAGTGTTTCTGGAGCACTAATAAATGACAGCAAAAGCGCAGTCTGCAGCTGGAATGCTGATGTGAACGATATCCAGAGAGTAGCACACATTCTGGGGTTCACTGGTTATGCCAGATGGGATAAAATAAATTATTTAGGATTGCCATTAATGCTGGGAATCAACAGAAGTTCTCTATGGGGCGGTGTGATCAATAAAATCAAATAAAAAATTGAATCCTGGGGAGGTCAGTGGCTCACGCATGGAGGAAAGCTCACACTGATAAAATCTGTGCTCTTTGCTCTCCCAATTTACCAGGCTTCGTTTCTAGTGGCGCCCAAATCCATTTATGAGCAGATCTCCAAGCTGCTGCGCGATTTTCTCTAGCACGGAGGTAAAGTGAACCAACACAAGTTCCATTTAATCAAATGGGAGACAACGAAGCACCCATTGAGTGATGGTGGCCTCCAAATACGGGACCCCGCTCATGCTAATATCTCCCTTGGATGCAAAATCCTCTGGAAACTCCATGCTGAACCCAACCATCCTGTCAACCGCGTTCTATGGAAAAAATACATTAAAGGAGCAGCGCTTAGGCACCTACAAGTGGACAACAAAAAGAAATGCACGTAGATCTGGAATTTATGCAAGAAAGGCATAGAATTCTTCCAGACACACCTATATCGAATCCGTGGCAATCGGAAAAAAGTGAAATTATGGACAGACAGCATAATGGGCCATCCGCCTCTTGTAAATTCTGTTGGCCTTCCTGAGATTCGGTAATGGTTGACTGGAGGAGGAATCCAAACAATCTATGATATCTCAGAGTCAGATGCGACATGTAGCTGGATATCTTGGAGCTTTCCCAATACCCCGGAGCACTTGTTACAACAATTAGAAACTCTTAAAACTGAGCTCAGGGACGCTGTCCCGGTTCACAAGCTAGCAGATGATTCTTGGGGTTGGGGCTCCTTTGGAACCTCCTCTGCTAGTAAGGGTTATGTTTTTCTGCAACCACATTGTGAAAGACCTCTTCCAGCCAGCTTCTGGCTTCATGTATGGGATCCCATGGGCCTCCCCAAAATAAACTTTTTTTTCTGGACGCTAATGCACAAAAAGATCTTAACAGGTGAAAATCTCTTGAAAAGAAGTATTGCTGGCCCACACAAATGTGCCCTTTGCAGAAATGCTCTTGAAACCTCATATCACTTCTTTGTGGATTTCCCTTTTGCCAATGAAGTTTGGACCCTCACCCTTCATGGCCTTAACGTTGCTGCCCCTTCCCAAATCTCAGTGGTGGATCTCTTCTCCTCATGGAAGGAGCGCTACCCTCTGGCCATCTCCAATAAGGTCTTTTGGCCCTGGGTTTGGCACACCATCCCCAAGTACGTCTGTTGGAAAATATGGCTCGCCAGGAATGAATAGATTTTCAACAACTCTTCCTGGCCCCCCTCCACTGTAGCCGCCAAAGCCAAAGCTTTTCTCTTTGAAACTCTGAGCAATCAACTCCTCAAACCCGAAACCACTCTACGCCGTGAGGAAAAGAAATGGTTTGGGACCTTCGTCTTCTGACACAGGATTCAAAGTGCAGTCAAACCCCCATTCAATCCTGAGTGGAGGTTAAGGGACACAGACGAAATATTTCAAAGCTGGTGGAGGAAGCATGGTGGAGGAAGCAGGGTAAAGCAACGATCTTCTTTGATGGAGCCTCCAAAGGAAACCTCGGGACAACAGGTGCTGGAGGCATCCTTTTCTCTCCGGATGGCACTAGAAGAGAAACCTTCAGCTGAGGTCTAGGACAGCGAACAAACAACCAAGCAGAAATCCCGGGCCTGTTAAAAGCTTGTCAAATCGCCAAAGAAAAAGATTTTGAAATTTTGATAAAAAAGTTACATTCGAAAGACCAGTTCAATGATGTTGTCCTAAATAAGATCTTCCACAGGCTGAAATAAATTTTACTGTACTTCTCTTCTTTCAAAAGCGTTCACATTCTCAGAGACTCAAACAAAGCAGCTAACAACTATGCAAACAAAGGTTGCCTTCTCTCACATAGTGACCTCACCATTTGCATCCCATGAATGGCTGTCCATCTTGTACTAGGAACATCGTCTATAGTCTTGTATTAAAAAATAAATAAATTAATCTAAGTTAAAATCTTATGTAAAACATCTACATAAGTCTATTTAATATATTTATAAATAAGTGAAAAAATTTGTAAATTTAATTAGATAATATCTAACACTATATTGTTATTGTAAAAATATGTGCATAATTATAAATGCATTATATATTTCTCATCTTATTAGTAGATTATAGCGAGAATCTACATAAAAATATAATTTTGATAGATAGCTTAATACTCATAAATCTCATTAATATTATGAGTAAATTAATTATTAATGTGAAACAAAACCTAACCAAAAAAAATTCACATTATAATGATTGTCATGCATCACATAAAGAAGGAACATGAAGAGAAAAAGGTCTTACCAGACATGTCACCACTCTTGTTAATAATGTTATTACTAAAGCAAAAAAAGATGCAATTGCACCAATTGAAGACATGTAACACGAAGTTAATTTAAAATTGACCTTTTTTTTATCTATAAATTGTGAATAGTTCAATGAACAATATGTCACAATATATATTAAAAATGTTGCTATAAAAACAATGAGATTATCTTTCACGGTTTACTTATGATTAATATAATATTATAAACATATCATATTTTACATCAAAAATATTGGAAAAAAGAGTAAAGGAAAAAAAATGCAATAGTAAAAATTTGTACACGATTAGTGAGAAACTCAATATGAAAACTCTCAAAATGAAAATAAAGATTATTCCTTATTCATTTTAGCTAATTCACAGCCGATTAACTCTAGATGTGAGGGTAATAATAGTTATGTGATCTTGGCATGTAACAATGGTGAGTACAACATAAATCGATTTGTTAATAATATAATTTTCTCACATAAAATTTCATTAAAATAATTTTTTTATCATTAAATTTTTTAATAAATTAAATAAAATTAAAAAACTACAAATTTTGTTACACAAATTATACAAATTCAAATTTAATTAAATTTGATATCGCCCAACATATTTTTACATAATTATCATTAAAAAATTTATATTTACAACACAAGTGATAACGCCTTCCCATATAAAACTTTGATATTTCAAACTTTCACTCATATAAAACATTGATATTTCAAAATTTTTCGAATATTTTTTGGAGAGTCAAAATTTTTATGGCACAATTAAAGACAAAACATGAGCCAAAAAAAGTGTGAGAGGAAAGAGTATGCATTTTTTGATGTTTCTCAAAAACATTTCATTTTAGAATGAGAGGCTTTCAAACACCGAAAAGAAAAAGATATACATATATATTCACAGCTAGTTTCTGGGATATTCTATTCAGCAAGAATAATTTTGTCTACAAGTTGAGCAAACTTATTGTGAAGCTACATAAAAAAAAAAAAATACAAGAACCAGATAGAAAATCAATATGTGCCGAAATTATATTTAATTTGGTAAACATTAAAATAACTTGTTCTTTATTTTTTATTTTTTTAACACATGGTAAATTAGTAATTCTCTGGAGTAATCTAGGGAATCTAGGGAAACCCAGGATCAATCTTCATGGTTGCCAATATAACAGCACAAGTATATCCAACGACCTACAAGCCAAATATACCAAATCTTATGATTTAGCAAGAGCCGACACTCGCGAAAAAAAAGAATCTACTCCTTGAACCGGGATCCTAGCAAGCCAGATACTCAATGATTTGAACCACGGTCTCTTAGATTTCACCCATGAAAACAAATTCTCAAACCACACATCACTGTATAAAATAACTTCTTTATTACAAAACAGAACGGGGAAATCGCCAGGATGTCTGAATCCGTTCTGGTCCTTATCTTTATCATCCAGTTCATCATCCATCCAGCGCAAGATGGCAGGAGTGTAACGCATGTAATCCCAAATCAACACGAAAATTTGCGGGTATAGGGAACATGGAAACGCTCTACATTCAATGGCAGGGCCACTGGAGTTCAGCCGCAACAGTGAAGGCAAAAGCTGGAAAACTCTCGAGACTGAAACGGGACTGGAAATCGAATTCACATCTGAATATGAATTTGAGGTGTTCGGGTTTGAGCAAGGCGGCTGCGAAAACGGCATCAGCGCTGAGAAGGGCACGGGCACTGGGCGATAATGTTGCATTGAGAGGGCTCATTCGCAAGTCCGCTAATATGTCGAAGGCCGCTTGCTTGAGTGTAGTGGATGACCTCCTCCGCCAACACGACTGGGATTTGGCTCTCCCAGTAAGTTATATATCTCTTTCTCCTCAAGAGCCCCACTGTACATAATTCGATTGGCACCTCTCTTTGGGGAATGCTTCGGATTAGCTTTGGTTCAAGCGTGCCTCACCCCAACATGAGAATATTGCAATTGAATAAAGTTGACTTAGAACACTCTAAAGAATCAAGGTCTGACCGCCACTGAGGAAATTTATTCCGCCAACTTTCGAGATGCCCGGTTTGCTGCACAGGCGAGCCATATGAAAACCATCTTGGATGTTTCAATGGTTGGTTGGTTAGATCTTAAACTTCTGTTACTTTTATTTTTTCCAAAGCAGGAAAAATCTTACAAAAGTCAGGGCTACCTGCCTAGTCTTTGTTGATACAATCTTAAGACTACGACATGTAGCTACATCATAGTGTGCAAACAAAACCCGGCTACCTGAATTAACCCGCCGGTGGTCTGCAAAGGGGCATATTTCCATTCCCAGATGCTTTTAGGTCTTAGACAAGCTCTTAGTCAATCAGAAATGATATTAGGTCATACTCCAGGACCAAAAATGGTTCCAGCTTAGATAGTATATGCAAGAAGGTCAGTGTCCTGCACTCGCGTCACTGAAGCCACTAGAGTGAGGTCACATGCCTTGAAGTAACATCTACCTTTAGCACCATACATGGTACAAGATACTACCCTTGGTTGCAGTTAACGAAATGCCCAAGACAGTTAAACTTAGGTTAAACCTACTGCATTTCTTCTGCTAGACTCTGCAAGTATTTTTAATATTTATTTATTTTTTAATCACACAATAGTGGTTGAACCGCAATACCTCCTTTTGGCTAAGGTTGTGAAACCATCTATTGGTGATTAGGGTTTTTGGATCCTCTTGATGCTTCAAGAAATTTGTAGTGAATTATATACATTACTAATCTCACATGCGTGAATCATGGTGAACCGGGGTGACATCCATATGGATTTGTAGGGAATAATCAGCTGGTTTCCCTGCTGGGGGCATAATTTTGGTGCAGAGACTCCGTTTGAGGCAAAAGGCTTTCACATTTGATTTGTATAGTGTAGTGAGGAGCACCAGGAAATATGCCTTCGAGGTTAGTGACCCCAAAATTCCACTTTTAAGGCTTTGAAATGAAGGATTTCCAGTTTTGGTCCATCAATGTGGTTTTCAGGATTTGACCCAAAATGCCCTCTAGATGTCCCAAATTTTGTCTTTCCCATTTGGGAACATCAACGAAGCAACGTAGCAACTATGTAGATCTATTTTGGATCACCCCTTCCCATTTTGGGAGGCTTTTGCTCTTTAAAAGCTTTCACTATGAAAGAGGTGGGGAAACAATTCTCTGTGCTTTTGGATGATAGTTTTCCCTCCCCATCCAACCTGGCAAAGTTCTTCTTGAACCGTTTTGGTCATTATGATCTTCTTGTGTAGAATGACACCTTTTGGTGATTTTGCCTATGGATTAGGTTCCAAATCTGCTATGGAAGTTAAGACTCGGCCTTGCTCATCTTCACTGAGCAATGAGCATAGATGGCTCCCAGAGTGTTTTAGGTTTTTGACATTTACTACTTTCCTTCTCTAATACTTTGACCTTCTCTAATACTTTGAAAGGTTCATATCTTAGAGCACTGATTTTCTTTCCCGAGGCCTGCAAAATTTCCTTATTCTACTGCAGCTGGAGTTTGTCTTCTACTTTTAATTCTTTTTGACCCTATGCTGATCATGCGTGGCCTTATATTTTGTCTTAGATTTCTTCAAATTCTGTTGAATGTGTAGGTCTATCTACCTATGCCTATCTATGAACTTCTCTCCTTTAGCATCACTTGAGGTGGATGCCCATACGTTAGGTTGTTTGTATATAATATCTAACAGCGTTGGTGGCAAATACGCAAAGTATATTTCAAAAGGAGACTTTTTGGTATAAGTATGGACAACCCTATTGTAGGACTGTTGCATGGAAATTGAATTTTTGCCCTAGATCCTTCAGTGCTTATTATAGTATCTCCTTAGAAGTTGAATCAAAATCCTATTCACCATCTCCCTTTTTCTATCAATGTGAGGGTGGATGGTTATGGATATCTTTAAATTTAGTATCCATCTTCTCCCACATTGAAGTCCTAAAATATATTGAAAAGTAGAATATCTCTACTAGAGATGATGCTCCTTGGTATCCTAAAGTGCACCCAAACCTTGTCCCAAAATGAGTGTACTGCTTCTTGTTCTTTGATAGTCTTCTGACAAGGTTTACATCACACATCTCACTTAACTTGTCCGTTACCACATATATGCAATCATGTCCTGTTCTTATCCTTCCTTGACAAATCCACAACAATGTCCATGGATATACTTTCCCACGGCCTCATAGGTACTTGAAGTGGATTGTGTACTTGTTGCTTCTTGTTGCTAGGCTTGTGGGTACATCACAATATACAACTTCTAATAAACCTAGACACTTCTTCCTGCATCTTGGGCCAATAAACATACCTTTGCAAGTTGATCACTATCTTCCCAATATAGAAATGTCCAACAACCTTGAGGTATGAATGTCCCTTATCAACGATACTCTTTCTTCCTTTTATGCACACAACTTCCCTTTCTTTTAGAGAAATCCATTTTGGACATGGGAGTGAATCTTATTGTCTTTATCTTCTAGTTCCTAGAGAGCTTGTTGTTGTTGATACACACCTTGAAGTCTTCATCTTCAACATATTCTTCTTTGTATGCTCTGTGGGTGAATAGATCCTATGTTTTGTGGGAAAATGGATCCTTGTGCATAACGACTCTCAAAGCTATGATTTTGGGCATTGGTGGTCTTAAGTTTTAACAATAGATCAACCAACTTGTGCAACGCCCCTCTTGAATTTAATCACTAGATGAAATTGTGGCATAATTTTTTTGTCCATTAACAATGTCTTGCTTGTTGGAACTTACTTTGAGTCTACAAAGTATTGCAAAAGTTGGTGATTAGTATGGATGATGGCCTCCTTACCCAATAAATAGTGATTTCACTTCTTTAGGGGCCGCATCAAGGCTTAAAGTTCCTTGTCATAGGTGGGGTAGCTCAATATTTTTTCATGGAATAACTTTGATTGACAACAGACTCTTCTCCCCCTTACATTCACATTGCTCCCATAGTGTACCTACTAGCATTTGTTTCCATTTCAAATGGCTTGGTAAAGTTAGGCAGTGCTAGGAGTGGGGAGAGGGATTTAATACTAAGTTAAATTTAATAATTCAAACAAATTAAACAATTATACTCAAGGTTTATAGCATTTGGATGAAAGAGAGTTACAAACAAAATACATAAAGCCAAGTCATGCAATGCAATGTTAAGAAAATGGGCAATACAATTAGAGACTAGAGTGAATATCTTTGGAATGAGGAATGAGTAGCATTCTTAGATGTTGGGATAAATGATATAGTTTCCAAATTGGTATCTACACAATTTATCATGATGGAATTCCTTTAAAGACTGTGGTCCACGCTCAATATGTGGACGAAGGTAAGGATGAGGAGTCCAAGGTGGTTGAATAATCAAGATTGTAGACACATTGTATTTGAAGCTATACTGCTAACAAAAGGATTTCTTACCTAACACAAGAATCTAGATGAATATGGAATGCAAACAAATGTTGTTGTCATGTAGTCTATAATGCACAAGCTTTTAATTTGATCAATTGGAAAATTTTGCTGTAGAGGCAATTATAGTAGAATTATACAATGGAAATACTATGAAGGACTTTAGAATTCTCTTTAGATCAAGTGGTTAAGGATCACTCTAAAGCCAAACTATGTAGGAGAATCTATGGTTAGCTACAGTTTGGTCTTTAGGCATTACAATCTATGAAGGTTTTAAAGCCCAAATATAGTTACTAAATGATCAATAAAAATGAAGTGACTTTGTCAAATGGACTTAAATAATATTCAATATTAATCAAATTTGAAGATTTCAAGGCTTAGTCTAGTGAGTGATCTAAGATTTGGTCTCAGATTGGTGGCCTAAAAATTCATGTAGACCATATAAATTGCGCTTCATAGGCTCAATATATCTACATTGATTGTAGGATTTTTTGAATACAATCCTCAATATATGTGTGTAATACATGCCCCTTTTGGATAGGCACACCTCAACAATAATCCATGCAAGAATGAAACATTGGTGGATAATTTAACTCTCCATCAATGTTAATAGTAGAGCTGATTAATTATTAATATGTAGCAAAATCCCCCACCAAAAGGGTATCCCATTGTAGTAATAATTTGTAATACATTACACAGATAACAACCATGCGTCAAAGAGGGCTTACAAGACATGACACCAATTCTTCTAGTGATGTTTATTCTCACAAGGACTTATAACATGTAATTCACCTTCAAATTGACAAAGCTTTTGGTGTAGTTAATGCCTTGCATGCCATTTTTATCTCATAGTGGCTATTCATGTAGGATCTGTTACCACTCAATCTAGTAGGGCTCTAGGAGGGGAACCTATGGGACTACTACTAGACCTAGTGACAACAATGGGGCAAAGACCCAATATCAGCTCGGTCAATGTCCCCTGCTCTTTACAGACTTTCACTGATGGGAGGAGTCTCGGTATGAAGGGAATCACTTGAAATGGATATTCTGACAATTAGGATTGAAGTGATTTCACAAGGCCCATTCAAGGGGAGGCACAACACTGGTTCAAATGCTTCAAAGAAGCCAAAGGCTCTCCAAGAAAGACCTAGGATGGAGATCAAGACTTAGGTTTTGAAATTTGCAATAATGATAGGTATGCCTAAAGTCAAGACTCCAAAGATGAGATAAGACCTCTCAAGAAGCTTGTGAGATGACGCTTCCAATAGGCTCTTTGCTCTTCTTGAGAGACCAACTAAAGGCTTATGCTAGACCTAAGGCTTATAGGATAATCGTGGGAAGAAATTCCTCCAAGGTCTTCACTAGGTCAAGGTAAGAGAGAATAAAGGGTCTCTTATGATTTATTCTATCGAATACAAGGTTCATATGATCCTCAAGGAAGCCACTTTTCCAAAGGAAACAACCTAGGTTCCCTTCTAGGGCACAAGGATTTATGAAGAATTAACTGAGAGAATTCCACCAAAATTTGAGGTCACCAAGAGGAAACACTAAGGAAGAGTCCTATCTTAGTAGAATCTCAAAATTCCTTCTCCAAGGGAATTCACTTGATGTTGTAGCTAGTCGTCCTAGGAAAGAGGGGCCGAAAATTTAAGGAGGAGAAAAGAAGGAGAAGAGAAGGGTTGATCACCAACGGCTTAGACCAGTTCCTTCTCCCTTGAGTATATGGAGTCCTAGTTGTGTAAGATGAGCCAAATTTGTCCTCAAAGAGGCTAAAAGATGATGCCCTAGCTGCCACCTTTCAATGATTACCTACTATTAGAATATGGAGTTTCATGAGGAAAAATAACAATTCATCACTAGGAACATTCATTTTATGCTATACCATGAGTAACATATGCAAGAACCAACCAAATGACTTTCAAAATGATCTTCAACAAAATTAGGGCACAATAACATTTACTCTAGTTGCAACGGTTACATACATTAAATATTTTTCAAAGAAAGATTCCATCAACAAGAGCACTTACAAAATAGCCATGCGATATATCTATCCATATTCAAGAATGTAGCTCCAAGATAAGATAAAAAATCAGCTCCAAATATCATTGTGCATCTAAGATACTCCAAAGATCCCAAGAGAAAAAGTGCGAAGTTGCTTAAAAGCGCCGAAAATCCCATGTGATGATGATGAGTTCTCACAAATGAGACTCATTTGTATTTATATGAATCTCTCCTAATTCAATTTAACCTAATTAGCCCCAAAAATTATAAAATAATGTGCTAGATACAAGTTTTGGTGACAAACCCACCAAGTAGCTAATACAAGTTATGAAAAAGGCATCCATAAGTGAGCCGAAATTATGACGTCATGGTGTAGAAGGGTCGTTGGAGGGCCTCACTGAGTCCTCTAGGTGCCATGATGAGAGACATGGCTCCATGAATGATGGACAAGGGGATGGCCCCTTAATCTCTATATAAGTAATGTGGGTCCCCAAGTGGGCTTGGGGCACATCTGCTGGTCTCATGGGTCTCCAAATGAAAAATAAGCATGTACAATGCTCCAAATGAGGGCCCTAATGATGGTGCTTGGCCTCCCATGTCTCAAGGATGAGACAAACCTCCTCTGGGCCTTGGATTAGCTACCCTGATCATGTGAAGTCTCCTGGGTCATATTGGTCTAGGTGCATCATCTTGTGAATAAGGTGGGGCAATGAACAAACCGCTGAAGGTACCGAGCCTTCCCATGGCATGGAATGATGCTAATACACACATTGGAGTCCCATGGATCTAAACACATCCCCTACAAATGTTAATATGATCCTCTGGTGGGCTTGTGCCCCAGTTAAGTTGCCTAGTCCATGATGAAACCACTCGTCAATTACATATAAGATCCAATGCGTCTCCTCACCATTAGATACAATAATTCTTTAGTGCATTAACTGGACCAAGCTTGTTAATCAAGGGCACCAATGAGACTTCATAATGGGCTTCTCTTCCAAATTTGGGGCTTTGAGCATGTAATAATGTTACCTCTGTTGAGATTTTGGGGTGTTGGGGTAGCATCGGATCTGCTCTAGCTCCAAAACTTTGTTGAGAGACTAGAGTACATAAGATCTCCAAGACTCATAAAGAGTTTTGGGAAATTCCATCTGGTTCAAGAGATATTTAATTAATTAATCTTTTTAATTAAGGACTCTAAGTCTAACTTAGGAAAATTAAAAGATTAAAGGGAATTAAATTAAACATGTGATGAGAATGACTTAAGTGACGTGGATCAAGCATCTTCTAATATTAGCTGTCGATTCAAGATTAGATCACGGTTGTTGATGTTTCAACGAGAAAAGTATAAGAAGAGGGCTTGGGGTCAGTTGGAGAACACCCACATTGGCAGAGCACTGAGGCTAAGCTGGACTTCTAGGGCATGGTTTGCTAAGAATTTCAGGAGTGTTTCAGCTGCAGCGAGGGCAGTATTGGCAAGGGGGATGATCTAGTCCCAGGCCAAGAGTACAACGAGGGCAAAGAAGTAGCAGACTAGAGCAACGCAGAGGAAGTAGTAGCTATGCAAAGCAGTCGAAAGCCCAATAGGGGCAGCGCAGAGGAAGTAGTAGCTATGCAAAGCAGTCGAAAGCCCAATAGGGGTAGCCCAGAGGCAGCAGGAGGCTAGGAGGGATGACGTAGGCTCAGCCAGTGCAGCGCAGGGGTAGTGTAACCTAGTCTAGGGTGACACAGGTCCTTCCTGAGCAGCACAGAGACTGACACAGGCTAGTAGGGCTGACGCAGAGGGCTTCAGAGCTGTGTTGGGATTTCTAGAGACAGGAAAAGGCCAAGTTCTGTAAATCTCATTTGCGGGTGTGAATCAGTCAGATTTTCTATCTCCAAAATAGAGGTATTACTGCAAATTTATTTCTCTGTCGGGTTAACCAGTTGTGTGCCCAGATCTGTTGTACTTAGAACCTGCTTAATAATAAAAACCCTCTAGAAGCTAGCAACACTAGTTTTCCCGCATTGGGTTTTTCCGGGGACAGTTGTCCAGAAAATCCTTGTGTGTCACTTTGTCATTGAGCATGTTATTCAGTTTAGATCTGTATGTGTAGGTTGTTAATGTATTTACTTCGATGTTAACACTGAAGATTTCAGATTAATAACTCATGTAAGTAGGAGAAGTAAATCAAGAATTTAACAGTAGGGTTTCTGTTTAAGTAAAATCAGAGATTTTCACATGGTATCAGAGCAATTACAGATCTAGCTGAATCTCCAGCAAAAAGCCTGAAGAATTTGTGTTGCAGAAAGGAGCAGAGAAAGTAGCAGCAACAACATATAAATGAGAGAGGGCAACGCAAAAACAGAGGGACGCAGAGGCAACATAGCCACGCAGAGGCTAACGCAGTCCCAACTGGGTGACACAGAGACAACACAGAGTCTTCCAGAGGGACGCAGGAGAAGCCTGCACTGTGTTGAGCCAGTTTGCTCACGCAGAGGCCAGCCAGGGTGACGTAGTCTAGAATTTGATTGTTGTGCAAAGTGCCATGAACTGGAAGCTGAGCTGCAGACCTTCAACAATTGTTGGTGGGGTGAAGATTCTGCTGGTGCAGAATTTAGCCTAAGGTAAGTTGACAAAGAGCGGGAGGAGAACAACTTCTCAGTAGATTTCCTGCCAAAAAAATCTGAAGATTGATCATTGGATCGAAGAGAGCTGATTCGTTGTGTTTGGCAGACTTCCAAGGGAGGGAGGGAGTCAGTTGTCAGAGGGAGAAGAGGGTGCCTTCTCGCCAAGGACCCTAGATCTGAGTCTCTAGTATAGAGAGGAGGATCCGTTCCAAAAAATTTCTAAGCAGATGGCGCCACACGGACTGCATGATCAGGATAGGTTGGATGGCCTGTCCAACTTTCTATCTGGAAGGCCAAAATCCTAGTAGTCCTTGGAGGCCTACGGTATATGGGAGCATGTAGAGAAAGTCTTGGTTACACCAACTAATGCCGCTCTCCTGGAGAAGCACAATGAAGCAGCGACACATGCCAAGCACTTCATTATGAACGGGGTTAAGGATCATGTGGTACCACACAGCCGAGAAGGCGACGACTCATGAGATGTGGGAAGCCCTAACCGCTTTGTATCAAGGGAGGTCCATCCAGAGAAAGATGCTTCTGGAGAACCAACTAAGGTTATTCATGATGTCTAAGGGAGAGGAAATCGATCCTTTCCTATCTAGACTGCAGTCAATCCGGGATCAGCTGACGGGCATGGGGGTGAAGGTGGTTGATGATGTCATGGTGAGGACGACTCTATATGCTCTCACAGAGGACTGGGAAACTTTTGTCCAAAGTCCCTTGGGCAGAGCGGACCTTCCTAACTGGGACAATATGTGGGCTATCCTTCGACAAGAGGAGATCCGCTGAATGACCAAAAGGCAGTACAACACCGTTTTGAGCAAGGTGAAGAAAGAGGAAGAGGAAGATGCAGCCTAGGCATCAAAGAGGCAACAAGGGAAAAAGAAGCGTGATCTGTCAAAGATCAAATGTTTCCAGTGCAACGAACTTGGACATCTCGCTAGCAATTATCCTCAGAAGAAGAAGGACAAGGAAGCTTCTAGTTCCAACGTTGCTGTAAGCTTATAAGGAGAATAACAGTAGGCCTTATTCACAACTCTCTACCCATGACCTTGCCGCAGGAGGTGTTACAAGTTGTTACCCACCATGCCCAGTTCGATGTGAATTGTTCTTTATACACCGTCCCCAATAGTTTCTTAGTCCCCAATTTCCATACCCCCGTGCCCAAGAGGTGGTCGCCAATTTGAAGAGTTTATTGCTTGCTTTCTTGCACTTTCACCCCAGGAGTAAGGAGCCAGGGTAGGTACGTCCCCCAGTGCAATGGTACTAGAGCTTAACCTAGTGGAAACACAATTACTATGGACTTAGCTACCTACCTGTCCGCCTAACCTGCGTACGCAAACTACCTACCTAGCCTGCCTATCTCACCTACCCATCCATCTATCCTAGCCATCAGACTCTAGGTCATGAGGTTACCCTTCGGGCCTTGAAGTTACCCCCTTTCCCTCTAAAAAAAGAAAGAAGAGCTCGACCAAAGGCCTGTTAGCAAACGATGGCTCTGGCGATGACGTAGCCATGAGCGCTCATGAACCATGAAAGTGGGGCGATCTTGATCTGTAGAGCAGCTATAGAGTGGTGGTGGGATCCTTGAGTAGTCCAACTATTGGATCACATCCGTGCTATAGGAGCCTTAAGACAGTAGCAAGGAATGACTGGAGCAGTGGGTGCAGAAGGTCACGGATGAAGCAGAGGCAGAGGTTGACATGCTGGAAAGGGAGCAGCGCAGTGCAGCAACAATGTAGAGGCAGCGCAGAGAAGGCTTGCTTACGCAGTGTAGTGCTGTAGCAGCGCAGAGGCTTCAGGAGCAGTGCAGTGTAGATGCAACAACAGTGTAGAGGGAAACAACGCATAGGAAGTCTGCTTACGTAGTGTAGTGCTGCAACAACGTAGTAGTCTCCAGAGGACAACGCAGAGCATCAACCTATGGAGCTTCAATGATGATTTGCAGGCCGACTGACTTGTCTCTCATTTGGGCAGGAATCCTTCAGTTGCTTACTCTCAGCAACTGAGTTGTAGTGCAACAGTTAGCAGTGGCAGTGCTATGAGCAGCACAATGCAACAATTTGAGAGGGAGTTGCAGTACATATGTAGCAGTGGCGGTGGCAGTGTCATGGGCAGTAGTACATAAGAGTAGCAGCAATGCAGTGATGAAGGGCAGTAGACCAAGCATCAACGTAGAGACCCACACCAGAGATCAATGCAAAACTTCAGGGTGAAGTGTTTTGCTAGAGCACATTCCTTGCTAAGAGTGAGTGTTGAGATTTTGGGGTGTTGGGGTAGCATAGGATGTGCTCTAGCTCCCAAAATCTTTGGAGGGACTAGAGTACATAAGGTCTTTAAGACCCAGAAAGTGTTTTGGAAAATTCCATCCAGTTTAAGAGATATTTAATTAATTAATATTTTTAATTAAGGACCCTAAGTCTAACTTAGGAAAATTAAAAGATTAAAGGTAATTAAATTAAACATGTGATGAGAATGAATTAAGTGACGTGGATCAAGCATCTTCTAATCTTAGCCGCCGATTCAAGATTAAATCACGGTCGTTGATGTTTCAACGAGAAAAGTATAAGAAGAGGGCTTGGGGTCAGTTGGAGAACACACACACTGGCAGAGCACTGAAGCTAAGCTAGAATTCTAGGGCGTGGTTTGCTAAGAATTTCAGAAGTGTTTCAGCTGCAGCGAGGGGCAGTATTGGCAAGGGGGATGGTCTAGTCCCAGGCCAAGAGTACAACAAGGGCAAAGAAGCAGCAGACCAAAGCAGCGCAAAGGAAGCAGCAGCTAGCAGAGCAGCTGAGAGCCCAGTAGGGGTAGCGCAGAGGCAACAGGAGGCCAGGAGGGTTGACGCAGGCCCAACCAGGGTAGTGCAGGGGCAACGTAACCTAGTCTAGGGTGACGTAGGCCCCTCCTAAGCAGCGCAAAGGTTGACGCATGCTAGCAGGGTTGATGCAAAGGGCTTCAGAGCAGTGCTGGGATTTCTAGAGACTGGAAAAGGTTGAGTTCTATAAATCCTGTTTGAAGGTGTGAATCAGTCAGATTTTCTGTCTCCGGAATAAAGGTATTGCTGCAAATTTATTTCTTTGTCGGGTTAACCAGTTGGGTGCCTAGATTTGTTGTACTTCGAATCTGCTTAATAATAAAAACACTCTAGAAGCTAGCAACACCGGTTTTCCCGCATTGGGTTTTTCTGGGGACAGTTGTCTAGAAAATCCTTGTGTGTCACTTTGTCATTGAGCATGTTATTCAGTTTAGATTTGTATGTGTAGGCTGTTAATGTATTTACTTTGATGTTAATGCTGAAGTTTTCGGATTAATAACTCATGTAGGTAGGAGAAGTAATTTAAGAATTTAACAGTAGGGTTTCTGTTTAAGTAAATTCAGAAATTTTCACAACCTCCCTAGGTAGGAGTGGCTAATAAACAACCGTATTAGGTGTTCCCAACCCCTAAAGGGAAAGATAGGTCGAAGGTACATCCTTCAAGTGATAGGGGTCATGTAGATAATGATGAGGTGGATTGGGACACAAGGGTCTCAAGGCCAAATGCCATGGGTTCAAGGGTGGTAATATTGAGGGATGTCTAGACTCCACATATTTGAGTGACTTTTTATTTTATTTTAGTCGCTTTTCCCCTTTTTGGCCTTTTTCTCCTATTAAGTTCTTTTCCCCTTTTTTTATTTTTATTTAATAAAGTGACTAATTAAAATCACTTAACCTCGAGAAATGATTATCCGACCACCATACTTTCTCCGGCTATTGGAAGTCACCATCTGGCATCCCATTCTATAGATCTCTTCATTTCTGTTCCAACGAGCTATTACACTAAGGTGTTTCTCCAATTAATCCTCTCCAAACAACACCTTTAATGCTTTTTTATTAAGTTATACTAATAGTAACCCCGTCTTATAGGATTTGTCCAAATGCACGAATTGTGCGGAACAACCCTCGATGATGAAATATAACAAGCGAACTCCATCGTATCCCATAGAACTCCTCCAAAACCCTCCGGGCCCATCAATGATGTAATCTCATTCCCGTGACCTGGCTGTCACACACCCTGGAACTCCACCCTAATCGCATCACAAGGGAAATTGAAGATGGGGACATCACAAATGTAGATATTTCAGGGACAACTCAACCTGAAGTGGTCATGTTCATATCTTTGATGTAGAGACTAACATTCTGTTATTAAATGAAACAAAAAGACATTGAAAGAAAAGTACTAACAAAAAGGGGTGTGGTCGTTCAATGCACTAAACTCCACTTGAGAATTGATCCTGTGCTTCGTGATGTCATGGCCTTTTGTCAAATAGAATTTGAAAACATTTAAAATCCTGTCAAATTTTATCAATCTTGGCTGCGTTAATGAAAACATTGGCTTTTGCAATGGCCTCACAATCGATGTCCTTGAAATCAAAGGAATAGCTGTGTTTCTCACTATATTAGTCAGCATTGCAGAAATTATTTATGCTCCAACATTTGAAGTTGGTCAAATTGACTCATTTCTTGAAGGAGAAGCACCAATTAGGGGTTTCGATAGGAGCTTGTAGAGAAGCTAGTAAACTCAACGTGAAACAAAAATCGGCTTACATTGTTGGCTATTGATGGTAATTATACTTAGATTTAGGCCTCACCCCTCTCGGTCCTTTCTTCTTAGAACCTAACCATCTCCTTGTAAATTGAACAACGAGTCTTGTACTGAAAAGGACAGTGGATATTGCCTATACTTTTTTGATGCACTTGCAAGTAATGCTAAAATTGATAAAGATAATGATATGTATGTACTCCCTTGAATCGTGGCATGATTGTTGAGATATTAATAGAGCACAGATACATGAATTTCACTCAGAAGATGTGGTTTCCCATTCAAAACCACAACAACTATCTGATTGACAAGTTTTTGAGGTGTTTCTAGGGGAGGTGTGCAAGGATGGGTAAAGGACTCTTCAGTCAAAAAAGGATGTCGTGCAACCTGGCTTGGTATTCATTGCTACTCTGGATCAAATAGAACGAGGTCCCTCAGTTGTGAGTGCAATGATTTCTAAACTCAAAAAGCATGAGATGAAGATTTGCTATGGTTGACAATATTTTAGGGGCTTGCCCTACTTGAGTTGGTCTATTTGCTAAGTGAAAGCATTGCTTCAATTCTTTTCCAAGGTTGAAGAAATTAAAAATCTGGCGACATTTTGGTTCAAGTTAGTAATGAAAGCATTGATAGCACATTCAACCTTGAGATGAAGTATAAAAAACTTGCAAATAGTGTTGTTGTCGGTTCACTTGTATATGTTTTGAAAATAACTTGAATTTGCATTGTAAACGTGTGCATTTTCGATAGAATTTGACACCCTCATTTTTTGAGCTTGAATTATTGAGAGAATGGCTCAAATTGATAAAGTATTATAGTTACTCAACACTCTAATACTTTTCACTATTGACAATACAATCATAGTCGAAAAAGCAACTCGCATGTTCATATCTATTTACAAGCTGCACAAGACAAAATTGATTTTTTTAAGCTTTAGTCATGGCTCCAACAGGATGAATTACAACAAAAGATTCAATATTTGGAACTAGTTCTTGTTTAGAATAACACTCTTTTTGAGTTTGAGAATGAATCATGTCAACAATTAGTATTTGATCAAATCAATGATGTCATGTCGGGAGCAAATTCACATGAAGATGCAGAAGTTCCGCTTGCACTTCCCAAGCCCATCATCAAACCTTGCGAAGAAATCATCAAGAACAAGCACATAATTTGTCTTGAATGTGAAAAGGAAGTGACGTTTCATATTCAAGACTACTCCAAACCAATCTAGTTTCATAGTGTTGGGTTTCTTCACCCGTTTCACATCCACTTCAGAGCATCAAATCCCAACACTGTAATCGAGTTGGCTACATGAAAGATCAGTGTGTTGATCTTCACCCTTGTGAGATTTGTGAAAAACATACTCATCATTTAGACATATGTTCTAGACAAAAGACTCTCGCAAGAGAAATGATTCACTTGGGATGGATCACTTCTTGGCAATGATCTTCAACAACCAAGAAGATATATCGGTCATACCGTAGAATTTGTTCTTGAGCGTTGTCACATCTTGTAGTGGAGAGATTTTCATCTTCTCACCTTGTATCTGACAGGGGGGAAATTGATAGTCAACTACTTGTTTCGAAGTCATATCAAGTGAGCCTCAACCATAGCCACAACCATAATCAGAGCCAGTAGCTAGAGCCTAGAGCCAAAGTTAGCCAGAGACATAATCAGAGTTGTAGCCAGAGACAGACTCATGTTCCAAGAATATGATTTGGTTTGTGGTCATCCCAAAACCACAAGTTGGTTTGTGGTCCTCCCTAAACCACTACTCAGTAGAAGACTTACTGCTTCTGCTAGACGATAGTTTTTGGTCAACTTCAAACCACCATTTCAACATTTTTTGGTTATATTTAAATCACCATCAAGGAGCACTTCCATTTTGCAGAAAACATCAACTTCTAGCCATATTCAGAATTGTTCCATGAACTGCTTCAAGCCAGGTTCCGGAATTGGTGGTCAACCTTAAACCACCATCAATAGAAGACTTCAACTCTTCTACCCTTTGGTTTATGGTGTTAGCCACCTGTAAAATTTGATTATACCAAAAGGTGGCTAACTCTGTTTTGAGCCTTCAAGGAACAATTTTCTATGACAAAAAACTGTTGGCTCTTGAAGACTCTTGAAGGCCTCCTGCCTCTGTCCAAATCTGCACTGCTGTTTACTTCCCAAAAAACTCTGAAATCCTGCTGCAAGCTTCTTTTTCCCTTTCCCTCTCTTCAAAAGCTAACCTCATTTTCTACCCCTTCATTTCCCATGAAAATCCCTCATTTTCATGTTTCTCCCTTTTCCCCCTCATCAAAATCCCCTTTATAAGGTTCTAAGACCCCTTCTTAGCCTTATCGAAACCTTCATTTCCTTTCAAAATCCTTAAAAAACCATTAAAATGCATATTTTCTATGTATTGGACTTAAGCCCCCTCGGGCTAAGTCTCTAACCCCTTTTCATCCATGCACCCTAGCGCCAGAACCAAGCGCTGAGTCAGCCGGGCGCCTAATCATATTTTATATATTTCGCCCACGAAAAACATTAAAACCTTTGCTTTAATTTAAAAACTTGGGTTTTTAATTATTTTTCATTTATTCCGCTAGTTTCATTTTTGAACCGTTCCGCACTGTCGATCTGATCTGCAGATCGGGCGGTGCAGAGTGCGTCTTTCCGTGGTCCCCACCGCTCGAAAGCCGGTTGCCCAAAACCGGCGGTATCCATTGCACCGCCTTTGGGCAAAAGGTTGTTTTCCCCCGATGGCCAGCGATTCCATACACCTGCCGCCACGCGTCCCGTGTACTATTTGCAAAACCGCCGTCCATCTGCTGTCCATCGCGCATTAATGTTCAGACCAGGATGCCTAGCGATATCGCTGTCCACCGTCCGATCTGGGGCGGGCCATCCAACGGTGATCGCTCGCCGAAGATGCTCGACAATTAACGAAGGTGCCCACGCGATAACCGGGCTACAGCGCGACGGAAAATCAATCTTCGCTGTCGATCTGATCTGCAGATCGACAGTCCATATTCCATCGCCCGATTTCCTCTGTTTGACTTTCAACCTCCGCTCCCGACCGTCGATCTTTGCGCGATCGACGACTCAGATTCAATCTTCTTCCGCCCGTTCTATGGTCTCTCCTGATTAATCTCGACCGTTGGATGATGCCATCCAACGGCCACGCTTCCTACACACGTCCTTTGAAGCAGTCAACCTATTTATGCAGGATTTTATGACATTTTTTGTATTTTGTAGGGTTTTAAGCGATTTTCCGCTAAAATTGAGAAAATTCGAAAGGAGAGGGTGACGATCCTCCCGCTTTTGATTCACCAAGGGAAATCAGTCACAGGTGTTCAATTTCACGTTTCATCGGTGTTTATCCAAGCACTGATGCCACATGACCCTGCGCGACCCTGCACATCAGCAGAAAAATATGAAACCAACACAGGCAAAGAGTATCAGAGACGAAGACCAGAATTTACCAGAACAGAGGGTTAAAGGACAGATTTGCGGGGATTACGTCTATAAGATGCTTATCAAAAGCCTACTCCCCAAATAAAACACAGTTTACAAAAAACCTAAAGTGTTCTATCAAGCAGGAATGCCTCTACTGCCACAACCTGAGGCAAATTGATTCCTCAGCTACCACAGTGCCACCTATTCCTCAAAGTACTCAATCAGAGGCCGAAGTTATTGATCGAATGAAGATTTTCGCCTCAGCACAGCCGGAAAGTTACTTCTGCAAGGAAACTTAATGACAAAATATCAGCAGAGTTACTTCAACATTACACAGAGCCTCAAAGGTCAACAAAAGATCCCACCGAGCTTAATCTTTATGTAAAAACATTTAATACAGAGTATCCCCATGTAAATTTCTTCATTGAGCCCCTCAAAGGCCAAGAAGTCATTAAGTCTGTATTAATTGTAATTGAGATCTTTTATCAGATCTCACCTCCTCATCCTTCTATATATACTTCTTCAGAAGATGAGTGAGGGGTTGGTTGTTGTTTGATCACAAGCTGTAATATTGAAACTCTCTGAAATCAATACATAGTCCTTTGAAGTTGAAGAACAAATTGAAGTCTTGGAGAACTTGATGATGTTGTCGCATGTTTGTTCCTGAGAAGGCTCTATCATTGGATTCATGAGCTTGGCTGTTGGTGAAGTATTCTGAACTGTTTCATGTTTTTTCCCTGTTTTCATTATGTTCCATAATTTCTCACTACAGTAGGATAGAAAGTATTAGGCTAAGAAATGACTCCTGGAAGCACCTTAGACCTGTTCATCCTTCACTGTTTTATGTTTTCTTCTGCTGAAGTATTTTAGAGGCTTTAATCTTTCTCTTTAGTCTTCATGCTTGTTTATTTCCTCAATAGTTTGAACAGTTGGTTTCAGCATGATTTATGGTTCTCCCTGCTTGTCTGTTGCCACTTAAAAACTGTTATTGAAGTCTCCCTTGGAAGTTCTTTGCTTATAGTGAATCAGAGAGTTTTGTTGATCTTGCCCTTTGTTCTCACTTAAACAGCTGGCTTAAAGGTCGTTATAATTATGATCATAGATTTTTTTAGGTGTTCCCTCTTCTATGATTGTGATTATCAGTAAATCTTATATGTTTTCTAAAGTCCTTTAGAATAAAATCTTTGAGGAAATAGGGTGTTCCCCGAATCTTAGATTTTACTTTGAAAGTTGTTTTGAAATCATTGTTTGCTTAAAAGTGTGATTTGTAGAATTTATGGTTAGCCCTGTCTATCAAAGAACTCTTTATTGTTTCAAATGATGCTTTCAAATTCCCTTTGTTGAGAATTAAAACTCTCTTTCCAAATCATTAGTGTTCATTCCATTCCAAAAACAAAAGAATCATGTGGCCAAGTTAGATTTGCCCTTTGATATCCCATATCCTTTGATAAGTGTGTTATGACCTCTTTTTGACTCCATTGCCCAATGAAATAGACATTTTACTGGCCTATATATCTTTCCTAGACCTTTTATGTTCTGCTGTATCAATTCAACCCAACCAACCAAACAAACACCTGTACTTAATAACTAGTCTAAAACCAATACTCTAAGCACACAAGATAAACCTTTGCAAACAAATTTTGAGAGATCCCTCTCTGAGAGCAGGAGGACTAGATCCTATAACTCTAAATATTGGTTGTGATGTTGCCTTGTCTTTTGATTTGCCAAACTATCAAAACACGGGACACCAACATAATGGCGATCACGGTGGGACCCTGAGTAAAATCTTCAGAAAACAAAAACACTCACTGTTTAGCATAACATAAGTAACTTTCTTCAAGCACTACCAAGCATAATGGTAATCATGATAGGACCTTTGAATCAGTGACAAACTAAGTAACCCTTAGGATTCTTATAAAGCCTTATCAAACCTTGAAGGATTCAGTTACCAAGCCATAAGAGTGAACTCTATACGTTTTGACACCCTAGCTAAGTGTTAAGACAAATTTAGGACACTCTCATAACCTATAAGACCAAAATAACTCAAAAAAACCCAAAAACATTTCAGTTTGGCTTCATAATAAACTTGGTGGTGGACCATAAAACCTTTACCTCCAAAAGAGCTAAAAATTTCCACCTGGCGACTCCACGATCCTAAAAAACAGACCTTAAAGACTCCACTGGGAAGTCCCCAAGTCTTGATAAGCATCATATAAACTCAGCTAGAAGGTTTTAAGATTGAAATCTTCCTTTTTCTGAAAAGATCAGTTATCCTCTTAAAAAATTGTCATATTTGGTTAAAACTTTTCTTTTTCAACTAGGTCTGAAAAACATAGCATAGTGGCTCCTAGAAAGATTCATACCAGAGCCTACCCTGACCCAAACCCACTGGAAGAAGTTGACAACCCTGAAAGTATACTTAGGAAACCTTCCAAGATAAAATTTTCAACTGTTTTCAGATCACCCTTGAGATCTAATTCAGTCCCTGAAAATCTCGCAGCCCTACACCAATCACAAGTCAACTTAAGAAATCCTTTTAGAACTAGGTCGCTTGATGATATAATTCAGATAGATTCCGAGTCCTCACTTTCATCCCCAGAACAAAGTGAACAACCTGGTAGTAGAGAAACCACACCACCTGATTTACTTTTCCTCCTCAATTTAGGTGTCTCTCATCCAAGGTCAGCTCAACAATCTATCCCCGGTACATCCACATCTGTCCACCCAACATCCACTGTCCAAACCACCCCACTTCAACCCACTTTCCCTTTTGTAAATCCACCCCCACCACCTATCATGGCAGCATGGTATGCTCCCCTAGTCCTTCCTGTACCATTAGTTAATATTCCACAGGACTATCAGTCCAAAATTCCATTATATGATGCTAACAATGCTACAACCGCATCACAACATGTAGATAAAATGAATGACTACTTTGACAGAAATGAAATTGATGATGATTCTGTCAAGCTTAGGTTATTTGCTCAGAGCTTAGGGGGAGAAGTAAGAAAATGGTTCAAAGGTTTAGCCCCCCATAGTATTAATGACCTCCAAGGCTTCCATCAAACGTTCATAAACAAATGGGAAGTAAAGAAAAACCCTCTCCAAGTCCTTTCTGACTACAAAAACCTCCATAGAAACACTGGAGAAAGTGTTCAAGCTTGCTGCACTAGGTTCAATAGTGTGTATAATGCACTTTCCCCAGAACTAAAACCTCCACAGGGCTCAGCTTTAAATAAATTTCCTGAAGGGTTTGACTCTGACATGACCTATCAACTGAGAGAAAGAAATTTTGCAACTCTGGAAGATATGCAACAGGGTGCTCTTTCTGTGGAAGTCAACTTGATGGAGAAGAGAGAAAGAATGAAAACCGAGAAGAGAGTGTCTTTTAGAGAAGAGTCCACTCCTTCTACTTCAAGCTCAAAAATGGAGAGGATGTTGGAAGAAATGATGAAAGAGATGAGTATAATTAAGAAAGCACAAGCAAATCAAAACCAAGCTGCTCCTCGAAATATAAATCAGAATTATAGAAGAGAAAACAATCAAGAAAAACAGAACGAAAATGACCAACAAATTAGACCTCCCTTCCAACAAAACTATGTAGATCAATATGAGGAAGATAGGGAGTTGGAAAGGTTGGAAGAATCCCATGTAAACTTGATTGGATCAGATAGTGGAGATGATGTGTTCTTCACTGAGGAAGAACAAGATTCTTTCTCTTCTGATCAAAATACAAATACCTACGAAGATTCTGATCACTATAGATTAGGTTTTGAAAATGCAATCATGGAGATACATAAACAGTATGATCTTAGGAGCAAGGGAAACATAGATAATTCAAAAGATAAGAACACTAACACTGCTGTCAAGAAAAACGCAGAAAATCAGCCCAAAAAGACAGCAGAGAAAACCAACATTTCGACTAAAAAACTAGATTCAAACAAAGACAAAGGTGTCCAGCCAAATGTTGAACAGAGTACCCCTAGCACTTCAGCTAATGGTCCTAATAAAATTATCCCAATTACCATTCCAAACAAGGTTCAGCAAATCAAAGTTGCTGAAAAGAATTCAATTGAAAAAACAGATGTAAATATAAACAAGTCAATTATTCCTTTCAGCCTTGAGGGAGAGATAGCCAAGATAAAAATTACTATCCCCCTAGCTGAACTAGTAACCCAAGAGGTGTACAAAAACCAAGTTTTGAAAGCTTTGAACTTAGGAAGTGATACAGACACTTTAAACTTGATAGATGATAAACCTGAGTTGTTGTTTGGTTCAGAAGTTGAAGGAAAATATCAAGAAGGGGCTGTCCCTCCCTTCTATGCTAGCTTGAACATACATGAGAAAATTTTACATAATGCCATGTTAGATTCGGGAGCTTCACATAATCTGATGCCCAAGGTGGTAATGGAGAGCTTAGGCTTAGAGATTACTAAACGATACAAAGATTTGTATTCTTTTGACTCAAGTCGAGTCAAATGTTTGGGTTTAATCAAAGATTTATGTGTTACTTTAGCTCAGATCCCTGCTAAGAGTCTGGTTATGGATATAGTTGTAGCTGACATTCCCCCTAAGTATGGCATGCTCTTATCAAGATCGCGGGGAGCCAAACTTCAGGGAAGCCTTCAAATGGACATGTCTTATGCCACCATCCCTGTTTTCAACCAAAACAGAAGACTATACAGGGAATCTCACATGAAGTACATGGTGAGCAACATAGACAGACAAACAATTCTCCAATCTATTCTATTCAATCAAGTTTAGATTCCTTTATCTTATATAACGAAGATGACATTACCCAACAAGATAAAGAAAACATAGACCCAATCAGTTCACCACAACAATCCAATCTTCCCTTTGATCAAATTCAAAACATTGACAATCAATAGCAACAAGAAAATGGAGATAAGGATGGCATACTTTGGAAAATAAGTTTTGATGGATCTTGTAATAAAACAAGTGCAGGAGCAGGTGTGTGGATTCAAAATACAAAACAGAGCTTTTCATATAAATTGGATTTCCCATGCACTAACAATGTTGCTGAGTATGAAGCACTTCTCCTAGGCTTACAACTGCTTAAACAGTTAAAAGCCCAGAGGATATCAATCTTAGGAGATTCTGAACTTATCATAAAACAAATCAAAGGAGAATACTCAGCTAAAAATCCGAGACTTAGGGAATATCGAAACACTGCCCTTGATCTGTTGAAAACCTTTGAAAAATATGAACTTATTTTCATTCCAAGAGAATTGAATCATCTCGCAAATGAACTCGCTTACAATGCCCGCAATTGTCAAACATCTGAAATAAATCAACAACTCAGTGTAAAAGTAAAACACAGATCTGCTGTGCCTGATAACGAAGATCACTGGCAGGTGTTTGACTCTGACAAACACATAGATGATTTCTTAAAGTCAGAAAATGATTTCACCATACCAACATCAGAATCTAGCCGTAATCAGAACTACCCATATATTGAAGAAATCCCAGAAGCTGAAATAACATATACTGCTGATATAAATCATTATGAAAATCCTTTTGAAGCAGAGGTAATTGAGAACACAGACCAAGAAGACTTGGAAGTCTCACAATGCAAAAATGATAAAATTCCCAGGGGTCTAACACCTTTAGAACACCTTTTTGATTGTAACGATGTAGCCAAAGAACCAAGAATGGAGCCTGTGGAAACAGATGTAGAAGAACATAACATAGGCAGCCTAGCAGAACCCAAGATGATTAAACTATCCAACACTCTCCCAGCTCACATAAAATTGCAGTATATAGAGCTCTTCAAAGAGTTTAAAGATGTTTTTGCTTGGGGATACAAAGGCCTAAAATCATATGATGCTAATATCATTCAGCACAAGATTCCCTTGAAGGAAAATCAAAAGCCCTTCAAACAAAAACTAAGGAGGATAAACCCACTTTTATTACCTTTAGTTAGAGCTGAAATTGAAAAGATGCATGATGTTGGCATTATAGTACCTGTTAGATTTTCAGAATGGGTATCAAACTTAGTTTCTGTTAGGAAAAAGACAGGGGAGATCAGACTCTGTATCGATTTCAGAAACCTAAACAGAGCTTCCCTAAAAGACAACTACCCATTGCCCAAAATGGATCATATACTTCAGAGGGTAGTTGGGTCAAAAAGGATATCACTCTTAGATGGGTTCTCGGGTTACAATAAGGTGCTAGTGCTCCCAAGTGATCAAATCAAAACTGCTTTCACTACACCTTGGGGCCACCTTCCAAAGGGCCATGGATATAGCCTTTTCTGAAGACATTGGCTATTTCATAATCATTTACCTTGACGACATAACTGTTTTCTCAAAAACTGATGAAGAACATTTGATCCACCTAAGAAAATTTTTTGAGAAGTGTAGGAAATTTGGCTTGTCATTGAATCCCAAGAAAACACTCTTTGGTCTCCAAAATGGCTTACATGCCCTGCGTTGGAAGAAGTCAAAATGGGCCCAAAGATAAGTGTATTACAGGATCCTTATCCAGGAGCTGTGAAAAGTTACAGTACTCATTTGGAAGATTCATTTACTGAAAGTTTTACAACTTCTTAATCTTCTTGAGCTATTCACGCTTCACAAACATTGCTTGAAGATCAGTGCTAATCGTTCTACTAGCTAAACAATCATTTCATTTAGTTAAATAAGCTCTTACTCCCCTATTGCCACAGTCAGTCGAGTTTGCATAGATTTCTATATCTTTTCCTTGCATCCCAGACACGCCTGTGTTCTGGGTTTACTTTAAAGAATGATTTGGGGCAAGAACAACCAATATCTTTTCTGTAGTAGGGCCTTGAGAGATATACATCCAAATATAACATCATGACAATACCAACGTGGTAACCTTAAAAGACTTACAAGGTCTATATTTTACCTCTCCATGTTATTTTTATTTCTATCTTGTTGTCAAAGACATTCAAATCCAATTTTCATTATTAGAAATGGGTTGCAACTATTCTTGAATATGACTTAAAAGTGAGTCTACAGAAAATAATTTAAGGCGAGTTAATAACCCTTGTAAGAGTCTAACTTTCAAGCACTGGACATGAATATGGTAGATGTGTTAGAAGAAATAGGAGAATCTGATGCTCCTGTTATTGAAGAAACATTTCTAAATTCTCCTTGGTATGCTGACATTATTTATGTGCTTTTATATCTAAATGCCCCTCTTTCTTTGTCTAAAACTAATGCTAGATTCTTGAAACAAAAGGCTTTGAGTTTTTGCATATTAGATGGAGTATTATATTGGAAAAACGCTATTGGAATTTTACTTAAATGTTTACTTGAAGATGATGCAGGAAGAATCATGCATGAAATGCATGACGGAGAATGTGGAGGACACCTCTACTGGAAGGCCACCGCGAACAAAATTCTTAGATTTGGTTACTATTGGCCTACCCTCTTCCCTGACACTCAAACGCTGGTCATGTCTTGCCATAAGTGTCAAATCTTTGATGGCAAAAGGAAACTCCTTCCCTTACCTTTACATCCTATCAAAGTTGAGGCGCCTTTTCAACAATGGGGGTTGGACTTCATTGGCGAAATTCATCCATCCTCCTCAGCTTAGCATAAGTGGATCCTCACAGCCACTGACTTCTTTACCAAATGGATAGAAGCTATACCATCCAGGAATGCTAATGACTATGTCATTATCAAGTTCCTTGAAACAAATATCCTATCCAGATTTGGTTGTCCCAGAAAAATTATAACAGACAATGCTGTTGCTTTTAAATCTAAGAAGATGGTTGATTTCTGTTACAAATACCACATAACCTTGGGCCATTCCACTGCTTACTATCCCCAAGGAAATGGATTAGCTGAATCTTCCAACAGGAGCCTCATCAATATCATTAAAAAGTTGTTGGAACAAAATCGGAAATCATGGCACAGTAAACTGGTTCATGCTTTATCGGCTGATAGGCTAACTACAAAGAAATCAATAAACATGTCCCCCTATCAGCTAGTCTATGGCATGGATGCAGTCTTTCCCACCTCATTGGTAGTGCCAGTCATAAAGCTCCTTCAAGAAGTGCAGATTGAAGAGCATGATATGCAGAGAAGAATCAACCAAACAATCCATTTACAACAGACCAGAGAGGAAGTCTATGAAAGAACACAATTAGTCCAAGAAAATATGAAGAAGCTATTTAGTAAGAGGACTAAGGAAAACAATTTCCAAGTTGGAAATGTTGTTCTTAAGTGGGATTCAAGAAAAGAAGAGAAGGGAAAACATGGCAAATTTGAGAACTTGTGGAAAGGGCCCTATATTATTCATGCTGAGAGGGGTCACAATGCATTTTTTTTGAAAGAATTGAATGGAGAATACCTATATGGAGGTCCTGTCAATGGCAGGATGCTCAAGCATTACTTTTGCCAAGAATCTTAAGTTTCAAAGCATTTTATTTTTTCATTGTAAATATCATAGTCTAACCATTGCATTCAAAGTTAGAAAAATCAAAACACAAAAACAAAGAAAGAGAGAAAAGAGGGCAGATGGTAAAAACAATAAAGGTATAGCCCCATACCAAAAAAGAGAATCAAATCTGAAAGTGTGCAAGCTCAAATGCCACTCCTACAAAACACACTTCTAGTTAGTCAAACAGCCTAATCTTGACTAATTAGTTTTGAATTTCCTGCTGATAGGATAGTGAATTCGATTTGCCAAACTGTTTAATCTTGGCTTATCAGTAGATAGATTAGGATAGAAATTAAAGGTTCAAACATGTTCAAAATCTGAACCTAAGTTTCCAAAGAGAGATGACTCAGATTTGTTTTATTCTCTGAGTCAAAGAAGATGTAAATCTGGTTCTAAATAGCTCAAAATCTGAACCAGAGAACAAAGAAGGACAACTCAAAGCAAAAGTTAAAACAAAGCTGTAAAAAGAGAAGGCCATGATGAGAAACTTTCAGATCTTAAGCCTTAAAATTTTGATTTAATTTTCTGCAAAATAAATGTCTATGTGTAGCTGGTTCTTATGCCATAGACCAACATCAAGTTAGACTGTTCAATCCTGAATTGTATGCTTTTAAATTGCTGTTATAGAATTTAGAGAATAAAAATCTGTTGGACAGTTTAATCCCAACAGATGGTAGATTAGGTAGAGAAGCATCTGAACTCAACTGTTTAATCTGAGTTCAGGGAGAAATAAGGAGTAGAAATAGATTAGATTTCCTGTTTTCAAAAGAATAAAATGTTGTAAAGAGTTTGCCAATCCAAGTGCACTCTAATGAAGAAAAATGTTAGATCAGTAGGATTGGGTAGGTAGAAAGTTTGTATTGATGAAGATCCATTGCTTTTATGACTGCTAATACATTTTCAGAGAAAATCATCCCAGCACAGGAAGAGCAGCCCAATGGATTAGGCAACTGATCAGCCTCCCAGAGAACATTAAAGGATCAGGCACATGGTCAACCTCCCAGAGAATGCAGGTCTGAAAGTTCTTGATGCCTTCAAGAAGGCACCATCCCTAAGTGGAGCCACTGTTAGCCACCTGCAAAATTTGATTATTGCAAAAGGTGGCTAAATCTATTTTTAAGCCTTCAAGGAAAAATTTTTCTCACTAAAAACTGTTGGCTCTTGAAGAATTTTTGAAGGCCTCCTGCCTCTATCCAGATCTGCACTATTTTTTACTTCCCAAAAGACCTCGAAATCCTGTTGTTTTCTAAGGCCAAATACTGCTGCAAGACCCTTTTTCCCTTTTTCCCCTTTTCCAAACTAACCTCTTTTTTAACCCTTCCATTTCCCATGAAAATCCCTCATTTTCATGTTTCTCCCCTTTCCCCCTCATCAAAATCCCCTTTATAAGGTTCTAAGACCCCTTCTTAGCCTTATCGAAACCTTCATTTCCTTCCAAAATCCTTAAAAAAAAAACCATTAAAATGCATATTTTCTATGTATTAAACTTAAGCCCCTTGGGCTAAGTCTCTAACCCCTTTCCATCCATGCGCCCTAGCGCCAGAACCAAGCGCTGAGTCAGTCGGGCGCCTAATCGTATTTATATTTATCCCGCTCCCAAAAAACATTAAAACCTGATATATTTTCGAAAAGCTTGGGTTTTTTATTTTTCATTTATTCCACCAGTTTCATTTTTTGAACCATTCCGCATTGTCGATCTGATCTGCAGATTGGACGGTGCGGAGTGCGTCTTTCCGTGGTCCCCACCGCCCGAAATCCGGTTGCCCAAAATCGGCGGTATCCATCGCACTGCCTTCGGGAAAAAGGTTGTTTTCCCCCAATGGCCAGCGATTCCATACACCTTCCGCCACGCATCCCGTGTACTATTTGCGAAACTTCCATCCATCCGTCGTCCATCGCGGATTAACGTTCAAACTAGGATGCCCAGCGATATCGGTGTCCACCATCTGATCTCCGGGCGAGCCATCCAACGGTGATCGCTCGCCAGAGATGCCCAACAATTAACGAAGGTGCCCACGCGATAACTGGGCTAAGGCGCGGTGGAAAATCAATCTCCGCCGTCGATCTGATCTGCAGATCGACGGTCCATATTCCATCGCCCGATTTCCTCCGTTTGACTTTCAACCTCCACTCCCGACCATCAATCTCTGTGCGATCGACGGCTCAGATTCAATCTTCTTCCGCCCGTTCTATGGTCTCTCCTGATTAATCCTGACCGTTGGATGATGCCATCCAACGACCACGCTTCCTACACACGTCCTTTGAAGTAATCAACCTATTTATGCAGGATTTTATGACATTTTTTGTATTTTGCAGGGTTTTAAGCGATTTTCCGCTAAAAATTGAGAAAATTCGAAAGGAGAGGGTGACGATCCTCCCGCTTTTGATTCACCAAGGGAAATCAGTCACAGGTGTTCAATTTCACGTTTCATCGGTGTTTATCCAAGCATTGATGCCACATGACCCTGCGCGACCCTGCACATCAGCAGAAAAATATGAAACCAACACAGGCAAAGAGTATCAGAGACGAAGACCAGAATTTACCAAAACAAAGGGTTAAAGGATAGATTTGCGGGGATTACGTCTAAGATGCTTATCAAAAGCCTAATCCCCAAATAAAACACAGTTTACAGAAAACCTAAAGTGTTCTATCAAGCAGGAATGCCTCTACTGCCATAACCTGAGGCAAATTGATTCCTCAGCTACCACAGTGCCACCTATTCCTCAAAATACTCAATCAGAGGTCGAAGTTATTGATCGAATGAAGATTTTCGCCTCAGCACAGCCGGAAAGTTACTTCTGCAAGGAAACTTAATGACAAAATATCAGCAGAGTTACTTCAACATTACATAGAGCCTCAAAGGTCAACAAAAGCTCCCACCGAGCTTAATCTTTATGTAAAAACATTTAATACAGAGTATCCCCATGTAAATTTCTTCATTGAGCCCCTCAAAGGCCAAGAAGTCATTAAGTCTGTATTAATTGTAAATTGAGATCTTTTATCAGATCTCACCTCCTCATTCTTCTATATATACTACAGCAGAAGATGAGTGAGGGGTTGGTTGTTGTTTGATCACACGCTGTAATATTGAAACTCTCTGAAATCAATACATAGTCCTTTGAAGTTGAAGAACAAATTGAAGTCTTGGAGGTCTTGATGATGTTGTCGCATGTTTGTTCCTGAGAAGGCTCTATCATTGGATTCATGAGCTTGGCTGTTGGTGAAGTATTCTGAACTGTTTCGTGTTTTTCCCTATTTTCATTATGTTCCATAATTTCTCACTACAGTAGGATAGAAAGTATTAGGCTAAGAAATGACTCCTGGAAGCACCTTAGACCTGTTCATCCTTCACTGTTTTATGTTTTCTTCTGCTGAAGTATTTTAGAGGCTTTAATCTTTTTCTTTAGTCTTCATGCTTGTTTATTTCCTTAATAGTTCGAACAGTTGGTTTCAACATGATTTATGGTTCTCCCTGCTTGTCTGTTACCACTTAAAAACTGTTATTGAAGTCTCCCTTTGAAGTTCTTTGCTTATAGTGAATCAGAGAGGTCTGTTTTGATCTTGCCCTTTGTCCTCACTTAAACAATTGGCTTAAAGGTCGTTATAATTATGATCATAGATGTTTTTAGGTGTTCCCTCTTCTATGACTGTGATTATCAGTAAATCTTATATGTTTTCTAAAGTCCTTTAGAATAAAATCTTTGAGGAAATAGGGTGTTCCCCGAATCTTAGATTTTACTTTGAAAGTTGTTTTGAAATCATTGTTTGCTTAAAAGTGTGATTTGTAGAATTTATGGTTAGCCCTGTCTATCAAAGAACTCTTTATTGTTTCAAATGATGCTTTCAAATTCCCTTTGTTGAGAATTAAAACTCTCTTTCCAAATCATTAATGTTCATTCCATTCCAAAAACAAAAGGATCTTGTGGCCAAGTTAGATTTGCCCTTTGATATCCCATATCCTTCGATAAGTGTGTTATGACCTCTTTTTGACTCCATTGCCCAATGAAACAGACATTTTACTGTCCTATATATCTTTCCTAGACCTTTTATGTTCTGTTGTATCAATTCAACCCAACCAAACAAACAAACACCTGCACTTAATAACTAGTCTAAAACCAATACTCTAAGCACACAAGATAAACCTTTGCAAACAAATTTTGAGAGATCCCTCTCTGAGAGCAGGAGGACTAGATCCTGTAACTCTAAAGATTGGTTCTGATGTTGCCTTGTCTTTTGATTTGCCAAACTATCAAAACACGGGACACCAACATATGGTCTTCCTTAAATCACCGGATTTAGAGAGCATATCCAGCCATTGACTGTTATTTACCTTCATATTTCAGCTCTGTTCTTGACTCACATACACTCCTTTGGATCAAGAGGGGAAATATTGAAAACATAATCCTTAGAGGTTATGTAAATTTGGCAAATTCACTTGCGTGGAAGGCGAAAAGCCACAAGTGAATGTAAAGCGTCATGAGGCGTCCAAGTCACCTCTTGAAAGATGAAACCAAGGGTCATTAAACAATGTATTTATGTGTATAATATCAATACGAAATGCAACTCATCCTTATGTAAATCTCTTCTCATTTTCATGTGTTCAACACATTCACTTTTAGCCTATGGCTTAATCAATCACTTAGTCTAATTGTCACCTCAAATTTTATATATCATTTAGGATATTAGTGATATATCATCAAGTGATGACTAATGAGTTAGTTAAGATTTCCTAGCCTAGTCACCATTCAAGGTGTTAGGATCTAGAGCAAATCTCTTTGTGAGGTGGCATCACCCATTGCACTATATATTTGTAGCATTGGTGCAAATATTGATATGAGATGGCTTGTTAGCCTTTTTTGTCATTTTGGTGGTCCTGTGTATTGCTGCCAATATTTTAACTTGGTATCAAAGTTTCTTTAGTCTTAAGGGCCTTATAATTCCATGATAGATTTTCATGGAGGATTTGCAATTTGCAATTGATGCTTGAGAAGTTCAATAGTACTAAGTTGAACATGAAGCCATGGCAGTGATCTATGAGTGATTCAAAATCTGTGTTGATGGATGGCGGCTCTTCTCGGCAAACCCAGCTTCTAAACTACATGGTTGTAAGGCTCATTAACTATCCTGCTATCTTATTTTTAAGCACCTTACATAATATAGTGTTTGTTATGCCCCTTGAGTGTGGATTTCAACCAAGTCCGTGGCTGTGATTCATGGAGTGATATCTCTGATCTCAAATCTAAATTATTTGTTAACTTATTTTGTTGTTGCTAAATTGCCTCTCAGTGTGCTGGATATTGAGCAATTTCCTCTGCTGTGCGTGCTGTCCTCTGAAGGTATTCCATTCTTTTGTTTGATTTTATGAGGCCACAATCAATGAATAGCACATCTCTCCTCTGAATCACGCTGGTTTGGTGTATGCAATGGGTACCACATCTCATTTGTGGATCTGAACCATTTTTGGATCTGGATTCCACGGTAGATCAGATCTGTATGCAAAATAGTTTGTTTGGCATCATTCAGTAATAGTTCTGGTCGTGATGGAAAAAGCAATCAACCAAATCATCAATTGATTAAGAGATGTAGATGGAAGAATTCATTCCCATTCCTTGCTGCTCTATTTATTAACATTCACTATAACCCATCTCCATGTTGTACAGCCTGAAAACCCACACGCTTAATAACATGATGTGTTTCTACTTGCATTCTACCAAAAAACAACACATCTATTATTCTCATTGTGGTTATCATCTTTGTTTGTTTCTGTACTTTTGTTGCTCGACTTTTTTCCTCAAGCAGGGCACACTCACCAGATCCAGAGCATCGATATTGCTGTGAGGGTGACTGCACAGCAGAGAAGATCCTCTTGGAAGAGGAGCAACAGTTAAGGCAGAGGGTGCATGCATGCACCAGCCTTAGCAAAATTTCTGTTTTAGCTGTTGTTACAAATTTAAAACAGCAAAAGCTTTTTCCAGTTTTAGATCAGGTGCTAATTGTACCTTGTTTTATATATTGTTTTTAGCTCCATAGCTTGGTAATGATTGTGGTACTGGCCCAGTTTGATACGTGATCTAACTTTTACTGAAAGCCAATACATATCCCCCAGTGATTCAGTTATCCTTCTCGTTTCCATAATGTGTACAATTTAACTAAATGGTACAATGTTGTGCAGTGCAGATGTATAGTGCAATTAAAGAGGCTAATTGGTACAAATGGAACACAAAGTTACATGCGCACTTGATTGCATTGCTTGAAAAATATGAACAGCAGGATGAAGCTCATTCTCTTCATTTGGAGGCAAATGAAAATCTGAAGCCTGTGGATAAGATTAAATTCTATTGTTCTTTGATAGAGTATTACTCAAAATGTGGGTTAAAAGATCAGATTCTTTCGACATATAAACTTTTAAAAGACCTTCCTCATAAATCAGTTGATGCAATTGGGTACAAGTCACTTATCAGTGCACTAGCACTCATGAATCTTCCCAATGAAGCAGAGGAAATATTAACTGAAATGGAGGCTTCTGGGTATAGGCCATGTCCAAACGAGTTTAAGTCTATTCTTTATGCCCATGGGAGATGTGGTCATTTCCAAGAAATGGAAGGAACTATTAATCTATTGGAGAGTTGTGGCCATCCAGTAGATACAGTAACCGTAAACATGATCCTCAGTTGTTATGGTACTTACCAGGAATACGAAAGCATTAAGACATGGCTTAGAAGAATGCAAGTTGATAACATTGATTTGTCCATCAGGACATATAATGCAGTTGCAAATTCATGCCCTACTCTTATATCCTTTGCACTTCTGCACGATGATATCCCTTTGTCCACTGGCAGTCTGTTGGATGCAATGGGCAAGAAAGGTGTTACTGAAGAGTTGTCATTGGTTCAAGTACTGTTGAGCCTAGGGCTGCCTCCAGGAAGTACAGACTGGTCCGGTATGCAGTGGACATTGGACCTGCATGGGATGGTCCCGAGTGCTGCTTATGCCACTCTTTTAGTGTGGCTGGAAGAGGTAAATTTAAGAATTGAAGGCACAAGCAAGCTTCCAACTGAAATTTCAGTAGTCTGTGGAGTGGGAAAGCACAGCGTGACAAGGGGAGACTCCCCTATAAAGATTATGATATCAGAAATGATGTTTAAAATGAAAAGCCCTTTCAAGGTGGATAGACTTAATAGAGGAAGATTTATTGCCCGGGGTAACACTGTCAAAGCATGGTTATGTCAAATGATTTAAAAATACTATCTCAGACCCATATAAGTCCAGGTCTGATATTCATTGATAAACATCAAACCAATGTATTTCCTTCTCTGCACTTGCACATCTTATCCAAAACACAACCATACCTCAACTCTGTTCCAGTAAATCATGGCAGGAGAGCCAACCTGCTGTGCAGTTTTATCACTCGTGTCTCTCATATCTCTCGACCTTGGATTGCAATTTGCATTCATGTGATTCTATGAGATATCTGACTTCTATCACGTTATTATCTTATATACTGCACTGAGTACGTGTTATTTGTGTACTGTGGCACATGCGTATGTATCGTGGATATTACCTGCGTTGTGCTTTATTGGGGATTTGATTGTTTCAAAGGGTGTAGCGTCAGTCTGGACAATTGATCCTCCCTTCTTTGACTGTAAAATTTGCCCTACTAGCTAAAGTAGAAGTAAATTCTTAATATCAAACATTAGAGGGTTCTTTTAATTTTCAGTCATTCAGGCTTATGTGGTCATTTAAAGTTTTCCTATGTGTTTGTCTTCACCTTGGATCATTAAGAGACAATTATTAGGAATGTTGAAGCTTAAGAAATGATTCAAATGCATTATATTCTGTTTCTGACGTGCCACTCCTGGCATGAGATATATGTGGATATCTCATGCTAGTTAGCACATAAATTTGAAAGATGACTTGTCATGAAGTATTTGTTATAGGCTATAGCTCAAGTGCTTTCCAGGTTTGTAATAGAAACTTCTAAAGATGCAATTTTCGAGCTGTCTGAAGATTATTTGCAAAATTGTTAGTTGTTTAAGGAAAATCTATGCTAGAGAAAACACTCATATATTTAGATAACTTGATATCCTTGGCACTCTGGTGGATTTCAAAAAGTCAAAGTAACACATCTTTTAGATTACTTAGATCACATAAATATGTAACTTACATTGCTGTTGACCAGTATTGAGAAGCTTAACTTCATGTATAGTCTACAACTGGGCTGTAATGGTGTTGACATCTAGAAAGTGCTTCGTGCTGGAAAATAGAGATAGAGCATTTTGAATGCAACACCATTCTGCGATTACCAAAGTTTTAAAGATTTTGTGAGACTAAGAAGGCAAGATCTGTTTTCTGAAACAAATCCTTCAAGATATGACTATGTGTGAAATGATATATGAAACAAAGTTAGAAATCAATTCATTCAAGATATGACTATGTGTGAATAATAATATATGCATAAAAGACTTAAAGTTAACGCAATAGTAAAAGGCACACTAAGGGATTTGAAAGCAATGAAGTATTAACACAAGGTAGCAAATAGAGTTGTTCCACATAAAACGTTAGGAACTCGAAACTTTGCGAGACTTACCAAGTTTACATAAGCCTACAAATATATCATAGCATGGCATGATTCTAAAATATTATTGGTCCTAGTGTTGTTAGAATACAATATCAAGTGCAATATAATTGGGCTTGTAATAAATCTTCCTTCACATAAGGACTTAGACCCACATATTTCAGTTTATGCTTGTAAGAAGGCACAAATCTCGTGTTTGCAATTAACATGAACTATCTCTTATAGGTTTCTATGTGGATATCTCATTGTCGATGAGTTATTGCTAATTTATGCACAATTGTTTTATACACCTTGTTTATTGTTGAGTCTGGATGGATTGATGTCAATGCTTACATAGGAACATTGATCTCTGGTTAGAATTTTCAATTATTGGTCCTAGTGTTGTTAGAATACAATATCAAGTGCCATATAATTGGGCTTGTAATAAATCTTCCATCACATAAGGACTTAGACCCACATATTTCAGTTTATGCTTGTAAGAAGGCACAAATATCGTGTTTGCAATTAACATGAACTAGCTCTTATAGGTTTCTATGTGGATATCTCATTGTCGATGAGTTATTGCTAATTTATGCACAATTGTTTTATACACCTTGTTTATTGTTGAGTTTGGATGGATTAATGTCAATGCTTACATAGGAACATTGACCTCTAGTTAGAATTTTCAATTATTGTGTTTTAAAAATTGGTCGAGCTCAACTTGGAATCAATCAAACTAGCCAAGTTGATAGACAATCGAGTTGACTCGACCTTAAATCAATTTGGAGGGGCCAGTATGGTACCAAACTGACCCAAATAAGCTTGAACTAATAGAGTTTGGGGTGGGAGGTGGGGGATTGGTGTTGATTTCTGGTAGCATCGAATGTGCTCTAAGTCTCAAAATTTGCAGGGAGGCTTAGACACATGTATTATAGATAAGCCAGAAATCGTTTTGGGAAATTCCACCCGGATTATATTTTATCGAAAAAATTAATTATTTTAAAAGAACTCTAAGTCTAAACTTAAGAAAATAAAATAATGAAAATGAATTAATAGAATATGGGTGTGAATGTTCTAGAAAAAGCGGATCAAGTCAAAAGTTAATCTTAGCCGTTGATTAGAGATTTAATCTTGGCCTTTGAAGTTTCAACAAGAAGACTATAAGAAGGGCTTGAAGGGTCATTTGGAAAAGTGTTCAGGGAGAAACCTGGATCTAGAGATTCTACGCAGAGAGGGGCAGTAATTCCGGTTGGAAGCATTCATGATCCAGAGAGTTCATAGCAGAGGAGACAGTGAGAGCCACAGAGGCAACGCAGAGCCAATGATGCAGAGGCTACGCATGAACTGCACAAAGCCCGAGACAGATTCATATTTTTGCTGAGGATACAACGTTGGGTCAGTGCCAGATCCCAGAGAGATTTTTTGGAGGCTAGAAGGCCCCAATTTCCAACCAGTAGAAATACCAGCGCAGAGACAGAGGGCAACCACAATTGTGGCGCAGAAACTGCGCAGAGTGATGCAAACACTGCGTAGAGGCAGCGCGGGGCAGTTCGTCTTGGGTGCTGATCAGTGTCGGGTTCCCGTGGAGGAGTGAGGTTTGTCTGACAAGATTTTTCTTGTCAGTTTCCCTGCATGATTTATTTGTCAATCATAGACTTGTACTCAGAAAATTTATTGCATAATATACAAACCCTCAATTGCTACACCGGTTTTCCTACATTGGGTTTTTTCGGGGACATTAGTCCAAAAACATTTGTGTCACATGTGTTTATGATTTATTCTTGTTCAATTTTGTTTCCGCACTCGTAATTTTCCGCAGTTTATTTAGTGAAGGTTGCAGTGTGTTTAATTCGATGTTGCCATAGCAATAAACTGAATAATTAAATTACTTAGAAGAATTAATAACAGTTGCTGCAATAGGATTCCAGATTTGAGGATTTTTCAAATGGTATCAGAGCTTGTGTAGCTCAGTGTAGGAGGAGCAAGAGAGCAGATCCAACGTTGTAGCAGAAACCGAGGACCAAAGAGCTGTGTAAGCAACAGATCGATTTCCCAGTGAAGTGCGTAGTCCAAGCTAGGAGGGCTAGATCAACAAGGAAAATCTCTCTTTGAGTGAGCCGACAAAGAGGTACGATTTTTCCAGTTTGTAGTTTGCCAGATGTAGAGGGAGCAACGTAGTAGATCTGCGCAGATCAGTAGCTGGAGGGACGCAGTTTTCTGCGTAGAAGTGATTGCTAGTGCAGAAAGCATTAGAAGAGAGATATGGAGACGACACTTTGAGGGATTTTTCTTCCTTAGGGAATTCCTAGCTGGGGAATTCTATTTTTCGATATCTAAGCAACAGTATTGGGTGGCAGATCTACCATCTCCAACAGGGAGTGCATATGCCAAGCCAAAGCTGCGCATAGGAGGGAGAGGGAGCAATTCGACATTTTTGTAGAGATGGCTTCATATGGGCAAGATCCATGGAAGAGAAGCAAACCAGATCCAACTGTTGTTGATTTCTCACATGGATCAGTATCCTTGCTACAGGAGCCCAACAGGAACAATAACAGGAGGATCACAGTGTTAACATGAGCATTCAGTCATTTAGATGACAACTGCATAGTTAGTTGCAGTCCAATTTTAGAAGGAGACATTTGCAGAACTAGTTGCAGTGACAAACACTGTGAATTTCCCAGTTGCAGCATGCAGGGGCAGTTCCAGCTAGGAGATTCCCAGTGCAGAGCTACGCAGTACAGTCTCCAACATAGGAGGATAGTGCGAGTTGCCAGGAGGGAGCAGAGAGATTTCCCATAGGGAGATCGAAACTCAGAGGGAGTCTAGTTTCAGATGGAGTAGTCCTAAGGAAGCTAGTACTCCATGATATGAAGAGACCAAACTCATTATTGCAGTAGTTGCAGCAGCTGTGCAGAAGCATCAATAGAGAAGTAGCAACAATATGACTAGGTCAGAATTCACCATGATTGCCCATATATCTCTAGGAGGGAGGTGGGGTGATTTGGAGCTGTAGATTTAGAGAGCTACAGGGTGGGTAGGATCCTTGAGGAGTCCACCTCTCGGATCAATACCTTGCTACGGGAGCCCAAATCATATGTAGAAGGATGGACGAGTGTTAGTTGGTGTAAAGGAGTGCAGAAGTGACAGTGCAGTGGTTAGCAGCGCCAAAACCTAAGCAGCGTAAAGCAGAGTTGGTAGTAGTTCAAGAAAACACAATGCATAAGTCAACAACAACGTAGTAGCTTCAGAGGGACAACACAGAGGTTAGCAGAATTCAAATCTTCAATACCGAGATGCATCATACTGAACACTTGTTCAATATTGGACGTTTTTTTGCTGCAACAAGCAACAATATTGCAATGCAGTAGCAATTGGCAGTGGCAGTGTCAACAATAGCATGGATGCAAAATTTGAGAGGGAGTTGTAGTACAGATGCAGTGTTGATAGTGGCAGTATCAACACCAGTACAGATGCAATGTTTGTGTAGAATTGGTGGGCAGCAGTGTCAAACATCAACACAAAGGGAGATGTTGCAGAGTCAAAGCAATACTCAGCAGGGTGTATTGTTAGAGCACATTCCTTGCTAAGAGGGAGTGTTGATTTCTGGCAACATCAGATGCGCTCTAAGTCTCAAAATTTGTAGGGAGGCTTAGACACATGTATTTCAAATAACCCAGAAATCGTTTTGGGAAATTCCACCCGGATTGTATTTTATTGAAAAAATTAATTATTTTAAAAGGACCCTAAGTCTAAACTTAGGAAAATAAGATAATTAAAGTGAATTAATAGAATATGGGTGTGAATGTTCTAGAAAAAGCGAATCAAGTCAAAAATTAATCTTAGTGGCTGATTAGAGATTTAATCTCGGTCATTGAAGTTTCAACGAGAAGACTATAAGAAGGGCTTGAAGGGTCATTTGGAAGACACACAAGACGAAGGAAGGATCAAGAGATCGATTTCTTTAGTGAGCAGTGCTCAGGGATAAACTTCGATCTAGAGATTCTACGCAGAGAGGGGCAGTAATTCCGGTTGGAAGCATTCCTGATCCGAAGAGTGCATAGCAAAGGAGATAGTGAGAGCCACAAAGGCAGTGCAGAGCCAACAACGCAAAGGCTACAAAGAGCCTGAGAGGGATTCATATTTTTGTTGAGGAGACAACGTTGGGTCAGTGCCAGATCCCGAAGATATTTTTTGGAGGCTAGAAAGCCCTAGTTTCTAGCGATAAGAGAGACCAACGCAAAGGCAAATGGCAACCACAACTGTGACACAGAGGATGTGCATAGGCAACGCAGAGCAGTTCGTCTTGGGTGTTGATTAGTGTCGGGTTCTCGTGGAGGAGTGAGGTTTGTCTCACAATATCTTTCTTGTCAGTTTCTCTGCATGATTTGACATATCTGTCAATCATAGACTTGTACTCAGAAAATTTATTGCATAATGTACAAACCCTCAACTGTTGCACCGGTTTTCCCACATTGGGTTTTTTCGGGGACATTAGTCCAAAAACAACTGTGTCACATGTATTTATGATTTCTTCTTATTTAGTGTTGTTTCCGCACTTGTAATTTTCCACAGTTTATTTAGTGAAGGTTGCAGTATGCTTCATTCGATGTTGCCATAGCAATAAACTGAATAATTAAATTAGTTAGAAGAATTAATACTAGTTTCTGCAATAGGATTCCAAATTTGAGGAATTTTCACAATTGGTCCCAATACAGATCCAATAATCAGGGGTTGGAACTTGGTCCGTATATAGATCTAGTAGTCGAACTAGGTGTTGAAGTAAGTGAAGCACCAAGCATGGTGCATGTAAACATTAGTCATGCGACTTGGCCAACTTGTGCTATTGCTAGTACTACTACTCTATTGAGGTTGTAGATGACACAAAGGATTCTGGACACCCTGAGCCAAATAATGTTTTTGTGGTTCATGTTGACGATCCCATTTCTAGCAGTGGTGATGGGTTTGATAAGTGATCATATAGATTGATGTTTTTGTAGCTCATGTTGATGATCCCATTTCTAGCGATGGTGATAAGTTTGATAAGTGATCATATAGATCAATGATTTATAATAGGCGAGTGGTTTGTAGCATGGTTTTTGGACTCTAGAGGCCACTTAGAGCCTTGTTGATTATGTATTTTGTCTTTGATATATATTGTACCTGGTGCCATTTTGATATGTTCACTCTTACATGGCATATAGATGAACAAACATTGCATATTTTGTCTCCAGTGGGTTGGAATCACTTTTTTTTTCCCATTAAAATTTAATTATTTCATGTATTTTTTTGAAAACCAAATCATTGAAATCAAATTGGTCTAAATTTATTTGAGTCTGACTTTTAAAACATATAGTTTTGTGATGCATGGATTTGCTTGATCTAAAGGAATTTTTGGTGATTGGAAACGGTTTCACCTCTAAAACCTTTCATGGACCTTGTTCTTGTTATGTTCACCTTTATAACTCTTTGTATTCATGTTCTAGTATTTCCAACCTTCCCTCACCCAAAGGGCACGTATGCAACTTGATGTTGCCTCATAGATTATACTATTGGATCTTATGTCATATAAACCTACGTTAAACATATTTTTGACATTTAGCACATGTTTGTTTTAGTAATTATTCACTAGTCTCCTTGAAGCTTTAGCAATGGGTGTTGCAAGAATGTTATTAATGTAAAAGGGAGATGGATTGGAAGAACAATTGTTATTAATATAAGAAGAAACACCATCTTGAAAAGATTATTCCATCTTCAAGCCCTTTCCAATGAGTATTTACTCGCCCTCTAACTCCTATTTGTTGGAGAGAAAATGAATTTACAAGTTGAAAGTCCGTTTTGTTCTAGCCTACATAAGTTGTCCTACATGAAGTCAAGTTGGCCCTACCGCAACTGTCGTGTCTTTTCGCATGGTCAAATAAGTATATAGTGGGGCTAGACATCCTCATTTTAAGCACCAAATTTAAGCAAGAGTAATTAGTTTATGAGGCGATTTCGTGAATTATTTGTTGTCTCTAAGATCATCAATCTTGGGCTTTTCTAGTCATAGTTTTTGGTAACTCTACTCTGTGTTTCTTGTTGAAAGATGTAACTAGTTTTGGTCTTCATAATTGTACCTCTATGTATTTTATGTAAAAAGAAAAAAAAAGAAAAAGAAGGAGAAACAGAGAAATTATTTTCAAGCATGAGTTTCATGCTCAAAAGAATTATTATTTTTATTATTTATTAGACAAGCATGTTCTTCATGCTTCTGGATTTTGTTGAGTCAAAGAGTCAAAAGTCCTATTTCGACCTCTTGAAAAGAAAAAGGAAAAATATTTTTTATTATGTAATTTTGGGTCAAATACCCCTCTAGATGCCAAATCGGCCTTGCCCCAATGGACATGTTCGTTCGCACCCCTCTAGATAGTATAAATAAAAGATGATATGAGCTCATTTGGACACACACTTGGATGTGTTTTTGGTCTGAATTTTCATAGAAGAAGAGAGATGAAGTGGAGAGACGAAATTTGAAATGGAAGAAGAGTTTCTTCTTGAGATGAAATATGTGGAAATTATTTCTCAGTACTTCTATTGTTGCTGATATCTCGATAATAAATTTGTTGAGCAAAATTGAAGGTTTGACTTGGCATCTAGAGACGAAAGTTGTTATGTGGTTATGGGTCTTGAATGTCCCACTTTGATATGATTTATAAGAATAGATTTTGACTAGGTTTTGTAATATGAGAGAGATTTTTCCTCGACTGTGAACCTATATACTGTGTTCTTTTGTTTTTGTGATCTTCCATCTTAAGCTATAGTAATTGTTCGATGAAATAAAGCATAATAAATATTAATAATAAACCATCTAATTCAAAAGCAATTACTATAAGAGAGAAATCTAATGTAAAATTGATGAGCCCCCTGATTTCTCAACATGCACAGGTTTGAATAAGGAGGCATGAAGATCACATTGTTTATTGGCATTTGAAGAAGTCTAAAAGGGATCCGAATTGAAGGTGCAAACCCGAGATCTGAGCCCTACGAACAATCAGAAAAATATACTTTGTACTAGTTAAAAACTTCTGTAATATGTAATGACATAATAAGTGACATAATGATAAGCCTATATCGCAAAAGGGGAATGATGCATGGTTTCTCCAAGGTTCGTATCATCGAACTTGTGGCATCACATCTATATGATGTGCAATTAAACTTCCACATACCCTGTGACATTGAATCTGTGGCATCACATTCATCTATGGCTTGTATCAACTGGTGTTATGGTTATGTAACCTTAAATGACTCTATTTGTTTCTACTTTGAGTGCGACATTGCTTTTTGTAATGATTCACATGACTTGGACGTTAATGATGACTTGGATGAAAGTTCTCTCATATTGACCTCGCTCTATGACAAAAACAAACTATATCTTCATATGACTTGAATCTACAATATCATGGAGGTTTGCATATGTTAAGATGGATTAATCGCCCTCTCGCTTGTAGTCATGTGCCTCACAAAGCAAGTATATTATAATGATTCACAAATATTGTTTGTGGCATCGCTATGATCACTATAAATTATAGTGATTTGCATTTAACTCTGGTTACCAATGTATGTGCTACACTGGTGTGCCACACTTTTGATTATGACTAAATGCTACACGTTCATCTCTGAGTCAGAAATTGATTCATTGAATCAATAAATAATTTCGAATGATAACAATGAATATATATAGCAATTATGGATGAAAAATCTGCGTAAAAGATGACTTATCTATGCAATAGGTCCTATGCACATTCCTGTAGCTTACGAGAGCACTGCAATGGATCACTTCCATCGGTTTTGACATTGCCATTAAATGCTCACTTTGCGGCTACTCTTTTTGGTTCGATTATAGCTTAGTGCATTACTTTGTTGCTAAGGGTCATATTATTTAATGTAGCTCACAGTGGATCACATTTCATCGCCTTGATTTTGTAGCCCGCACAATTTTGGAGCGTGTATATGCGACACAACTTCCATACCTGATTCAACCTTTGTTCATATGGCATCGATCTATACTCAATAGCTCGTTGACTTGCAAGGATTCCCAACATGGACAGAGCAGGAAGACTCACACTTTTTGAGATTTGTATGAGAAGCATATGGATAGACAATGTACGGTGGATAGGCTTCAAATGAATAAGATCATATGTATGGTTATGACCTTGATGAAAGATAGTGATTTGGTTTGTAACCCTAAGTAACCTTGATGCATGTGATGCCAGTTGGATGGCTACAAAACCTCTGACAAGAATATAGAATGCTCTCATACCTTAATCGAATGTGACAATCAAGTAATACTTGACAATCTTCAATGACATATGGCATATGTCTCATCTCAGATAAACTAAAAAGTTTGAGGTACATAAAAAGATGAACCTATCGATAAAAGAAGTTTGTGTCGTTGATGAGACAATGATTTTTGTTAAAGGATGGAAGGAAAAATTAATGTAAGATTTGTTGATGAATTCTTGATAATGATCAACATAATGGAAAAAGGAAAATGTTGTTGTTAATAAAAGATAAGTGCTCTATCTCTCTTCTTATACTATCATTAGTTTCTTTAGTAAATCTAGTCTCTTATTTTCATTACTTGATTGTAATTTTCTTTTATGATCTCCTTGAAAAGGATTGCAAGTATATTCTAAAGACTATTTGTGAAAGAAGAAATCAAGAATTTGTGGCCAGATTCAAGGGGGAGCCTCAAAGGAAGATTCAAATCTTCGAAGAACTTTGAATTTAAAAGAAACTTTGGGAATTGTTCAAAATATTGAGGTATGTCTTTTCATTATAGTTAAATCTCGTGGAAACTGAAGCAACTCCCCTCAATCTTGGAAGATAGCTAAAGTCAAAAGAGATACGATCATGATGCATAGTCTTTGCATGTGAGTTATTTTAGGGTTTTGTAGTTTTTGTATGATAGGTCTAAAAGGCAATTACTTTTTTTTGAAAATATAGGGTTTGTAAAATTTGTGAAATCTAAGGAGTCTTGAAAACTCTTGATATTTAAGGTTTCAAAACCTTAGATTGAAACAACCCTAGTAAGCTCTTGATCTCTAGGAATTGCAGATAGAATCTAGGGTATGTGGTAAAACCTTAGCAAGGGTTGAAGTAAAAATGCAACCTAGGGTTTGAAAGTGAAAACCCTAGAAATGGATGTTTTTGCTAAAATTAAAACCCTAATAAGGGTCAATCTAGGGTTTGTAACCAAAACCCTAGATGCACACTTTTTAGAAATCATGAGAATCCTAGATTAACAGATCTGACCTCTTGCTTTTGTACTTCTATATTTTGCTTGGTTGTTCTTGTTGATGAAAATTACAAGAATGTTATGAAGGCTTTCAAAATTGTGAAAGCAAGATGAGAGAGATAGAAGAACAAGACAAAGAAAAACTCATGCTTGATAACAATGAGCGTGATGGAAAGAGAGAGCTGCAAAAACCTTGATGATATTGAATTTTCATCTAATAAGCATATTGATGATTGAAAGCTGAAGCTGAAATTTGTTATGAAGATAGAATGTGCAAAAGAATGATGACCTTAGAGGGAGCCTTGAATCTTTAAAGGGTCGTGGATTTTGAGAAAGCAGTGCAACTCTCAAGTTTTAATGTATGTCTTTAAGTTTTAGGTCCCAAGTGTTAGAGGACGACTCGATGATGTTCATGAAGGTCAAATTTCTCCGATGACATGATGATGCTAAAGAAGGACCTTGTGTAGCTACTGCTACTATGATCTCCATTGGAAGAACAATGTAGCTGATGTTGGAAACATCTCCCTAGTTGAAAGGGAGCTTGGATACATATCCTTTGTGGAGGAATGTGTATATCCTCCATGATTAAGAGGGAATGATGATGGACATGATTCTTTACTTCATGTGTCATGCACTAGGCTAGGACTAACAATGGTACGTCTAGTGAAGGCCATAAGGAGAGAACCGGGATCGATGAATCAGGTAAGCAAATAGGACTGGTACTCCTTGAAGGTAGATGTTCCTATAGGTTTGACCTTGGTGATAAAAAATTTGTACTAATTTGTATTCCATAAGGTTGAGGTGCTGACCAGATCATGGTGACGAGTTATTGTACCTTAGGCTGAATAGCCCGTATGATGGTACTGTTAGGGTTGGTATCTTGGAAGCTAGCCTAGTTGATACTTAGATCCTTGTTAGGGTTGGTACCTTGGCAAGTACCCTAGATGGTACCTAGATCCCTGTTGGTATCTTGGCAGGTAACCTAGATGATACCTAGTTATTTGTGGGGTTGGTACCTTGGGAGGTATCCTAGATGGTACCTAGATCCCTGTTGAGTTGGTGTCTTGGCAAGTAGCCTAGATGACACTTGGATCCATGTGTTGGTGTCTTGGTAGGTAGCCTAGATGACACATGGATCCTTGTTGAGTTGGTATCTTAGCAGGTAGCCTAGACGATACCTGGATCCTTGTTGGGTTGGTACCTTAGTAGGTAGCCTATATGGTACCTAGACCATTGGGTTGGTACCTTGGAGGTTGCCTAGATGGTACCCAGATCCCTTTATAGGTTGATACCTTGGTAGTTAGCCTAAATGGTACCGAGATCTCTAGCATTATATATGTTGATTGTGATACTCTTGTTAGAACATTTAAACTTGAGGTCATCCTTGTACCGTTTGTACAATTATGAATACCTCCCTAGTTAAGAGGGAGTGTTGAAAGATGTAATTAGTTTCAAGCTTTATAATTGTACCTCTATGTATTTTACGTCAAAAAAAAAGAAGAAAAAGAAAGAGAAAAATAAAAATTATTTTCAAGCATGGGTTTCATGCTCAAAAGAATTATTATTATTAATTATCATATAAACATGTTCTTCATGCTTCTAGGTTTTGCGGAGTCAAAATCCTATTTGGACCTCTTGAAAAGAAAAAGGAAAAATATATTTTATTATGTAATTTTGGGTCAAATACCCCTCTAGATGCTAAGTCGGTCTACATGACAAGTCAACCCTGCCCTAATGGACATGTCTGTTCGCACCCCTATGGATAGTATAAATAGAAGATGATATGAGCTCATTTGGAAACACACTTGATGTGTTTTTGGTCTGAAATTTTGTAGAAGAAGAGAGATGAAGTGGAGGGAGGAAATTTGAAATGGAAGAATAGTTTCTTCTTGAGATGGAATATGTGGAAATTCTGCCTTGGTACTTCTCTCTTGTTGATATCTCGATAATAAATTTGTTGAGCAAAATGGAAGGTTTGACTTGGCATCCAGAGGTGGAAGTTCTTATGTGGTCGTGGGTCTTGAATGTCTCACTTTGATCTAATTTATAAGAAGATATTTTCACTGGGTTTTCCCCTAAGAGAGGGGGTTTTCCCTGGCCATGAGGCTATATTCTGTGTTCTTTTGTTTTTTTGTTCTTCATGTTTATGATATAGTAATTGTTTGATGAAATAAAATAGAATAAATATTAATAAGAAACTAACTAATTCACAAGCAATTACTATAAAAGAGAAATCTAATATAAAAATGATGAGCCTCTTGATTTATCAAAATTTCTTGGCAGTCTTGAGGCAAAAACTTTCTCCTTATTTCAGCCTCCCATAGCTCTATACAAGCCCTTATCTCATCCCTCTTGTGGCTATCATATTTTTGACTTGAGGCACCTCCTAGACTCAGACCCGTGGATGTCATATTTCGGACCTAAGACCCTTGTTTATCACGAAATTGTGGCTTGAATATCCCTCATTCTTGGCCCCCCTGTGACTCTTTTTTGAGCTTGGATAACCCATTATATTCGGCCTTCTACAAGCCATCATACTTTGCCTTCTTGTGCTCAAAGTTAAGGCTTGATCAGACCTCTGTCTCGGCCTATTGTCCTCGGATCTGTGACCTTATACCTTTGAACCTAAGGCCTCCTACAATATCTGTTATGTGGCCTACAATCTTAGACCTGTGGCCTTCTATACTTTATCTTGTGACTTGAATTAAAACTATGATTTATGGCTTGAATAGGCCACTATTTTGGCCTTCCTTATTTGTTCTAAGGCTTGAACATGGCATAATCTAAGTCCTCTATACTCGTACCTGAGGTTTGAACAAACCTCTATCGTTGGACATACTTTGGAATTCAGTCTCCTTGTGCTTAGTGAGACAAAACCTCTTGTACAAGGGTTAGATTTATAGAGTTGATCATGACATCTTTTGAGTAGCCTAGTGACATATTTTGGAGCAAACCAGAAGCATCTTTTGGAGAAATATCATTGAAGATTTTTCTGTTGATTTGAAGAAGCAAGAGAAAGCATCTTTTCTTACACTTGGGGCATTGTTGGAGGCTAAGTTAATATTGGAAGCAATTTGCAAGGACTATTGAAGACATTTTGGAGTATTGAAGATTGTTGACGACACTTCAAGTGAATCTTTGTTGAAGATCTTATTGGAGAAGTGTTGAAAATTATTGATTAGAACAAAATTGTTAGAGAAGTTCGACACCTTGATGTCATGAAGTGAAGCAATTCAAGTTGACCTTGGATACTGTAGCAATCATTGAAGACTTTTGAGGTAATCCTTGTGAAGTCATGACGAGTCTTGGAGACTACTTCAATGTTTCTTGAACCCTTGATAAATTGAACTAGACCTTGAAGCATATTGGAAACTCCCTTGAAGATCGTTGAAGTATTGTAGGAGATGTTTTTGATGCCTTGTTGAAGACAATGATTATTGAAGCCGACTTGTTGAGTTGATCATTCTTGTCTACACTTGGAGAATCATTGAGGAAATTCTTGGAGCATTCTTGAAGAACACCTTGGAGAATATTGGAAGCCATGTAGAAGATTCATTGAGGAAATCTTGTAGCAGTATTGAAGCTATCTCGTGGAGCTGTTGAAGGCATCTTGAAGTACCTTGTGAAGGAATCTTGAAGACACTTTAGGCAGACCTTGGAGCATCATCCTAGAGTTCTATTGTTACAAACATGAAGTTGATCTGGAAGACATATTGAAGTTGATCGTGAAGACCTCTTGGAGACATTCTTGAAGCCTTGCAGAAGATATCTTCCAAGACTTGTTGAAGAAGATATTGGAAGTATTGAACCAACACTGAAGCCACCTTGAAGGATTGAAGAATATCAAGAGGGTTTGAGTCCTAGAGGATTGAAGTTCTCACAAAAGGTTGGATCCTTGTGGAAAACCGGGTTGGACCATGAATTTGTTGAGAGGATTGGAGTCCTCAAGTAGACCAAGTTGGAGCTTGGATTTTTTGTACAGGTTGGAGCCTGGTTTGTAATTGAGGATTGGAATCTTCATCTAGGGTTGGAGCCCTGAAGGGGTTAGAGGTTTTCGTTGTACAAATTGGAACTTGAGATTTTATCTGAGGATTGGAGTCCTCATCATTTTTATTAATAGAAATATTATTTTGTTGTACATCTTGTATTATGGTTTAATTAATTATCATAACTAAACAATTGAAAATAAATATTGATTCACCCTTCTGTCAGTATTTCCAACAATTGGTTTCAAAGCCAACAACTTCAAGCACATCGTAATAGCTGGAAGGTGGATCTTACAAACACAGATGAAAAAATCAAGAAAGAAAGGCTCCAAACCTTCTGAAGATGTCTCCTCCCTAGTCAAGAAATCAAAAGACAATTAGATGTGCAATGCCATGTTGAAAATTAGCAACTCATGGATGAATTTATAAAAATAGAATTTTAAAAAATGGAAAGTCTCAAGTATGGCTTTTCGAAAATCGTTAATCACCTTGCATCAATTAGGAATCAAACATTGTTAGGATATTCCGACACATAGGAAATAGTTAAGAATAACTTAGTCTAGTGTAGAGTTAGGTAAAGTGTGTTTTTTTACCATGTACATTTGTAACTTATAATCCGACGGTCACGATTTGTAGTGATCCGACAATTATCTCTCACCTCGGTATTAACGGAACTTGATCCGTGGCTTAACACCCGATTGGTCCATGATCTCTATTTAAAGAGCATGGAGGGTCATTTGTCTGGTAATCTTTTATGAGAGAAACATATGTAACTTTTCTTTTATATTAATAAATTCCCTGAAGTGGCCGCGTTGGCTCAAGGCGTGGACTGTTTCCCTCTTTGAGGGTTTTAGCCACGTGATTATACTGGTGTACTGATTTGTGATCTGTTTGTGAGCGGTGACCTTTGGTTCTTGATCTACAGAACTTACCCTGTAAATTCCTACATGGTATCGGATCTATTTTGAGGGCCACGTCCGTTGTTGATCAAAATCCGAAGCCGGTTTGACTGCATGCGAATGCCGTTTTGTAGATCTACTATTTCTAAACATTTTTGGGCTTGGAAAACTGCTCAGTTGTGTTCGGAGCATCTGTTATAGTGAGGAACGCCTTTCGTTTCATGCAAAAAGGTTTCCGGCTGCCCAAGTTATGTCAGTTTAGATCTGGAGGTATAAAGCATCTATTTTGCAGTTATTTTTGTTAATGGTTCTACTTATTTCGGTTTTTTTCTGTATTAAGGTTTTTTTTATTTACCGGATCTATACCCTCTTCTCTGTGTATGCTCTTTGCTGTGTGATCTGTGTGATCTCGACAAATCAGAAACAGGAAAAATAGATTTTTTTGCTACGTATGCTCTTTTCCCGCGTCTTTGTGCGATCTCGGGAAATCAAAAATAATGAAAAAAGTGATAGTTGCCGGTAAGGGTAACTGAGAATCTAACATTCTGCCGTAAGACTTTTCATTTCGTTTTTTGCTCGTTTTTTGTGTTTTTTGTGCAGGAAAAGGCACACACACCGAATAATAATAATAATAATAATAATAATAATAATCATCCCCCCTTCCTCCTTTCTAAAATAACATAATCCTTTTACTATCTCTCTTGGTGAGGGGTTAGTTTATGAGAATAGAGGTCTTGGGTTCAAGTCTCCTTCTCAAACTTCTTTTGTAAAAAAGTTTTTGTTCAAAGGGGCGGATTTTTTTTTAAAAAGCCGCACTTCATCCCGTTCCCGCAACTATTCGGCATCTACAACTCAGTTTTTTCAAAAGGCATAACTTCTTCATCCGGAAGCCGTTTTTCGAACCGTTTTTTTGAAACGGCCTAATTTTTCGAGATCTTTCCTTTGGAGCAGTTATTTTCAGCTTTTCTCAGCATCAATTTTTTTAAAATGGAAAGTGCATGCCCGGTTATTCTTAACATCACCAATTATTTCCAATGACTACCTCACATGGTAGATATACTTAGAAGTAAAGGGCTTTATAAAATAGCCACAGGTCAAGAAACTAAACCTTCCGATGATGATAAAGTTCCTAAATGGGAAAATAAACAAGATCAAGCACGAGGGTTGATAGGAATGTCAATTGCTCAAGATCTTCGATTTCACATCCTTGACATTGACACCCCTGATAAAGCCTTCAAAAAGCTAAATAATGTTTTTGGCATTTAAAATCAAATCAAGGCCCAGCAGCTTGAAAATGAGTTGCTTACTTTGGACCCTAATAATTTCTCCTCTATTGAAGACTTTTTGTCCAAATTCAAGACCATTAGACTTCTTTTAGAAGGGTGTAAGGTCAAAAAGGAAGATGGTAGCCTCATATATTTCATTCTTGCTAAGCTTGGTCCTGCATACTCTGTATTTGTTTCTGCCTTCCATTCCACCAGAGAAGCCATCATTTCTTCAGGAACCACCTACAAGAATCCCTCTTTTGATGCCTTTTGTGATTCTTTGATAAGAGAACAAGAAAAACTTTTACACCTTGGTCTTATCACTGCTGGAAACGCTTCTAAGAAAGCCTTAGCAACCCAACAACAATCATATCAAAAGTATCCCAAGAAGCAGTATTAAAAAAAATATGGTCCTAAACCAAACAAGGGCCCTAAGCAATTTCAACCGCAAACTGAAAAATCAAATCACCAAAATAACAAGGCAAATCAAAACAAAGGTAAGAAGATAGATAGACATTGCAAATTTTGCAATTAGGATGGCCATATAGAGTCCAAATGTTTTAAGAAGATGGAAGCCTTAGAAGCAACAATGAAGAACCACAACATCAATTTGGAGCACTCTTCACCTTCATCTTCAGGCATGGCACTTTCTGCTTGTGGTTGTCAAGCATCAAGATCTGGTTTTGCATTAAATGTATCTTCTTCTTCTCCTTATCATGAGTGGCTCATTGATTCTGGAGCTTCTTACCACATGGCTAAAAATAAATCCATGTTTTCTTCTTTAAATGATTGTAACACCAAATATATTTATGTTGGTGATGATAGATCTCTTAGTGTTGTAGGATCTGGAACCATTCATCTAGATAATGGTCAGTTTAATGATGTACTATGTGTTCCTACCTTGTCATGCAACCTTCTATCTCTTTATCAGATAACTCATTCAGGTGAAGGGAAAATAGTAGAATTCTCACCTCATGATGTTGTAATCAAGGACCTCAAAGATCCTAAACATATTTTAGCTACTGGCATTGCTGATGATTCCACAAGGTTGTATAAGTTTGACAACTTTGGGTCATCATCTCTTCCCTTTGTTTTTGTTGCTCATAATGATGATGTGAGCAAACTTTGGCATGAGCGATTTGGTCACTTAAACTATTGCTCTCTTCAAACTCTATGTAAAGAAAATATGGTGACGGACCTTTCTATGGTATCTTGCCGAGATGGTGTTTGTTCCAGATGTGTACTCAGAAAACATCATCGGGATAGTTTTGGCAAACTTGCCTCTTGGCACGCTTCAACCCCTTTGCAGCTTGTGCACAGTGATTTATGTGGTCCACTTCCTGTTGTTTCTTTCTCTGGTTGCAAGTACTTCTTAACCTTCATTGATGATTTTTCCAGACACACTTGGGTATATTTCTTAAAACTCAAGAGTGAAGTTTTTAACATGTTCTTGGCCTTTAAGGCCTTTGTTGAGAAAAAATCCGGGCATCAAATTCTTAAGTTAGGATCAGACAATGGCGGAGAATATGTTAACAACAAATTTATCAACTTTAGCACTGAGCATGGCATTCAATTGCAACACACTGTTCCATATACTCCACAAAAAAATGTTGTAGCTGAAAGGAATAATCGCACCTTAAAAGAAATGGCTAATTGTATGCTTCAATCTAAAGGACTTGGTCTTAATTTTTGGGCAGAAGCCATTAACTATGCAAATTACATAGTAAATTGCACTCCTACTAAGTTTTTAAAGAATATCACTCCAGAAGAAGCTTGGAGCTCAATCAAACTAGATGTAAGTCACTTTCGTGTTTTTAGAAGTGATGCTTGGGCCCATATTCCAGATGCGAAACATAAAGCCTTAGAACCTAAGAGTGAAAAATGTATTTTTGTTGGATATTCTAAAGATGTCAAAGGGTATAGACTTCTTCAACCAAAATCCAAAAATATTATCATTAAAAGAGATGTAAAATTTGATGAAAATATATCGGCCTGCGCGCCTAGTTCGGTAAGTGTGCCACCTTTGGCTTGCGAGCCTAATTCGGCATATGTTCCACCTCTCTCTCTCTCTTCTATTTGTAATAGCATTCCTTCCAGTTCAGATGATGATAGCGAGGATGACAATCCTCCTCCATCTCGTGAAATTGTTCCTTATACTCCACTGCTTCCAAGATGGGTCCGCTCTACTCGGGATGCAGCAGGTTCTCTTGTAGGTGACCTTGCCGATCGACGACGTACACGTTCTCAGTTCGAAAGAGCTTCTTCCTTATTAGCTCAAGTTCCAGAAAAACTTGATCCAGAAACCTTTGAAGAAGCCTCCGTTCATCCAGATTGGGATGAAGCTATGAATGAAGAGTATCGTTCCTTATTGGAAAACAATACTTGGGATCTTGTTCCTCTTCCAAAAGGAAGAAAACTTTTCAGATGCAGATGGGTTTACAAAACAAAGTTTGGAACAGATGGAAAAGTGGATAGAAATAAATATCGTCTTGTCGCTAAAGGTTTTTCACAAGTTAAAGGCATTGACTATACTGAAACCTTCTCCCCTGTTGCCAAAATGAATTTTATCCGCCTTGTTCTTTCTGTTGCTGCCTCCTTTAAATGGGAAGTCCATCAGATGGATGTTAAATCCGCATTCCTACATGGATATTTGCACGAAGAAATCTACATGGAACAACCCCTAGCTTTATCCAAAAAGACTCCAGCCTTGTTTGTCGCCTTAGGAAGTCTCTCTATGGTCTCAAACAAGCTCCTCGAGCTTGGTATGCCAAAATGGATAGATTTCTCTTAGATAATGGCTTTTCTAGGTGTCATTCTGACAACACTATCTACACCAAGAAGGTGGGTAATTCCTTCACCATCCTTGTTCTTTATGTTGATGATCTTATCCTCACTGGTAGTGATCCAAGTCATATAAACCATGTGAAGTTTAGCCTCAAAAAGAAGTTTGAAATGACAGACTTAGGACACTTGCATTATTTCCTTAGTCTTCAAGTCTTGCAATCCAAGGAAGGCATTACCCTCTCTCAGTCCAAGTATGCCTGTGATCTTCTACACCACTTTCACATGGAAGACTATAAGCCTGCCCCTTCTCCCTTTTAGTCTAGAGTCAAGCTTTCAGTCAACTGTACTACCCTTGAAGTTGATGCTACCTTATACCGTCAACTTGTTGTTAAAATTTTGTATCTAACCCATACCCTTCCTGACCTTTCCCTTGTCGTTGGTCTTGTCGCTTGGTTTATGCACCAACCTCATGAAAGTCACTGGAAAGAAGCTAAAATAATACTTAGATATATTCGAGGTACAGTTCAGTTCGGGATTCATTACAGTGCATGAGCATCTCCCTTATTGATTGGTTTCACTAATTCTGATTGGGTTGGTGACCCTGATGATCGGAAGTCCACTGCAGGATATTTATTCACTCTTAGTTCAGGACCTATTACTTGGTCTTGTAAGAAACAAAGTGCCATCTCCCTTTCTTCAACAGAAGCAGAGTATCGTGGTGCAGTTGAAACCAGCAAGGAAGCCATGTGGCTTGGTCAGATCCTGTCTGAATTTGGTCTTCATCAACAGCATCCAACTACACTTTGGTGTGATAATCAGAGTGCCATTCAACTATGTAAAGATCTAGTTCAGCATCAACGTATGAAACACATTGAACTCCACATACACTTCATCAGAAATCTCATTCGTGATCGTGTTCTTGAAGTGCAGTATTGTCCGACCAATGATCAAGTAGCTTATATCTTTATGAAGGCTCTCACAGAAGCGAAGTTTACCAAACTTCGATCCATGCTTGGAGTTCAGGAAAGTTTTCATTAAGGAGGGATAGGATCTAATGCTCCTTCCTTCTCCTATTGTGTCACTTTTGTAAATCCTTTAATCCTATCCCAATTTGTTCTTAAGGGTGGATGTTAGGATATTTCGACACATAGGAAATAGGCTCCTTTTGTGTCACCTTTGTAAATCCTTCAATCCTATCCCAAGTTGTTCTTAAGGGGGGATGTTAGGATATTCCGACACATAGGAAATAGTTAAGAATACCTTAGTCTAGTGTAGAGTTAGTTAAAGTGTGTTTCTTTACCATGTACATTTGTAACTTATAATCTGAAGGTCACGATTTGTAGTGATCCGACGGTTATCTCTCACCTCAGTATTAACGGCACTTGATCCATGGCTTAACACCCGATTGGTCCATGATCTCTATTTAAAGAGCATGGAGGGTCATTTTTCCGGTAACCATTTACGAGATAAACATATGTAACTTTTCTTTTATATTAATAAATTCCCTGAAGTGGCCGTGTTGGCTCAGGGCGTAGACTGTTTCCCTCTTTGAGGGTTTTAACCACGTGATTATACTGGTGTATTGATTTGTGATCTGTTTGTGAGCAGTGACCTTTGGTTTTTGATCTACGAAACTTACCCTGTAAATTCCTACAAACATTGTTGATGGAAAATTCCTTTTGATCATCAATCAATCTTCATAGTTCAGTTTCGACTTTATCATCATCGTCATCATCATCATCATCATTATTATTAAAAAGAAATTCAAGTCTCTCAATCATGTCATATGTAACTCCCCTCAATTAATGCATATGTTACTCTCTCTCTCTTAATGGATTCATTCCCCTCTCACTTTAATGCTCTTATGCACCTCTTACACCCTCTTACACACTTTAATGACTTGTCATAAAAATATTTCTCTTATACCTCTTTAATGCATAAGTTACACTTATCTCATAAATGCATAATTTATACTTCGCTCCTTTATGGCATAAGTTAAACTCCTATTTTGACGTATGAAACTCCTCCTCAAGGCATGTGTATTGCTCCTTTATGTCAATAATTCATTGCCCCTCCTATATATGTGTGTGTCTCATATCATCTCACCTCACTTACTTGTGCATTGTGAATTCGAACTTGAGAGAAAGTTGGAGAGACTTGAAGGAGATTATGAAAGAGAGAGACTTGGGGAGTAAGAGTAGATCTTGGAGAGCCAAAGTGATTCAGTGTTTGCATAAGCTATTGCTATCAGAGATATTCTTCAGATTTTGATGAACTTCTTCATTCTCTCATTGTACTTTGTATTTTTGTTGAACAATTGAGTTCTAATAGAAGAAAAATATGGTTGGGTTTTTCCATTGTGGGTTTTACCCTGGTTATTGACCTAACTTCTTTGTGTCTCATTGAGTTCTTGGTTGTTCTATGTACAATCACTTAACTTATTTTGCAACATAAAAAAGTTCTAGCTTTAAATAATTGCAACAACATAAAACATTAAAATTTAAACATGGTATGAGAGCTTTGGTGAAGACAAACTCCATTTGCAGCTCTTTTCTGTTGGAATATCTCTTGAGGTCTGCTCCATTTGCAACTCTCTTTCTGCTAAAATATCTCTTGCTTTCCTCTCCATTGACAACTATTTTCTGTTGAAATATCTTTTGTTGTCTGCTCCATTTGCAATTTTTTTTGCTGAAATATCTCATTGTTCATTTTACTTTCTACGCATTTTTTTTTGAAATATCTCCTCTTTTATTGTTGAAATTTATAACTGAAATTTTACTGCTGAATTTTATAGCTGAAATTCTATCGCTGAAATTTTATTGCTGAAATTTACTGTTGAAATTTTGTTGCTGAAATTTTATTGTTACCGTTCTTCCAAGATTTCAAGGAACCCAAGATATGATAGTAATTTTGCATTTAGTAATTAAAGTGTTGCATGTGTTTAATAGTTGTGGTTTTGGTACTTGTTAATACATGCAAAATTAAATAGTAGTTTTATTTCTGTTTATCTATGTGTAATAAAGTGTTGTCTTCAAAAGAAGTATAATGCATAGAAGGTTATGAAATAATAACTGTTAGAAATTAAACGCTGAAGATAGGGGGATTTTGACTCTCTCACATTATATGAGAATGGTCATAATCTTATGGGTTTTGGTAATTTTGATATTAAAGTTTACTAACAATAGTGGTTGTAGGTAAGAATCATGACTTTTGCAAAAGATGGAATGATAGTTTTCTAAATTGGTCTATTTTGTAGAGATCAAAGATGGATTATAACTAATATCATTGTAGAGAATGAAATCAATATGCATAATTATTATTACATGCCTTCACTCTGGGGTCAAGATTTGAAGATATGTATAAAATCAATGGAAGACCTATCCATGCATTGGTTATTGATAAATAATTATCAATATAAACCGTGACACCAAAAGTTCAATCATCTTAATTATAAAGCATTACCTCATATGAGAACTATGGTTTCCGAAATACCTGAGATAAGAGTGCACCATGATGGAGTTTTCCAAGTGGTGATTAAGAAGATTCATTTCTTCTGCCAATGACATATGACTTATGGACAATGGTAACCTATATAAGTCGGATCAAGAGGAAGCTAAGAACTTCCTTCAATCCCAAAGTATTTTCGAGTCTTATGTTGTTTTTTTGTGTCACTATTCTTTTTTAGATTTATATTTATAGATCATTGGTTATTTTTCCTGCATGAGTATTTTAATGATTCGTTTACTAACTTCTTGATGAGAATGCGATCAAGAAAAACAAATCCCAAAGATCATCAGGGTGCATAATAGTGCAGGAAGAGGGAAAATGACGCAAGGACAATGAAAGAGCCACTCTCACATCTAGAAAAGAAATAAATACGTGCCTCATCACCAAGTATACTTTCATTATGTTTATTTACTTTTCTACTATTGCTCTTGCTCTTGTTTTGGAATCAATAGGTACATTTGATGAATTTGAGAACCAACTCCTTTATATCAATACTGAGGAAGGCGTCGAGCCATCCCATGCCTTGAGTGGACATGAAGTGGAAAAGAGCTCAAGACTTCTGCAAAGAAGTTGGAATCAGGAAGGAGACCACCATACTATATAACCCAAAACAAAATGGGCACTTAAGGATATTTGATTGCCCTGTCTACTTGCATGTGCCAAAAGAAAAGAGTACCAAGCTTGAAGCTTCAATTAAGAAAGGTATGATTGTTGGTTATTATGAAAATTCTAAAGCTTATAGAATATATATACCTGGACAAATAAATATATAGTTTAGCAAAGATAGAACATTTGATGAAGATGTAACTCTTTGAAAAGACATAAACACTCATCTTGCTAATGTTTAAAGACAAGATGATGCCTTGGATGCACAAGAAGATCCTAAGCCTGAGCTTTATATTGTTGATAAACCCATGGATCCCATGGACTCCTTGGATCCTTATCCATGTGCTAGAAAAAGATGATTATGGTTTCGTGACACTTTACAAGATGCTGATAGGCATGCTGTTCCCAGAGGAACCTTTAGATAAGGAAAGAATCCATGCTGATTCCAAGGATATGTTGTAGCCATGAGCAACATTATTCAAGTTGAACCATGCACTTTTGAAGAAGTTGTGAAGGCTCAAGTGTGGAAAGATGTAATGGCTGAAGAATATGAGTCCATCATAAATAATGATGTATGGGAAGTGGTTCCAAAACCCCAAGGTAAATCTGTTGTGTCTTCTAAATGGTTGTATAAAATTAAACATGGTGCTGATGGAAGTATTGAAAAATATAAAGTTACATTTGTGGCTAGAGGGTTCTCTCAAAAAGAGAGAATATACTATGATGAAATCTTTGCACCCATTTTCCATTATACAACCATATGATCTTTTTTTGCTCTAACTACTAGCCAAAGATGGTCCCTTCACCAAATGAATGAGAAGATTTCTTTTCTGCATGGCTTCCTCAAGGAAGAAATATTTGTGTAGCAACCACAAGACTTTAAAGTATATGACCGAAAATTCATGTGTTCAGATTGAAGAAAGTCCTCTATGGTTTGAAGCAAGCTCCAAGGGCTTGGTATGCTCGCATTGGTAGCTTCTTGATGAAGCTTGGTTTTACTAGAAGTAATGCTGATCCAAATATTTACTTCAAGATAGTCCAAGGTATTCCTTTTTATTTTGGTATTATATGTTTATGATTTATTTTTGACTGGTGGCGAACCACTTATCCTCCAGTGTAAGAGGGAGTTAGCTTCTGAATTTGAAATGAAATATATTCATTTGATGCATTATTTTCTGGGTCTTGAATTATGGCAGAGACCTGGTGATATTTTCCTTTCTCAAGGAAAACATGTTGTCAAACTACTGGAATTATTTGGTATGACATAATGCAAGTCCACGAATTATCCAATGGAAATTAATTTCAAAAAGCAATGTGGTGAAGCTATAGGTCTTGATTTGGAAAATCCTTCTAAGTATCGTCAACTGATTGAGGCACTAATGTTCTTAGTGAACACTAACCAAACATGTTTTGCGGTCAATACTCTGAGCCAATATACGATTAAGCGATAGCATGCACATTGGATTGGTGCAAAGCATGTGTTTATATACCTGCATGGGACCATCAATCTTGGATTGAGATATATTGCTAAAAAGATAAGATTTCATGGATATACTGATGTCGATTGGGCTGATAACTCTGCTGATAGAAAGAGAACTTCTAGGTGTTGCTTTAGCTTGGGATCTGCCAAGATCTCTTGGATGAGTAGAAAGTAGAAGTTTGTAGTACTCAGTATAGTTGAATTTGTTTACATTGCTGCTAACATGGCTAGCTGTGAGGCAGTTTGGATGAGGAAGCTCTTTGGAGAGATATTTGAGCAAGTTCCAGACACAATAGTTATATATTGTGATAATAAGAGTGAGATTCATCTTATGTTCCATGAAAAGTATAAGGACATTGAGATCAAATATCACTATATCTAGGGTATGGTGTAGAGAGGAGAAATGAGGCTCTATCATATTGTGACTGATGATCAGATAGCTGACATTCTTACCAAGATTTTACTGAAAGGAAAGTTCTTAGTTTTTAGAGAGCATATTGAAATTATGGACGTGACCCTTCCGAGAAGTGGTCATGACTGATCGAGAACATTGAGTTGCCTTTCCCCCTTGTCAGAGCTCACATGATTAGGGAATGATGTTGGAAAGCTCTTGAGGATGAGGGACCTCTTGTGTAGTGTGTGCCACAAGAGTAGGCCTCAATATGCATCTGACCCACAGTATGAGACATGGGAAGAGCCACCTATCTGGCCAATAGGTGTAGTGAGACTTATCTGTGTGAATTTTCTAGGATGCAGGTGTTCCACCACTTGACATTTAATGAGAATTAGATGTGTGAGATCCCTGTCATGTGTTGACTAGTGGATCCCCCCAAACAGTGATGAACCTTAGATGTACGAGATCCTTGTCATGTGTTGAAAAGTGTATCCCCCCCAACAAGAGATGAGAATTGATCATGTAATATCCTTGTCATATGTTGGCAAGTGGCATTTCCCCCAAGGGAATATAGGGTGATGGATGAATCTCCCATATGATGATTCTTCTTCATTAGAGTAAGACATCATTGTTCTAGATGATAGAAAGTAGAGATGAACAAATATGAGTAGAGAAAACAAAGATTCTTTTTTGCAAAAAGAAATTCCTCCCTAGCTGAGAGGGAGTGTTGAAAATTGGCAACTCATGGATGAATTTATAAAAATGGAAAGTCTAAAAATATAAAGTCTTAAGTATGACTTTCCAAAAATAGTAAATCACCTTGCATCAATAGGTAATCAAGCGTTGTTGATGGAAAATTCCTTTTGATCATCAATCAATCCTAATAGTTCAATTTTGACTTTACCATCAATATTATCATTAACATTACTATTATTTTTATGATATTATTATATTATTATTAAAAAGAAATTCAAGTCTCTCAATCATGAGACTCAATCATGTCATATGTAACTCCCCTCAATTGATGCACATGTTACTCTCTCTCTCTCTCTCAATGGATTCATTCCTCTCTCTTTAATGCTCTTACACCTCTTGCACTCTCTTACATACTTTAATGACTCGTCATAAAAAGATTCCTCTTACACTTCTTTAATGCATAAGTGACACTTCTCTCATAAATGCATAAGTTAAAATCCTATTTTGGCATATGTAACTCCTCCTCAAGGCATGTGTATTTCCCCTCCTTTATGTTAATAATTCATTGCCCCTCCTATATATATGTGTCTCATATAATCTCACTTCACTTACTTGTGCATTGTGAATTCGAACTTGAGAGAGAGTTGGAGAGACTTGAAGGAGATTGCGAGAGAGAGAGGCTTGGAGAGTAAGAGTAGATCTTGGAGAGCCAAAGTGATTCAATGTTTGCATCAGCTACTTCTATCAGAAATATTATTCAGATTTGGGTGAACTTCTTCATTCTTTCATTGTACTTTGTATCTATGTTGAACAATTGATTTCTAATAGAATAAGAATCTGGTTTGGTTTTCCCCTTGTGGGTGTTACCCTGGTCATTGACCTAACTTCTTTGTGTATCATTGAGTTCTTGGTTGTCTTTCATTATGCATATGGTTTATATGGTTTTCGTTCTATCTGCAATTACTTAACTTATTTTGCAACATAAAGAAGTCCTGGATTTAAGTGATTGTAACAACATAAAACATCAAAATTTCAACACGCCCCCATGTTCAATGGAACAATTTTTGAAACATTAGAGGAAATTTCAACCTAAAAGTGGCTTCCCAAGGAAAAATAATAAAATAATAGTTAAAATAATAAAATAAGAGATGAATTTAGGAGGGAAATGAAGAATTTTTTTTTTTTTTTTTTTAAAACTCCTTATATGCTTACTCAAATTTCAAGTGTAGACACTTGTTGGAGGCAAAATTAAATTCCACACCCAACGAGTATCCATTATGCATACTTTTGAGAAGACCCACATTGACAAAAATTGAAGATACATTAAAAAAACACATTCAACACATATTTTTAATGTATCTTCAATTTTTATCAATGTTGGTCTTCTAAAAAATAATGGGTGCTCGTTGGATGTGGAATTTAATTCCACATCCAACGAGTGCGTACATTTGAAATTTGAGTATAATAATGAGTGCTCATTGGATGTGGAATTTAATTCTGCATCCAATGAGTGTCTACATAATTAAGAACCAAAGAAGATAGGTGAAAACATAATTGAAGACACCAACATCAAGGAAAACTTAGAATATGAAGAAGACTCCCAAGTAAAAAATGAAGAATACCTCAAAGGAAATCTTGTTGTTACACTTGAAGAAATAACCAAAGTCAAAAAATAAAATAGAGAACTAAAGAAGCAGATACAAGAAGCTGAAGGTAAGAACCCAATTCTTACAAAGGAAGGGATTTTCCTCCTAAAAGGACAAGTTGATGAAGCCAAGAAAGAAGGAAAAATCATGGCAAGTCAACTGAAAGAAAAAGATGAACAAATTAACAAAATTGAAGCACATGTCATCTTCCTTAAAGTCGAAGAAAGAGAAGCAAAGAGAATGGAAGAAGCAATGGAGAGTCAACTAACAAATAAAGAGGAAGATTGTGAGAAGTTAAAAGAAGAAATTGTTTCTCTAAGGAAAGAGGTTGATCAACTGAACAATAAATTGAAGAGTTCTCAAGTCCCGGATGATATTCCAAGTTGGCAAAGGTCACTACTTGACAAATTTGGGCTTGGATATGTAGGCGAGCTTGTTGGGTGGTGTTGTCATTGTTGTCAACCCCTGGAGTTGACTGGATTTGAATTTGACTAAAAAACACCAATCATTGATGTCACATGAATAATGAACACTTCTTAGTAATTTTCCTATACCTTCCATCATCTCCCATCTCGATGTGCATCAGGAGGTCCTTCTCCTCCAGGTCACCGAAAATTATTTGTTTCCTGTCATGTGGAATGAGGCTCCACTATCCAGATACCACACACTACCCATCACTAATGTCACCATGCATGAAATGAGGGTGAAATACAACTTGAATTGTGAAGCTACAAATTCACCTGCTCCTTCTCCTGAGGGATTCTGTTGACCTTCTTGTGTGGAAACTTCATAGCATAGTGCCCCAACTCATGACAGTGAAAGAATTAAATTTTCAACAAGTCTTTCTTCTTGCTCGCCTAACTAGAATCTCCTTTGGATTGGGATTTCTTCCCTTTCCCTCTCTTTGCCATTCCAACCAGGGCACAGTTCTCTTCATCCTCAACCTTGGATGCGATCCTGTATCTATAGCTCCACCTGATCTCTTCTTGCACAAGATCGGACCATAACCACTCCTAACTTGGTAGTTTGTATATACCATTCACGAAATCCTGATAACTATGCCAGCTCTTGGGAAGACCCAACAGTGCTAGAGCTGCCAAATATTCTTCTAGAAAGGTCACACTAACACCACCAAGTTCATCACGACACTGTGTGAATTTTTTCATGTACTACGTAATTGATTCAACCTTATGCATTTTGATGCTATGAAGCTTGTCATTTAGTGACAACTTCCTATGGTCACTATTGTTCTCAAACAAGTCGGTCAGTGTTTTCCACATTGTGAATGGAGTTTATTTCTAGTGGAGATTCGAGAAAATATGATCTCGAACTCCCTCCAATATGATCCCCCTCGCTTTAGCTACATCCTTCTTACACAAAGTGAGATCATGAGCATTAGCTTCTTGGGGTTTTACTACATCTATCTTGATGTAATATAGTGGACCATTATCATCTGATATCACCTCCATATGGATCTTCCATGCCACAAAATTCGTGGTTCCTTCCAGAGCATAGTTGAGCCTGAGTCTGGTGGAAGTCATCTTCTCATTCCCAGAGAAACCCTGCAACTCTGACCTTGAAATTCGAACCTCTTGCACAAACTTCAAATTATCTTCTCTAATGTGATTCTAACTATGATACCATGTTGAAATTAATTGTAGATTCAATACTGCTCATGTAATGTTCTAAAACATAAGGCTCAGATCTATTCTACTCATTTGGGGAATCAATTCACGATTGAGAAGCAATATAAAAAACACACGACACGAATCAATACACATAACACAAGGATATATCTAGGGGAAATCCACTACTCAAAATCCCTTCCTATCTGTATTGCATTAGTCAGAAAATAGAGAAGAAATACAATGCTTAGTCAAGCCCAAACAATATTTGCACATGTATAATATATCTCATTTCCTCAGAAGCTGACTTTGGCCGACACTTAGCCAATTATGTTGTCTGTGAAGCTCCTATTTCCTTGCACTATTTCTCAAGTAATTAGCCCCATATTAATTACAGAAATACCCATCCTAAACTACAAAATCCCTATAGGTTCTTCTTTGATTGCATGCACGACCTGTACAACTTGGATAATTATACAACTAATAGTACACTACCCTTGAACTCCAATCTCAACAGGGTAGCTCACATTTCATGCATGCATGAGTTAATTATGGCTGATTTATCAGTTAACTGGTTTAACAATGAAGTTTCACCCCACTACTAGACCTCCTACTAGTTCCTCCAACAGTTGAAACTATTTTAACTAACTTTAACTTAGTTTAACTGAATTAAATTATTACAACTCAAATTAAACTCAACCTAGGCTCCTAAAATTTAGGAATAACTCTACATGACTCTAGTTAGGCCCTCAACCTGAATTAATCGAGCTAACTAAGTGAAACTAACTTAGTTAACTCATACAAGTTGTCTTGTGATGTGGAATTACAATTTTCTACTAATTTAATTCAAGGGAAAATTAAATCAGGATTTTATTGTTGCCATTTTTCAACATCATGGATATCTTCCACCATCAATCACATCGTCTTTAAGAGACAATTATAAGATTCAAGCAGTGGAAGATCACATCAAGCATCAACAACAATTTTTCCAACTCTTAAAGGATAACCTGACTCTAGCACATAATCGAATGAAACAAAAAACAAATCAACATCACAATGAAATAAGTTTTGATGTGGGTCATTGAGTATTTTACGAATACAACCATATAAGAAAATTTTCCTAAAGCAAGCTAAGAATGATAATAAATTATCACCTAAGTATTATGGCCATTACAAGGTGTTGCAAACGATTGGTACTATGGCATACATATTGGAGCTGCTTGCATATTCGCGTGTACACTTGGTTTCAATCTATCATGCTTAAAGAAGGCTATAGGTGACAAGATCCCAACTCAAACTATATTTACAGAACTTGACGAGAAAGGAAAAATCATATTGGAGCTTGAAGCAATCACAAGAACAAGAATCTGATAGCTATAAAACATAACAATTTCATAGTATCTCATTAAGTGGAAGAGCTTACCTACTGAAGACTCCACATAGGAGGATGAGTATTTTATACAGAAGCATCTAGAACTACTCAAGAATTGATGGCAACACTTTTTTGAAGGAGAGGGGCATGTTAGGACCCTATAATACTAGTGTATCCCCCATATTGTTATTTTTGTTCCTCATAGAGGCCCACTATTTTTCTTTTTGTGCCTTTCTTTATTATGGTTATGCAGGCCCTAATTATATTTTGACCCCTTAGACTCCTATATATACCAAGGAGGTCTTGACATTTGAATCATCCAAGGATTTTTCGTTTATGTGATGTAAAATGGGGTTTCCCCCTCAAAGAGGCTTATTTTCAAGTCGTTGGTTTATCTTTTCTTATGTTTTGTGATCTGGTTACATAACAAGGAATGATTTTTGTATGGAGGGAGATAACATCACAAGCCTTCATTGTTGTAAAGGATGACATGTACACTACTCTAGTATTATTAGTGCTTGATTTTACTAAGACATTTTTATTTGAATGTTATTCCTTAGACAAATCTCTTGGAGTAGTCTTGATGCAACAAAGATGCCCCATAACATTCACTAGTAAGTAGTTGTGTGATTTCAATTTGGGTATGATAAGAAAATGATGGATATCCTTCATGTAGTGGATACTTGAAACCACATATCTCACAGGGAAGCATTCACAGAACAATATTAACCATAATTGTCTAAAATACTTCCTCAAACAATGGTTTTCTTCAACATAGAAACATAAGTGGGTCACCAAGATGCTTGTTTATGATTAGGGTCACCAAGATGCTTGGGTATGATTATGAGATCATATATAAGAAGGATAAATAAAATTTTGTGACTAATTTTGAATCTAAACAATTTGTGGAGGATGGATCACTCCTTTCCTTATTTATACCAAGTCAAAGATGTCTCAAAGAAGCTTGCATATACATGACAACAGATACATTGCAATATAAAGGGTGCATTGTTATGGAATAATAATTTTCCCTAAAAAAATGAGCCATGGAGGAGCTACATTAATCATTGATAATGGGTCACTTTTGCATTCATAAAACCTATGAAAAATTGTGAAAATATTACAACTCCCATAACTTCACTCAAAAGGAATGCCTTTTTTTTGGAGTGAGATAACATCATATTCCTTCACTGCTCTAAAATATGTCATGTACACTACTCTAGTATTAGTAGTGCTTGATTTTAGTAAGAATTTTTTCCTTGAATGTGATTCATTAGGAAGAGTCTTGGAGTAGTCTCAATGCATGCCCCTTTGCATTCACTATTAAGTAGTTGTGTGATTTCAATATGGGTATGAGAAGGAAATGATGGCTATCCTTCATGTAGTGGAGACTTGGCACCCCATATCTCATAGGGAAGCATTAAAATATTAATACTAACCATCATTGTCTAAAATACTTACTCAAACAAAGGTTTTCTTCACTAGAGAAACATAAGTGGGCCACCAAGATGCTTGGGTATGACTATGAGATTACATATAAGAAGTATAATTAAAATGTTGTGATTGATGTTGTATCTAGACAATTTATGGAGGATGGATCACTACTTTCCTTATCCATACCATACCATGTCCAATATGGATCAAGGAATCTTGCATAAAATGGAAGGAAAATAGTACTTTAAGGCATCTCATCCAACAACTTTAGGTAGATCCCAACAAACCTAAAGGTGATACATGACAACAAGATACATTGCTATATAAATGGTGCATTGTTATGGCAAAATATTTTTCCATAAAACAATGAATCATGGAGGAGCTACATCAATCATTGATAATGGGTCATTTGGCTTTCATAAAACCTATGAAAAAATATGAAAATATTACATATCCCTTAAATTTACTCAAAATAAATTCCTTTTTTTTGGAGCGAGCATAGGCCTTCACTGCTTTAAAGGATGCCATGTACACTACTATAGTATTAGTAGTGCTTGACTTTACTAAGAAATTTTTCTTTGAATATGATTCCTTAGGCAACTGTCTTGGAGTAGTCGTGATGCAACAAAGATGCCCCTTAAAATTCACTAGTAAGTAGATGTGTGATTTCAATTTGGGTATGAGAAGGAAATGATGGCTATCCTTCATGTAGTGGAGAATTGGAACACCATATCTCATAGGGAAACATTCACAGATCAATACTAACCACCATTTTCTAAAATATTTCCTCAAACAATGATTTTCTCCACCATAGAAACATAAGTGGGTGATGAATATGCTTAGGAATGATTATGAAATCATATATAAGAAGGATAAATAAAATGTTGTGACTAATGTTGTATCGAAAATTTGCGGAGAATGGATAACTCCTTTAATTATGCACACCAAGTCCAAGATGGATCAATGAAGTCTTCATAAAATGGAAGGAAAATAATAATTTAGGGAATCTCATCCAACAACTTTAGGTAGATCCCAACCCACCTAAAGGTGAAACATGACAACGCGATACATTGCCATATAAAGGGTGCATTTTTATGGAAAAATATTTTTCCCTAAAACAATGAGTCATGGAGGAGCTACTTTAATCATTAATTATTGGTCACTTTGGCTTTCATAAAACCTATGAAAAATTACGAAAATGTTACAACTCCCTTAACTTTACTCAAAAGGAATGCCCTTTTTCTGGAGGGAGATAACATCATATGCCTTCACTCTTTAAATAATGCCATGTGCATTACTCTAGTATTGGTAGTGCTCGATTTTACTAAGGATTTTTTCTTTTAATGTGATTCCTTAGGCAAAGGTCTTGGAGTAGTCTTGCGACTACAAAAATGCCCCTTGACATTCACTAGTAAGTAGTTGCGTGATTTCAATTTGAGTATGAGAAGGAAATGATGGCTATCCTTCATGTAGTGGAGACTTGGCACCCATATCTCATAGGGAATCATTCATAAATCAATACTAAACATCATTTTCTAAAATACTTCCTGAAACAATTGTTTTCTTCACTAGAGAAACATAAGTGGGTCACCAAGATGGTTGGGTAAGATTATGAGATTATATATAAGAAAGATAAATAAAATGTTGTCACTGATGTTGTATCTAGACAAATTGTGGAGGATGGATCACTCCTTTACTCACGCATACCAAGTCCAAGATGGCTCAAGGAAGCTTGCATAAAATGGAAGGAAAATAGTACTTTAAGACATCTCATATAACAACTTTAGGTAGATCCCAACCCACCTAAAGGTGATACATGACAAAAGGGTACATTGCTATATAAAGGGTGCATTATTTTTCCCTAAAACAACGAGTCATGGAGGAGATACACTTAAATTATTTATTATGGGTCACTTTGGATTTCATATGAAAAACTATGAAAATATTACAACTCCCTCAAATTTACTCAAAATGAATGCCTTTTTTTAGAGCGAGATAACATCACAAGCCTTCACTGGTTTACATTTTCCATGTACACTACTCTAGTATTAGTAGTGCTTGATTTTACTAAGACATTTTTCTTTGAATGTGATTCCTTAGGTAGAGGTATTGGAGTAGTCTTGATGCAACAAAGATGCCCCTTGGCATTCACTAGTAAGTAGTTGTTTGATTTAAATTTGGGTATGAGAAGGAAATGATGGCTATCCTTCATTTAGTGGAGAATTGGCACCCCATACCTCATAGGGAGGCATTCGAAGATCAATACTAACCATCATTGTATAAAATAATTCCTCAGACAATGATTTTCTTCAATAGAGAAACATAAGTGGGTCACCAAGATGCTTGGGTATGATTATGAGATCATATATAAGAAATATAAATAAAATGTTGTGACTGATGTTATATCTAGACAAATTGTGGAGGATGGATCACTCCCTTCCGTATGCATACCAAGTTCAATATGACTCAAGGAATCTTGCATAAAATGGAAGGAAAATAATAATTCAAGGCATCTCATTCAACAACTTTAGGTAGATCCCAAATCACCTAAAGATGATACATTGCAACAAGATACATTGCTATATAAATGGTACATTGTTATGGAAAAATGTTTTTCTTTATAACAATAAGTCATGGAGGAGCTACATTAATAATTGATAATGAACGACTTTGGATTTCATAAAACCTATGAAAGACTAAGTTCTCATTCTTCGGGGTATAAATAAGAACATATATCTAGGATTTGATACCATCCTATGAAACTCACCAAAGATACAAGGGAGAGACGATGAAAATACTAGGTGATGAGACTAGTAACTACCCTCTTCTAATGATTCATCTTGCCATCACTATCATTTTTTGAATAAACAATTTGATCATTTCTTTGACATTATTAGCCAATTATTCACCATTCACCATTCCAAAATACTATGCATTTATGGTTGGTTTTTTATACTAAATAGTTGAGTTTACGAAAAAAGGGATGAGTTCATGATCCACATGTTTGAAATTGTTAACTTATTTGAATGTAGAGCTCAATAAGAAGCTATTTTGTTTTTAGTATCTAATAAGGTGTTGGATAATTTCTCATTAACAATGGATGTCATTTTCAAAATATCAAGTGCTATAGAGTTTCTTAGTAGCATGAGAACACGTTTTGAAAAGCGTGCAATATTGTAGAATTTCCATTATCAATAATTCTATTTTGAAATTGTAAATATTGTTTTTATAATTCAATTGAAATTGTAAACTAGTATTACATGTCAGCCCTATTGATCATCACCACTCATAAAGTTGCTCATAAGTCATACTCTAAGTTCCATTTCACTTAATTAATGTAAAACATGTCTTATGTAACTAATGTAAAAGTAGTTAAGGCAGTTAGTTGTTGATTCCATGATTCGTCCTTTACAAAGTGGTAATCTTTTATTTTATTTTTCCTCTATTTAATATAAAACAATTTAATTAGTTTAGAGTTAGTTTTCTCCCTCGATCTAAGTAACTGCTTAGTTAGGCTAGTTATTTTTGTATAAAGGCAAGAAAGAAGAAGAAAACAGGGTTTGATTATTATCTTACCCTTTTGTAATATATAACTCTTTTGCTGAAAATTGGAGTCAATATTGGTCGTGGTTGATTGAATTAACATAGTGGATCATTTAATAATGGTAAAGCAAGGGCATCTTACAACCATGGTGATCCTAATTCTTTATGTACTTTTTATTCAACTTCATCTTTAAGCAAGGGCATCTTACAACTATGGTGATCCTAATTCTTTATGTACTTTTTATTCAACTTCATTTTTAAGCAAGGGCATCTTACAACCATGGTGATCCTAATTCTTTATGTACTTTTTATTCAACATCATCTTTAAGAAAGTGGATTGTTATTTTTTTATTCTTTTCATTTCTTATAATCTATTTTATTAATATTTTTCATTTCATCAAATTATTCGTTTTTGTGTATTAAGTTTAATTTAAGACCTAATTCATTTTTTCGTTAATTGGTTTCTTTCCACGGGTAACTAAGACAAGATGAATTAGTTCCGAGTACTCAAGATTGTAGCAATGTAACATGTTGAATGAAGTTCAATTAGATTTAAATAGTTATTTCCTATAATAACGTAGAATAGTTATAATTATTTCCTATTGTAGAAGTAGAATAGTTGTTTTAATTTAATTTCTGTAATAATTCCTTGTAGCATAATTAATTTAGTTTTCTGAAGTTATTTTGTTGTATAAATTTTGTATAGCCTAAGTTAAGTTAGTTTAATGCGTAAAATTTCAATAGAAACTTTCAATAGAAAATCAAGTTAGCTTATAGTGCGAGTTTTCAAAATTAATATAATTAACTTGTTTAAGCTATTTCCAAAATTTATGAAATTTTAGGAAGAACAAGAACCTTGTAAAATTACCCGAAGAAAGAAATCAATAATTATAAATAAAACAACCAAGTAAGCTAAGAGTCTAAAAATTCATATACAATGCACATTGTTTTTGAAATGTTTACACTCCTAGATTCAAATAAATAAAGTTGGTTCTTATGATTATTGGAGTGTTACATCCGTACATTGTTTAATCCTACCACTAGGGGCATTGTAACCATTACCAATCCCAAACACGTATGGACATACATGTCAATGGATTTTTTATCACGAGAATCCCAAAAGCAAGTAACAAATTAGTCATCATAGTGGTTGTTGATTATCTTTAAAAAATTGCTCATTTTTCTGCTCTAACTCATCCTCTCTCTCCTTCCTCAGTTGCCTCGATCTTCATAGTCATGACTATTGTATTTCTACTTCTATTGTCTTGGATCCAGACTCTACTTTTTGATTTGAAAGGAGTGTATTAGTTTGATGTGCTAAGTGTCCTTTTAGTAATAAAAACATGTACAATTTGTCTCCATTTGTTTGCTTAAGGAATGAGTGCTTTAACCATGAAACATAGATGAATTTGTGAGTTTTAAGCATGAAAATAAGCATAAATAACACTGTACAACAGTGTATAACAGAGAAACAAAAATCACACATAAGTTTTACAGAGTAGGCATGATGAAGCAGTTCACCCTTCCTGGGCTACATCTGCTGGTCCAACTCCCAATGGCATGTCCCTCTTTGTCATTATACTCAAAATTAAAAATACATGTGTTTAAAAGCCTCTAATGGCTATTTTATCTGCACTAGTGGCTCCAGAATTCTCAAATTAGTCTAGGTAGACTCTTGTTTCACCCAAATTGGTCGAAAATTGACCTCCCAAAGTGTTTTTCCCAATATCAGCTAGAAAACCTCTACTAAAAGTGGAGAAATGCCAATGTATGTGGTTAAAAATAGCCAAATATCCCCAAATATGAGGGCATGATATTAAATCCACCATCTTAAACATTAACACTAACCGTTAAGGGGTGGGAGTGGCCACATGCCAACCCCCGAAACCCCGGTCACCTTAAATGTTGGGCGGAACTCCCGTTTAAGCCCCGAGTAAACTGGAATTAGATACGGAGTTGCCATAATTGCTAGTATAATAGACGTGCCTGACTGTGACATCCGGGTCATGTGACTGCAATGTTAGGGTGATAAGTGTTACGGTTTTAAAACTTTGGAACAATTGGCGCGGAACCCAGAGTAACAAAGTTCCAAAGACTGTGGTATGAAATGTCATACAAACTGTGCATGTGAACGTTATGGTTTTCCACCGGAGGTTAAAGATTATCCAACTGTCGCAACATATGTCAACTTACCACATATGTGACCATTTCTTGTTGGAGCCACCGGCATTGGAGTTAACTAATTGTCGGCATTAGCATATAATGAAACTGTGCCATGTGCTATCTTACACCTTGACCGCCGGAAGACAGTTATGAAAGCTGTTAAATGAAGGTTTGTTGCTGGGGTTTAAAATGTCATGTGACCACTACCTTGGGGCCATCAGCGGGTTGGGACCGCTGGCAGTCCCCCCTCCAAATATTAAACCAATACAACTTAAAATGACGGGGAAGACTTATAGAGTAAGAAACATTGTACAACGGAGATGGTGGGAGTCTTGGCATGTAGGCCGTAGGTCACGGGGTCGACCCCCCCGACTCCACCAAAATTTTGGCCTAACCTCCTGGGGACACGTGGTAGTCTTCGGGATTGCCACGTGTCACCCATCCAATGGTGCCACTTAAAACCTATACATCTCCATCCAACGGTCAAAAACAAACTTCGTACAACCAATCAAAATGCGAGAAATGGAAGCTTCTGATTGACTTGATAAAACATAATATTCTTAAGAATATTCCTCTTTTGCTGACTGTTCACCTGCCTGCTGACTGGGCGTCCTAGTCACCCTGTCACAAAGATTTTAGCTGTTTAGGAAAGCAAACAAAATGCGATATATTCCTCATATGACATCGGTTTTTCAAACCATTCACGACGCCAGAATCGCAACGACGAGACCTTTCCGGTTGCTCAGGTTCAATACAGTTTCAAGCACTTTCAATTTTGAGCAAAACACATGATCTCCTAATCACACCTCCCCACTAGGAAGCTTTTTGACCCCAAAAGCTCTCTGGATTACTGAACATGAAGATGAGGAGACTGTATCCCCACTGTTCCAATCTTTATCCACTGAAATTTCCCTAATTTCATTAATTGGAGCTTTTCATGAAAAGACAAAATTTTCCTTGATTTCGTCGACCATTCATTGCTGTCTTTGACACTGTAACGCTGCACATTTTCTAAACTTTCAGAACAACAATCTGAATTTGTGGTAAATTCTACATTGGTCTATAATCAAAGGAAACTTGGAATTTTTCTCACCTTGCACTTTGTTCTTATGCCATTTTTTTGTTGCTTTTGCCTTGAACTTGTGTCGACTCTGGACCAAGTTTCTTCGCCATTGTACCATGCCTTTCAAAAACCAGCAATGAAAATTTCTGAATCCTGTGCCTTCTTTGCCAAGTTGCTTTGTCCTCTCTTGGAGCTTTGCAACTTCTTGCATTGATACCTTGTTTTCAGCACCGTTCAACACCAATGTCGACTACTGCAACTGCTTGTCATCTTCTTTCAAAGACAACTTGCTTTCAAACTGAAACAACTCATTACATACATCAACATTTGTTTGAAAAGGATGATTTAAAACATCTCTTTGTTTAATCATCATCAATGTCAAGTTTTGGCTTGCATTGACTAGCCTCTTCATTTGCCCTGCATTAACTAAAGAAGTGTCTAGTTTCTTGCTACGAGCTCTCACAATATGCTCCTTACCATCTTTGAATAAATGGTATTTGTTCTCATGGTGATGGAAGATTTATTTCTTTTCATACAAGTAAGGACTACCCAACACCATACCCATTATACCAAGTGAAACCACATCTAATTCAACTGTGTCAATGAAATGTGCAGTTATTGCAAAGCGCAACATGCGCTTTTTTGAAACCTGTAAATTTGCATCCTTACAAATCCAACCAAGTGAATATGGTTTTGGATGTGGAATGGTCTCAAGATTAAGTTTCTTGACCAAGTCTTCAGAGATTAAATTTGCTTGTGACCCACTGTCAAACAATGTGTCAACCTTGGTATGTTTGGAAATGACCCCAACATGAAACAGTTCAAATCTCTCTTCTTCATTTGGAGCTTGTATGTGATAATTAGATATACTAGAATTGGGTTTAGTTTCAATATCTTTCCCCTTCATGTTCTTTAGTCCCATAGCTATAATTTTTGTTTCATCTCTTGAATCTGACCCTAAGTCTTGTTAAGCTATTGCAACAATTTTTCCTTTCTCCTTGGCTTTCTCTTTGGCTTTCAAACTTTCTGGTTTCAACTCTGGATGAAGTTTCCAACAATGGTCTTCATCATGGCTAGTTTTAGAACAGTTCTTGCAAAAGAATTTTCCTTTCTCTTTTCTGATATTTTCATTTCTCTTTTTCTTCCATTTTCCTTTAAACTCATTTTCCTCATTCTCATCTATGTTTTTTTCCCCTTGCCTCTAAGTGTGTGGCTTGTACGAAAACTTCATCTAGGCTTGTAGGGTTAAACATGAGGATAATATGTCTTAGGTAGGTATGTAAGCCTCCTATATACTTGAGAAAAGTGTCTTGGCTCTGCAAATATACCCCTAATAAGAGAGCTCTTCTCCTAAATTCCTGGGTATAAACTTGTACATTTTGTCCTTTCAATTGTTTAAAAATTTTCTAGTCCATTATGGCTTTCTGCATGTGAGATAATGGATAAAATTGTTGTTTTATTATAGAAATGAAATCAATCCATGATAGGATAATATTACCATGCTTTTTGATCTCCTCCTTTGTCTTGGATTCCGACCAAACAAGTGTTGCACCTTCCATTCTCAATGAAGCTAGTTGGATTTTGGTATCATCATCATGAAATTTTTGGATTCTCAAATAGACCTCCAATTGCCTATTCCAATTATCAAGCTTTTCTGCATTGACTTCACCATTAAACATTGGCAATTCAAACTTAACATCAAGTTTTAGAAAAGGACTTTTACCAGTGTTCTTTGACTTGTATGGCTGTGTTGAAGCCTAGAAAATCTCTGCTTCAAACATTGGAGAAAACCACCCGGTCGGGACCTTAAGATAGCTCCTTTTCCGTTTGGTATGGTGGCTCCGACTGGATTTAAAGGACCAGTTTCCTTATAACTAAATGGATTGGTTTGGATGAGTAGAAATGGGACTAAATTAACTGAAATAAAACTATCTAATTTAAACTAAATACTGGTAAAGAAATTCTAACACTAACCTGGGTAATTATATGTGAATACAACTTAATATTGTTCCAATTTAACAATAACCATGAAAATGTATTATTATTTAAATTGAAATGTGCAGAAACAAATAAAGATAACTCTGTTTAAGAAATTAAATAGAGTTGTATTAGCATATTGCATTCATTGTTGTATACCATCTATATATACTTATAAAAGATAACACTTCAATTATACTCAGAAATGATATATAAAAAGAAGCGTTGTGTAAACAAATATATATAAATGATAGCAATTTTAAAGCGAATATCATAAGACAAAATAAATCAACAGTGAACAGATAGAAATACCTTATTCATCTTGAAGACTTTCAAATGAAATGTGATACTCTAATCCAGTAACTCTGATGCAAAATCAAATTCCAAGGTACAGAAATGCAACACTTCAAAGATAATTCCGCATGAAAATCACCAGATGTGATCCTTTTTAAAAATATATAAGACAATGGAGTACAGAAATGCAATCTCCAAGTCAAAAATATTAAGATCCAGGACTCTTCTCTAAATGCATGAGAAGGGTTTAAATACTACTTAGCTAAATCTAAAAATAGTCTTATTACAAAAATTAAGGATTCGGTTCAATGACCGTCATTTTCCTAGGCTAAAATACAGTAAAATTAAAACTAAATCTAACTATCTATGAACTTGATCTTTAAACTTGCAGGCATCTAGCATATTTTTGAGAAGATGTGGTTGACCGACTTCAGAATTCAACTGTCCTGAAAAGACAGAGTCGGCAAGTGTAGGCGCAATCTTCTCTGTAGAATTGATGATACAATTAAGCGCACTGTGCTGACTGTGTGGCTTCACCAAGTACGTCTAGTATGAGTCCCAATTTAATCTTGTCAGCCCTTGGATTGATTTTTCTCTTTCTTCTGCCTTTTGCCTCCATTCTGTTTGCAGTTGATGTGCCTGTGGGAGATATCCTGGAACAGTTTCTGGAATCAAATTAGCTTTGTGTAAATTATCATTTACACAATCAGTAAGAGTGTTTGCCGCTGTAGCCGCCTCCTCTGCTGCCTTTTCTGCCCTTCTGATTTGTGCATCCCAGTTATTGAACATTATTTCTTTATGGTTTTCATTAACAATGGGTGCACCAGCTTTTCTGCCTTCTTCTGTCTTTTGCCATGCCAGATAATCATTGATCTTTTCATTAATCAAATCATAATCATTTCGTAAATCTACGACATGATTTGTGATTTTATCACTCTCTTGGCAAAAAGAATTCCATTGCAAGATTTTTTGGCATAAAACCTCTTCTTGTTGCAGTAGTTGATTTTTTAAAGAGAGTTTCTGAAATAAATTCTGGAAGCTTAGGATCATCTTTATGCTGATCTTGGATAATCTGTATTTGTTTGTCTTTATCAGCCAAGATTTTTTGATATCCTATTTGAATTTCTTGAAGTTGTTGTTGTAACTCTTCAAGTTTCAATTGTGCTTCCTCATTAGCTTGTACCTGTTGCAATTGCTGTTGTAGAACTTTTATCTGTTCTTCTTTTTCATTCAACAAAAGTTGTATCTCAAATGCTTTGTCAATTGTTGCAGAAGCATAAGCTCCTGTCATTTGAGATAACTTAGTGAGATTATGAGTAGGTTCTGTGGCAGGATCCTTCCACAAAACATCTACTTGTTCTGCTTCAGTAGCAATTGCACCTTCTAACTTTCTCTTTTTTCTCTGTCTCTTCACTACTGCTTTGTATTTAGGGCTGTAGAATACATCTAGAGGAGGAATTTCCTCTACATTAAGTACAATTTCAGAGGATGGTGCGATTGGTATGTGCTCTGTCACTGTGACTGTGCTGCTTGTTCCTGTGTTCAAAACTTTGGTTGTCTGGACAGGGGTCTATACATTCTGTCCTTTTACATTAATCAATTGGTTGAAGGTTTCCCATTCTTTGTCTAATTCAATAATGACTGGCTGTTGCTGTACATTTGTTGGAGGAGGATTTGTCTGTTGAGAAGTCAAAATTTGCTGTTGAGTAAGTTCTTTTGATTTTGCAGAATCTTTAATGGATTCTTCCATTTTATCTTCCTTTTCATTAGACTTATTGGAATGTTCAGAAGTCTCTCTGTCAGATTTAGATTTAGATTTATCTGTACTTGAACTGCCGTTAAGACTAACACTAGGAGTTTGCTCCCTTGCTTGCTCTAAGCGTAGATTTTCCAAAGGAATAGGAGTTAGTCTTCTTTCTTTGTAAAGTTTGAATTCCTGGAATTCCTCTGGAGATAAATGCATTTGAGCTGAATTCAAAACTTCTTTAAATGAATTTCTTGCTTGGAACATATCATCAAAAAGATCCTGTTCCCCGGAAAATTCCCTTATTCTGATTGCATTGGTAAAATTCTTAACAATATCATTTGGGTCGAATAACCTTCTCGAAAATTTGAACAGCTGTAGGCATGTAATGTTGCCTATCTCTTGGAATGCATGACCAATATCGAACAGTGAAAATGTTCCACATTTTATGGGAAATTGTGGCCAAATGCCTTTTTTCTTCTCTTTTAAATCTTTTGTTATACCTCCTTGGCCACAGGTCTGATAAGCAATTTCCCGAGCTACAAGTCTATCTGGAACATATAGGGGTAAAACATGGGGGGAAGCATAACTTCCAAAAACCCTAATATAAGTGAACAATTCTTCTCCAAACCATCTCGCGATGGGGAGAATGTCAACCTCTGTTTCTGGGGATAACCTTGGGGCATCCTTATTATGCAATGTTCTGTACAATGGCAGCATTATTCCATGACAAATTTGGTAAAAATGGGGGACAAACTTAGATTCCCATAGTTATTTATGGTACACATGAATAGGCAAAGGATCATGGATAGTCCATTGCCAACCCATCACAGGGAATTTAGAGACATAACAGATAGCGTCCATGACATAAGCAGATAAATAAAAAGGCGGATAATCCCGCTGAGAAACATTTTGTTTGGACCGGTAGTGAAAAATAGCAGTGGTCAAATTATCAGATAGGATTTTGGCCCAGTCTACAATTGTAGAATTAACAGCCGCATTCAACAAAGGGAGCCATTAAGGTAAGATCATATTTATGTCAGGCTTTCCAAAAAGCCTGCATAACATGGCAGCGATGAAACAATAAGGAGAGGTAAGTGAACCCGTGTTGTACATACCTTGTTTGTTTTTCTTCAATGGTTCACTTCTTCTGGTCCACTCCTTTGTGCATTCTGACAAATTTGCATGTTCTCTGGCAAAATCTTCCATGAATTGTTTATTGTAAGTCGCCTGAGGTTCCGGAAACTTATACATTAGTCTCAAATCTTCCATGGTGAATGACCCGATTAGCTCTTGAGCTGGAGTTCTGAATTGTCTGTCTGAAATATCGGTGCTGTCCAGCACCCATTTCACCATGTCCGTATATGGGAGAATCCTTGGCCTTGTTGCTATCCTATGGAGAAATGAACAAGCCAGTTCTTTGAGGGTTGCTTCAGACGTATTACTAGAACCTGCTGTAGCCACAACTTTTATTACCATGGGATTTTCTTCTTCTAACATATTATACATTCCTTCCCAAGTGGATATAACGGCATCCTTATTACAAGCGGTGCCTGCGTATAGTGAAGCCATTTCTCTGTTTTCAGAATTCGAGCTCTTCTCCTTCTTACCCATAGTGTTTAGTGAAAGCTTTGTATAGACGTTTGCTCCTTCGTGCCTGCGTTTTACGAGTTAAATGAGAGTAATGTCATAAGAAAGGTGATGAGACTGTTTTAAATGCGAAGGCGGATGAAATATAATATTTTAATCGTGAAATGACTTTCAATCAAAACAAAATCTCATTTACCATTAATTGTCAATCCAATCATTAAAGCGCATAACAGATTTGATATATGGGAAGATTGCCTTTGGACAACGCGCCTACATGAATCTGCGACATTGCAATCTGCGATTTGCTGCGCAATATCGCAATATCGCAATGTCGCAATATCGCAATATGGCAAAATGAAGCCATCGCAGTTATGTAAAATAGCACAAAAGCGCAAATTGCGAAATAGCGCAAAAGCGCAAATTGCGAAATAGCGCAAAAGCGCATATCGCAAATCTCGCAAAAGCACAAAATTGTAAATAGCGCAAAAGGTATTCGTTTAACATTTCTGTTTTCTGCGCTATGCGATCTGGGACCAATATGTTTATTGTATAGGCTTTTTGGGATCGCTTTATCGCAAAATCGCAAAATCGCATTTTCAGTTTTATAAAAGATATATACCATTTTGCGATGGATGCACTATTTTGTTTAAAGAACAATTTTATTGTAATCTATCATAAACTTAAGTGTTTCTCAATGTTCTTTCTCAGAGATTTCTCTAAGTTTATGATAGAAAGTTTTATTTGAAAAGGAAAACAAATCCTAATTGATTTTTTTTGGATTTTTTAACTAAGGGTCCCCATTTATTTAGTATTATTACTAATATTAAATAAAATGGGGGTTGTTGCTGGTCACAACAATTGGCGATTCACTGAAAGAAACAGTTATCTCTGAAAAAATAAAATGAACACTCTATCTTTAGTAAGTAAAGATTTTTAAAGACAATGAAAACTATCTTAGGATAATTTAAATAAAATGTAATTATGAAAAAGAAATAAAAATCATTTCACAATTTCTTTCTAATTCCTTAAGAATAAAAACATTTTTGGGTTATCTCAAGCTTTGATTGGTGTTAATAATGAAGTAAGTGGATTTCTTCAAGTTTTGGTTTTATAATATACTCTATTGCCATAGGTATTGCCTCTGCTTCCTGCAAACGTTCATAGTCTCGACGGGCTTACCTTTAAACCATTAACCATTCATTGTCCCATCCAACTAAAATTATGACTTTTTAAAAGATAAATTCATAAGACCTATTATCTCATGTTTTTGTCTTTTACTTATTTTTTATTTTAAGAGCCATTGTTCTGGTTTGGTAGCCAGTTGATAACAATTCCATTCACTAGTTATAATTAAACTGAACAAGATGGCTCGTGATGAGACCCCTTGTCTTATATTTATAAGCCATTACCCTATTTTGGTATGCAGTATTGGTAATGTCAGTTTTATTACTCTTTATGAACATGGTAAGTCGGCTCATAATGAGACCTCTTATCTCTTAAATTTTCAAATTTCTTAGAATTACATTCTAAAATATCACAACTTAAATGGATGGGGTGAAATAGTTTTATCCTTAAGAATCAATGGATGACAATTTCCAGAGTTTTTTGGGTTCCAAAACTTTGAAAAATCTTTACTTTGATAGATAACCTTTCTCTGCTCAATAAACTTATGATGATTTACATTCTTCTCAAGTTTTCAAACGATCATGCAAATGATTGGAATAATCTTTCAAAGTTTAACATCTTATTTTAAACTATCCAAAAAACTGTGATCATTACTCTAAAAATTCTGATTTACATAAAATAAATATTTATAATATTCTTCCGAAGAAATTTTCTTAAATAGTAAACAGTCAATTAGAGACTCATTAACAACCTTTATTTGCAAAAAAAAAAAAAAACAAAAACAATCAAACCTCTGCAGAAAGGAATATGTACAGTTTAAGAAGGGGTTACCTCCTTATGAAAAGAATTTCTTCAAGATAAGCCCATTTACAGGAAGAGATTCTCTCTTACTTGTTAGATCTTGGAGTATGAATGTATTTGAGCCTATCTTTTCAACGATCTGAAATGGTCCAAGCCACATTTTCTGAAACTTGGTATGTTTACCTTTTTCTTCGTGTGCTTTATCCCATTTCAGAACAAGATCACCAATTGACAAAAATTTTGAATCGGTAGAACTTGCATCAAAAGAATATTTTACAAGTTGTTGATGTTTTTCATGAATAATTTTTGCTTTATCCCTATCTTCTTCTAGTTTAAGGATTTGATCATATCTCAATTGAATAGACGAAGAAGGATTTTCTTCAATAAATTGCACTAGGGCTAATGATGGAAGAGTTAAATTTGATGGTATCACAGCTTCTTTTCCATAAACCAAATTGAAAGGTGAGGTCCCTATTGAAGCTTTTTCAGTGATACGATCAACCCATAATGCAAAAATTAAAGACTTGTGCCAATTCTTTTGATTTTGATCAATGGTCCTTTTAATGATTTTGATAAGGTTTTTGTTAGTGGATTCAGCCAAACCATTTCCTTGTGGATAATAATTTGCTGAATATTTTAATTTAAAACCTCTTTTGACTGCAAATTCTATTAAACTATTTCCAAAGAAGTAAGATGCATTATCAAAGACTAGAGCGTTAGGTACACCAAACCTGGTTATGATGAATTGATCTATGAAATCAATAATTGCATCAGAATTGGCTACCTTCAACGAGATTGCCTCTACCCATTTTTTAAATTAATCAGTTGCAGTAAGGATGTACTTGTGCTGTTTGGAAGAATGAGGTACTATCTCACCAATAATGTCAAGCCCCCATTGTTCGAATGGTTGCTCAATAGTTACTGGTTGCAAAGGAAAAGCTGGTTTCCTCTGTCTTCCACTTGCAGTTTGACAAATTTGGCACTTCCTTACATAATCATGCGTATCTTTAAAAAGGGTAGGCCAGTAATAACCAGCACGAATTATTTTGTGAGCTATGGTATCACCTCCAAAATGACCTCCTGCTGGTCCATCATGCAACTCCTGCAAAACCTTTTCAGCTTCAGTCTTTTCAAGACATCTTAATAAAATTGAATCATATTTTTTTCTAAATAACACATTATCAATGATCTCATATTTAATAGCCTTTAACCTTAAAGCGTGTTTACTCTTATAGCTGAGATTAGAAGGAGCATACCCATTTTTCAAGTAATAGATAAGATCAGCATACTGGGATTCGGAATTTGTAACACTTATCTGACTTACTTGAATATCTCGATTTGAATCTTGATTTTCTGGTATGTTATGAGCTCCTGCCAATAATCTGCAAAAACCTTGTCCTCTAACAATCTTAGCTGGTTTAATATCAATATCATATTCTTGCAAGGTTGTTACCCAGTTAGCTCTCTTTTCTCCTACTTCTTTTTGAATTAATAATTGCCTCACTACAGAGAATGGGACAATGATTTTTGTATGCGTTTTCAAGAGAAAAGGTCTAAAATGTTTGATTGATTTAAATACAGCAAAGGCTTGTTTTTCAACATCGGAATAATTAAGCTCAGCTCCTTGCATATTTGAACTAAAGAAAGAAATTGGTGCTTCGATTTCTTGATCATTGAGTTGTGTTAAAATGGTTGCATAGGATGTTTCAGTGGCCAGAGTATACAAAGTAAAATCTTTAGAAAAATCTGGGGTATTCAATGCTGGTGCATTAATGATCGCTTGTTTGATTGAATATTTGAATACTGAATTCTTCTTGATCATATTTTGCATAGGTAAAACAATTAAAGAAAAATCAGGAATGAATCTTTTAACAAAATTGATCTGTCCAAGAAATGATTGCATGGATTTTTTGTTATGAGGTAAAGAAATATTAGAAATTTCTTTCACTCTATCTGGATCAATATATATACCATCTTTTGACACAACAAATCCCAAGAGTTTTCCTTCACCCAAAGCAAAGAAATATTTCTTTGGATTTAAGGAAATACAAAATCTTCTACATCTTTCAAATATTTGTTTTAAATCATGTAGATGATTGGCTCTCTTTTTTGAAAATACTGTTATGTCATCAAGATAAACAACAACTGATTTATTGATCAGACCTTTAAATGCTATGTCCATGGCTCTTTGGAAAGTTGCTCCTGCATTTATTAGACCAAAAGACATTTTCTGATAAGCATAAGTTCCCCATTTTGTTTTGAAAGTTGTTTTCAATCTGTCATCTGGATGAACTAAAACTTGATTATAGCCCGAAAATCCATCGAGAAAGGACATAAGTTCAGAACCAGCTACCTTTTGAAGTATCTGTTCCATGGTTGGCAATGGGAAATTGTCTTTTAAACATGCCTTGTTTAAATTTCTGAAATCAATACAGATTCTTATATCACCATTCTTCTTCCTGACAGGTACCATATTGGAAACCCAATTGGAGTGTCTGACAGGAAAAATGATTTTGGCTTTTAAAAGTTTATTAAGTTCTGATTTGATTTGACTTTCGAGATTTGGATGAATCTTTCTCAACTTCTGTTGAACAGGTTTAATATCAGGAAGCATTGGAATTGTATGTTGAATAATCGAAGTATCATATGTTTTTAAATCATCGTAATTCCAATCAAAAACGTTTTTATACTTGTTCAGCAGTTTAATGAATGCATTCCTTTCCTCCGGTGTTAAATTGAGTCCTAAGTTAACGTTTTGAGGTTTAGAATCAGAACCAAGATTTACTAATTCAAACTTCAAAGTGGAACTTTGGAGTTTCGTATTAACAACTTTCTTGAATCTGTCTCTAATGTCATATAAATCCTCTAATTTAACAACAGATTTTGGAATGGGGTTTTCATTATCTTTTGAAGCAATTTGTAAATCATGATCATCTTCGTCAATAATTTTCTCATCATATGATTTCTCTGAGGTCATGAAATTTAGAATATCTTGATCATGATAGAATACTCTCCAATTTGTAACATTATCTGGGACAGATGGACGAAAAATCAATTCTACAGAAAACCTATCAGGACTGCAATCTTCAGCAGGTAGGAGTTTAGATGCAACATTAACTAACAAGTCAGCTGATGTATTCTGATTCCTAGGAATAGGAGAAATATTGAATGCTAAAAAATGAGTGGTGAGATCTTGTACTAGGGTCTGATAGTGTTTAAGATGTCCTGAAAGGCAATGAATAGTATTCCTAACTTGTTTTATGACAATTTCGGAATCACCAAAGACTTTCAAGTATTTAACATTTAACCCTATAGCTTTATAAAGTCCTTGAACCAAGGCTTCATATTCTGCGGTATTGTTAGTACACTCAAATTCTAACCTACATGACAGCATATTTTTCTCACCATCTGGATCAATTAAGATGCATCCAGCTCCAGCTCCATCACTAGACTTTGATCCATCAAAATATAACGACCAAAATAAAGACTTATCTATTGGCTTATCTACAATTATTTCAGAAATATTTACAATTCTGGAAGGATCAGATTGTGAAAATTTTTCTATTTGAGAAACAAAAGTATTTACAGAAAAAGGTGATTGAGGTGCTTCGAAGTTTCCCAGAAATGATTCAACAGAATAACCTCCAAGAATATTGTTGTTGAATGCCACAGGCTCATTAGGTTGTTCGAATTCACTGACAGTATGCGTCATATGTTTTTCTCGTTCAATTTTGATTTGATTTGGTTTCCCTTTGTAGGGAAGCCACATATGCGAATAATCAGTTGAGATATAACCATCAAGTTTCGCAGACCAGTCCCTGCTTAAGATTAATCCATAGAATTCAGGAATATCAGCAATCAAAATATCAATTCTTTGGACAATCCTAGGATCAGAAGCTAATATGATAGTAACTGAATTGATTTCTCCTACAACTTGAACTTTAGAGCGATCCAATTGAACGATATGAACTGCTGATTTCTGTGGTTCGATATTCAATTTGGCACAGACAGAAGTAGGCATTATATTGGAGGAGGCTCCAGAATCAATCAAAAAATTGTGCAGATTTTTATTGTACATCTCATAAGTCAAAAGAAAAGGAGGAGTTTGAGAATTTGACTTTTCCCCAATGAGCACAGTATCAGTAGCATCTACCTTATCTGGTGGCTTACCAGCTCCCCTAGCTGCTTTTGCAACTACACCGCTTGGCAAAGGAGCAATTGGTGTAGCGTTTAATTCTTTCAATAGCAACTTTTGCTGATGTTTTAGTTTGCTGAATTCATGTAAGGAAATGTTGGCTTTAATCTTTTTCATGTCTTCAACAATGTTGTACTCCATAGGATCTGACACCACTAAAGTCTTTGTTGTTGATGTGGGAGGATTAGAATAAGATGGCTGATTTTGAGTAGGTAATGGAGAAGTTTTCTTTACAGGGGATTTGTCTTTGGTACTTGGAGTTGTAATTTTCTTTTTAGGAACTGTTTGTACTGGTTCCGATATAGATTTACTCCTAGTACTTACAGGCATAGCTTCTTCACTATCAGAATTAGGGAGAATAAAATCCCACATTCCATTCAATTCAGCTATTTCTTCATTCTCATCTTCCTCATCTGATACTAGAGATGTATCTTCTTCTTCTTCCTCTTCCTCTGATTTTGCATTAGAGATTGCATTAGGAGGTTTAGATTCAATTTGGTTTTTTCTGAAATTTCAGAATGGTTTCTTGGTAGAAATTTCAGCTACTTGTTTTTTAATTTCAACCATTTCATTTGACATGGTTTTAAGAACTTTATGTAAACCTTCCATGTCGTATGGGTCTTTGGCCTTTTTCTTTGAATCATCTTTGAAGCTGACTTTCTTTGATTTCCTTTCCTCAATAGCATTTTTCTTTTCTAGAGAAATAATTTGTTTTTCCACTGCAATAGCCTCTTTCATATTCTCAGCTAACGTAGGTTTTGCAGCTCTATCTACAAAAATTGCTATGTTTGAGGGTAAGGCAGTTATGTACCATTCAATTCTGACTTGTTCACTGGGCTGTGAATCTGTGTGGATTTTGTTCAAGAGTTTGTTGAATCTAGCATTGAATTCTTTAATGGGTTCCTTGGGTTCTATCTTCAAATTTGAGAGGTCATTGAGTAAAGTTGCTATTGATCGATCATCTCCAAATTTGGTTAAAAAATGATCTGCAAAAATGGCCCAACTTGTTATGGATCCTGATGGTAATGAAAAGTACCATGATCCTGCTACTCCTTGAAGAGTATAAGGGAATAGTCTAACTACAACATCTTCATGTGTGACTCCATTCAAATTAATAGCCAGCATAAAGTTATTGATATCTTCTTCAGCTTGAATGTTAAGATCTGGGCTAAACTTTGGAAGCCATTTTCTAGGATTGTCTGGTAAATCATGTAAAGGTGCAGCCATGTTGACTGCCCCTGGAGTAGCCCATGGTCTAGCCATTATTGGAACAACAATTGGAGGAGTAGTAGAAACTGGTGGTGTTTGAATAGAAGTTGTTCGAATAGATGATGTTGAGATTGATGATGATTGAGCGGATGATGATTGAGGAGATGATGTGGAAACAACTGTACTTTGTTGAGTTGGGATTTCGGAAACAGGTATTTGAATATTAGATGTTGAACTTATATCACTTACTGATTCCGATTGAGTTTTTCTTGTCTTGACTCTACTAGGTAAAGGAAATTCTTTCGGAGAAATACCAAGTTTTTCACTTTGAAGCCTAGTAAGAGGTTTCGAAGAAACAAATTTTGAAGTTACACTACCTTCAGATATTTCAGACTCTTCTAAAGATAATGAGAATCCTTTCAATTTATGAATTAAATCTTGAACTTCAGGAGACTCAGGATTTTGATTGTCTGAATGTTTTTAGATTTTGGTAGTGGGTGTATGAATACTCTTCGCAATTTCTTCTATAGGATTTTGTATTTCAGAAGAAATTGAAGAAGTTGATGAGGGTGTTTTGCTCTCAGAATGGCTTGTGGATAAATATTTACTTGCCATTCATAGCTCATGCCCTCCTTCTAGCGCCAAAAATGTTGAAGCCTAGAAAATCTCTGCTTCAAACATCGGGGAAAACCACCCGGTCGGGACCTTAAGACAGCTCCTTTTCCGTTTGGTATGGTGGCTCCGACTGGATTTAAAGGACCAATTTCCTTATAACTAAAATGGATTAGTTTGGATGGGTGGAAATAGGACTAAATTAACTGAAATAAAACTATCTAATTTAAACTAAATACTGGTAAAGAAATTCTAACACTAACCCAGGTAATTATATGTGAATACAACTTAAGATTGTTCCAATTTAACAATAACCATGAAAATGTATTATTATTTAAATTGAAATGTGCAGAAACAAATAAAGATAACTCTGTTTAAGAAATTAAACAGAGTTGTATTAGCATATTGCATTCATCGTTGTATACCATCTATAAATACTTATGAAAGATAACGTTTCAATTATACTCAGAAATGATATATAAAAAGAAGCGTTGTGAAAACAAATATATATAAATGATAGCAATTTTAAAGCGAATATCATAAGACAAAATAAATCAACAGTGAACAGATAGAAATACCTTATTCATCTTGAAGACTTTCAAATGAAATGTGATACTCTAATCCAGTAACTCTGATGCAAAATCAAATTCCAAGGTACAGAAATGCAACACTTCAAAGATAATTCCGCATAAAAATCACCAGATGTGATCCTTTTTAAAAATATATAAGACAATAGAGTACAGAAATGCAATCTCCAAGTCAAAAAATATTAAGATCCAGGACCCTTTCTCTAAATGCATGAGAAGGGTTTAAATACTACTTTAGCTAAATCTAAAAATAGTCTTATTACAAAAATTAAGGATTCGGTTCAATGATCGTCCTTTTCCTAGGCTAAAATACAGTAAAATTAAAACTAAATCTAACTATCTATGAACTTGATCTTTAAACTTGCAGGCATATAGCATAGTTTTGAGAAGATGCGGTTGGCCGACTTCAGAATTCAACTGTCCTGAAAAGACAGAGTCGGCAAGTGTAGGCGCAATCTTCTCTGTAGCATTGATGATACAATTAAGCGCACTGTGCTGACTGTGTGGCTTCACCAAGTACGCCCAGTATGAGTCCCAATTTAATCTTGTCAGCCCTTGAATTGATTTTGCTCTTTCTTCTGCCTTTTTCCTCCATTCTGTTTGCAGTTGATGTGCCCGTGGGAGATATCCTGGAACAGTTTCTGGAATCAAATTAGCTTTGTGTAAATTGTCATTTACACAATCAGTAAGAATGTTTGCCGCTGTAGCCGCCTCCTCTGCTGCCTTTTTTGCCTTTCTGATTTGTGCATCCCAGTTATTGAACATTATTTCTTTATGGTTTTCATTAACAATGGGCGCACCAGCTTTTCTGCATTCCTCTGTCTTTTTCCATGCCAGATAATCATTGATCTTTTCATTAATCAAATCATAATCATTTCATAAATCTACGACATGATTTGTGATTTTATCACTCTCTTGGCAAAAAGAATTCCATTGCAAGATTTTTTGGCATAAAACCTCCTCTTGTTGCAGTAGTTGGTTGTTTAAAGAGAGAGTTTCTGAAATGAATTCTGGAAGCTTAGGATCATCTTTATGCTGATCTTGGATAATCTATATTTGTTTGTCTTTATCAGCCAAGCTTTTTTGATGTCCTATTTGCATTTCTTGAAGTTGTTGTTGTAACTCTTCAAGTTTCAATTGTGCTTCCTTATTGGCTTGTACCTGTTGCAATTGCTGTTGTAGAACTTTTATCTGTTCTTCTTTTTCATTCAAAAAAAGTTGTATCTCAAATGCTTTGTCAATTGTTGCAGAAGCATAAGCTCCTGTCATTTGAGATAACTTAGTGAGATTATGAGTAGGTTCTGTGGCAGGATCCTTCCACAAAACATCTACTTGTTCTGCTTCAGTAGCAATTGCACCTTCTAACTTTCTCTTTTTTCTCTGTCTCTTCACTACTGCTTTGTATTTAGGGCTGTAGAATACATCTAGAGGAGGAATGTCCTCTACATTAAGTACAATTTCAGAGGATGGTGTGATTGGTATGTGCTCTGTCACTGTGACTGTGCTGCTTGTTCCTGTGTTCAAAACTTTGGTTGTCTGGACAGGGGTCTGTACATTCTGTCCTTCTACATTAATCAATTGGTTGAAGGTTTCCCATTCTTTTTCTAATTCAATAATGACTGGCTGTTGCTGTACATTGGTTGGAGGAGGATCTGTCTGTTGAGAAGTCAAAATTTGCTGTTGAGTAGTTTCTTTTGATTGCGCAGAATATTTCATGGATTCTTCCATTGTGTCTTCCTTTTCATTAGACTTATTGGAATGTTCAGAAGTCTCTCTGTCAGATTTTGATTTAGATTTATCTGTACTTGAACTGTCGTTAAGACTAACACTAGGAGTTTTCTCCCTTGCGGGCTCTAAGCGTAGATTTTCCAAAGGAATAGGAGTTAGTCTTCTTTCTCTGTAAAGTTTGAATTCCTGGAATTCTTCCGGAGATAACTGCATTTGAGCTGAATTCAAAACTTCTTTGAATGAATTTCTTGCTTGGAACATATCATCAAAAGGATCCTGTTCCCCGGAAAATTCCCTTACTCTGATTGCATTGGTAAAATTCTTAACAATATCATTTGGGTCGAATAACCTTTTCGAAAATTTGAACAACTGTAGGCATGTAATGTTGCCTATCTCTTGGAATGCATGACCAATATCGAACAGTGAAAATGTTCCACATTTTACGGGAAATTGTGGCCAAATGCCTTTTTTCTTCTCTTTTAAATCTTTTGTTATACCTCATTGGCCACAGGTCTGATAAGCAATTTCCCGAGCTACAAGTCTATCTGGAACATATAGGGGTAAAACATGGGGGGAAGCATAACTTCCAAAAACCCTAATATAAGTGAACAATTCTTCTCCAAACCATCTCGCGACGGGGAGAATATCAACCTCTGTTTCTGGAGATAACCTTGGGGCGTCCTTATTATGCAATGTTCTGTACAATGGCAGCATTATTCCATGACAAATTTGGTAAAAATGGGGGACAAACTTAGACTCCCATAGTTCTTTATGGTACACATGAATAGGCAAAGGATCGTGAATAGTCCATTGCCAACCCATCACAGGGAATTTAGAGACATAACAGATAGCGTCCATGACATAAGCAGATAAATAAAAAGGCGGATAAACCCGCTGAGAAACATTTCGTTTGGACTGGTAGTGAAAAATAGCAGTGGTCAAATTATCAGATAGGATTTTGGCCCAGTCTACAATTGTAGAATTAACGGCCGCATTCCACAAAGGAAGCCATTCAGGCAAGATCATATTTATGTCAGGCTTTCCAAAAAGCCTGCATAACATGGCAGCACTGAAACAATAAGGAGAGGTAAGTGAACCCGTGCTGTACATACCTTGTTTGTTTTTCTTCAATGGTTCACTTATTTTGGTCCACTCCTTTGTGCATTCTGCCAAATTTGCATGCTCTCTGGCAAAATCTTCCATGAATTGTTTATTGTAAGTCGCCTGAGGTTCCGAAAACTTATACATTAGTCTCAGATCTTCCGTGGTGAATGACCCGATTAGCTCTTGAGCTGGAGTTCTGAATTGTTTGTCTGAAATATCGGTGCTGTCCAACACCCATTTCACCATGTCCGTATATGGGAGAATCCTTGGCCTTGCCGCTATCCTATGGAGAAATGAACAAGCCAGTTCTTTGAGGGTTGCTTCAGACGTATTACTAGAACCTGCTGTAGCCACAACTTTCATCACCACAAGATTTTCTTCTTCTAACAGATTATACATTCCTTCCCAAGTGGATATACCGGCATCCTTATTACAAGCGGTGTCTGCATACAGCGAAGCCATTTCTCTGTTTTTAGAATTCGAGCTCTTCTCCTTCTTACCCATAGTGTTTAGTGAAAGCTTTGTATAGACGTTTGCTCCTTCGTGCCTGCGTTTTACGAGTTAAATGAGAGTAATGTCATAAGAAAGGTGATGAGACTGTTTTAAATGCGAAGGTGGATGAAATATAATATTTTAATCGTGAAACGACTTTCAATCAAAACGAAATCTCATTTACCATTAATTGTCAATCCAATAATTCAATCTAATCATTAAAGCACATAACAGATTTGATATATGGGAAGATTGCCTTTGGACAACGCACCTACATGAATCTGCGACATTGCGATCTGCGATTTGCTGCGCAATATCGCAATATCGCAATGTCGCAATATCACAATATCGCAAAATGAAGCCATCACAGTTATGTAAAATAGCGCAAAAGCGCAAATTGCGAAATAGCGCAAAAGCGCATATCGCAAATCTCGCAAAAGCGCAAAATTGTAAATAGCGCAAAAGGTATTCGTTTAACATTTTTGTTTTCTGCGCTATGCGATCTGGGACCAATATGTTTATTGTATAGGCTTTTTGGGATCGCTTTATCGCAAAATTGCATTTTCAGTTTTATAAAAGATATATACCATTTTGCGATGGATGCGCTATTTTGTTTAAAGAACAATTTTATTGTAATCTATCATAAACTTAAGTGTTTCTTAATGTTCTTTCTCAGAGATTTCTCTAAGTTTATGATAGAAAGTTTTATTTGAAAAGGAAAACAAATCCTAATTGATTTTTTTTGGATTTTTTAACTAAGGGTCCCCATTTATTTAGTATTATTACTAATATTAAATAAAAGGTGGGTTGTTGCTGGTCACAACAGGCTGATACACTGAAGATGAAGTAGAGGAAGATGAGGTTGAATATTAGGGTGATGATGGTGACTTTCCACTGTCTCCATTTCCTCCATTTCCCTTCTTTGATTTATCTTCATAATTGTGGCCTCCTGATGATCCCTGTCCTTCCTTGTGAAGTTTGGACCTTTCTTCTTCTATTTTCTCATTCCTTTCTTGATAAAGGACTCTAACCATCTTAGTCAAGTCAAGAAATGCTTTTCTATACACTCTTTCTTCCTCTTTGGGATCCATATCTTCATGTAATTCTCCTTCTCCTGGAGGCATTCTTATTGCTTCTTCTGCTTCTTTTGGAGGTGATCTAGGTGGTGGAGAATGTGGAAATATTTCCCTCCTTTACTGTGGCTCACTTTGAGACCCTCTTGCTTCTAGAAATTGGCCTTCTCCTCTCTTAAGCTTGAGCCTAGTAGGCATGAAAACCCTTGTAAACAGTTAAACAAATCTTTGCACACAAAAACACCAGAGAATAAAATCTAGCTCTGATACCAACCTGATCTTAAAGGAGTGTATTAGTTTGCTGCGCTAAGTGTCCTTTCAGTAATGAAAACATGTACAATTTTTCTCCATTTGTTTGCTTAAGGAATGAGTGTTTTAACCATGAAACATAGATGAATTTGTGAGTTTTAAGCATGAAAATAGGCCTAAATAACACTGTACAATAGTGTATAATAGAGAAAAAAAAACATCACACATAATTTTTACACAGTAGGCATGAAAAGGCAGTTCACCCCTCTTGGGCTACATCTGTTGGTCCAGCTCCCAATGGCATGTCCCTCTTTGTAATTATGCTCAGAATTGAAAATATTGTGTTTAAAAGCCTTTAATGGCTATTTTCTCTGCACTAGTAGCTCCAAAATGCTCAAATTAGTCTAGGTAGACTCTTGTTTCACTCAAATTGGTCGAAAATTGACCTCCCAAAGTGTTTTTACCAATATCAAGTAGAAACCTCCACTAAAAGTGGAGAACTGCCACTGTCTGTGGTTAAAAATAACCAAATATCCCCAAATATAAGGGTGCGCTATTAACTCTGCCATCTTAAACATTAAAACTGACCGTTAAGGGGTGGGGGTGGCCACATGCCAACCCCCGAAACCCCAGTCACCTTAAATTTTGGGTGGAACTCCCGTTTAAACCCTGAGTAAACTAGAGTTGGATGTGGAGTTGCCTTAACCGCCAATCTAATGAACGCGCCTGACTGAGACATTCGGGTCATGTGACTACAATGTTGGGGTGATAAGTGTTACGGTTTTAGAACTTCACAACAATTGGCGTGGAACGTGGAGGTAACAAATTTACGAAGATCGTGGTATGAAATGTCATACACACTGTGCATGTGACAGTTATGGTTTTCCACTAGAGGTCAAGGATTATCCAACCGTCGCAATAGATGTCAAATTACCGCACATGTGAGCATTGCTTGTTGGAGCCGCCAGCATTGTAGTTAACTAACCGTCGGCGTTAGCATATAATGAAACTGCGCCATGTGATATCTTACGCCTTGACCATCGAAAGACAGTTATGAAATCCGCCAAATGAAGTTTTGTTGCTGCGGTTTAAAATTTCATGTGACCACTACCTTGGGGCCGTCAGCGGGTTGGGACCGCTGGCAGTCCCCCCTCCAAATATTGAACCAATACAACTTAAAATGACGAGGAAGACTTATAGGGTAAGAAACATTGTACAATGGAAACGGTGGAAGTCTTGGCATGTAGGCCGGAGGTCATGGGGTCGACCCCCCCCCCCCCCCCCCCCGACTCCACCAAAATTTTGGCCTAACCTCTTGGGGGCACGTGGTAGCCTCCGGGCTTGCCACGTGTCACCCATCCAATGGTGCCACTTAAAACCTGCACATCTCCATCCAACGGTCAGAAACAAACTTCATACAACCAATCACAACACGAAAAATGGCAGCTTCTTATTGACTTGAGAAAACATAATATTCTTAAGAATATTCCTCTTTTGTTGACTGTGCACCTGCCTGCTGATTGGGTGTCCCAGTCACCCAGTCACAAAATTTTTAGCTCTTTAGGAAAAAAAATAGAATGCGATATCTTACTCATACGACATCGGTTTTTTGAATCATTCACAACGTCAGAATCACAATGACGAGACCTTTCCGGTCGCTCAAGTTTGGTACAGTTTCGAGCACTTTCAATTTTGAGCAAAACACATGATCTCCTGAACACTTTCAATCGAAAATTTTGGTGAGAGCTATTTAAAATTAAAGGTAAATAGATGAATATGAGAATTTCATACCACCCCCAAACCTAGAAACCTTTTTGAGAATAAGTGGTCAAGAATTTCTTAGAAACCTATTTGAGATGATTTTATTCTGAAAAAATGTAACAATGTGCATAATGGCTCCCTCTTACTAAATGGTGGTGCAATACCACTTATCATGGAGCTACCAAAATGACACCACATGAAGTTATTTATGGAAAATACCCTTTATTATTGTCATCCTATGTAGTAGGCACCTCCAATATTTATGTAGTAAATTGAACACTTCTCACCATAGAATCCATTTATATCCTCAAGGAAAACATGGTTATCACACATAATCAAATCAAACAAAAATTTAATTGGCACAAATCCAAATGTTCTTTTGTTAAAGGAGATCAATTTTTTATTCCCTTGTAGCCTTCAACAGACATCACTGAAAGATAAATTTCCTTAGAATCTATCTCGCAAGTTCTATGGTCCCCACTATACCAAATACCAAATTGTACAAGTTTCCTACAAGCTAGCTCTCCCAGTCCACTCCAAGATTCATTCATACCTTCATGTGTCATGTCCAAAGAAGCTTGTGGTATTGAATTACAAAATGAAAACAAACCTAATGGAAGTTGAAGAAGAAGGTTACATTTGGATCTAGTCAAAAGTACTATTAGATATCAGAGATAATTACATTGTGCTAGTGAAAAATAAGGAAAGTATTGAACCAATGGAAATATATGAAACCAAAAGATGCGACATGGGAATCAACAACCATTCTACAACAATTTCCTATCTCTAGTCTCGAGGACAACATTACTTTCAAGGGGGGAGGGGGGGAATGTTAGGGTCCTAACCTACCCCATTACTTTACTAATGTATGAGGCCACCTTCCTTGAATACGTACCACTAAATAGTTACTTAATAATCATTCATTGTAAAAAGGGTCCTCCTTATTAGTAAGTCCCAAATTAGTTAGCAAGACTTCATTACAAGTGGGCTTGTAGGTAGTTAATATTATCTATGGATAGCTATATATTGATTATAAGGTCATGTAATGTTTTTTCAAGAATTACTATTGTATTTGGGATTTTTCTCTAGGATGTTGCTCACTTGAAGAGGAAAGTGAACACACCTCTCAATTTTTTATTATTAAAATACATATCTTAACATTTATCTATTTCTGTTGTGTTCTTTGGTTTTGCTCTACATTTTATGTGATTGAATTGAAGTTTTTCGGTTAATTACATTACAAACATGGTATTATAATGAGCATAAATATTCTCTACCTATTTCATTGTCATTGATGGTTTTATTCTTGGATATTCACATTAGTATATATTTTTTTATCATATATTCGTATTGAAGGAATCTCTAAATCAAGGGTTTTTAGGGCTTTTTTCATGGTGTTTTTGTTGGTTGGAAAAGGAACTTTGTTCGAGGTTTTTTTGTGCACATTTTCAGAGATGTTATCCATAAATTGATGTACCCATCATTATAATTTCTTTGCTGATTTTTATTTCATGAATTTTTAGCAACAAACTGGAGGCTATTAGTTGGTCGCATTGTTGTTATTTATGATTTTTGAACTAAGGTTTCAAATCATACATTCATTGATTTATTTTTCAAGAGATTATTCTATCATAAGTCTTAGAGAATTTTATCAAGTTTCATTTCCCTAAAAGCCATAAAGCTAAGGTTTCTATAGCTATTTTTTGGTCTACAAATGCTGTAGAGATTATTATCTAAAGGAATTTCCCTAAGGGTGGCGGATCTAGGGTTTCTTGATAATCACTTATGGATTTTTAAGTTTTCCCTAGGGTTTTCAACATTATTTAAAACTCTCTTTAGATATATGATCTGAAAACTATTGGCTAATGGGTGTTGTTAACACTCCACCAGATCTTCGAGGTTGAGAAGAGACCAGCAAAGGTAACCGCCAACCAATATTTTTCCAAGTAGCTAGCCCTACTAGGCAGGAGAGGGCTCTCTCCAATGGATCTCAGCTAAGATGATTGGATCAATGAGCTATTAGGCTAGGTATAGTAGCACAGAGGTTTGATTGATTTAATTTTGAGGTGATGGATGGTGAATAGGTCAAGGAAGAAATTAGGCCAGGGCAAACAAGGATCATAATTGCAGGGATCTGATGGAGCAAGGTAGGTAAACAAATAAACGCAAGAGGATATCTGATGAGATGTTTTATACTGATAGGGTTTTGAGATAATATTATGAAAGCTATGAATTCATTTCTACTGTTACACAATAATTTGTCACCGTCCCTACCATTCCCCGTCCCGCACATTGGAGGGCCCATTCTGTGACCTGTGAGCAATGTCATGCCTTGAAACCACTATCATTGCATTCCTCTAAATATGAGCTTCAATTTCTGGAAATATCTCTCCAAAGGTTTCATAAACATTCTTTTTTGTATTGCCAAGTAAGACAGTTTTCATTACTCACCACTGGGAAAATTCCACAAAGAACACAGCCACCTGCCATCATTCCGAGGTCAGGCTGCTGCAATACCAATTTAAGGAGTGTTTTTTAAATAAAATGGCGGAAGTTTCGTTTCAACAGACTCAGAAACTGTTATCTATCTTGAGTTGGGAGGTTTGGCTCCGGGAATTCCATGTAGGGGAAGTGGTTTGCCACCTCTCATGGAAGCTTCCTTGAAGATAGGTCCAATCCCACAATTATAGGGATCCCAACTCCCCTTCCTCCATCTATAAAAGCTTTCCCATTTCCATTGCAAGCTAGTCTTGAAGTGCCCAAGTCTTGAATCTCCAAGTTCTCAAATTCCCAAGAGCCTTAATGTTGCAAGAGCCCTCATTCTTCCCTTAAGGCCAAATTCAAGCAAGGAGACTATCTTCGAGAGACTCTAAGAGAGGCTTGTCCCATCCTTGGCAGGCTTTGCGAAACATGTTCTACTGGAGACCCCTCAGAAGGAGACCTCAGCGTCAGAACATTGGTTGTACTCTCTTTCGATTGTTTATTAATGAATGACTACTGGTTATGGTTCCACTCTGTTTTTCACTTATGATAATGATGAGTTATATCCTTTCTGACTGATATATAGTTGTGTATTCTGGATTTTATGCTTGTATTCGTATTGTTTCTTGCATGTGCAGGTGTCCATTCACGGAGATCGTGGGGATCGTGATCTGCCGAGGCTAAAGAACGGGAACACTGTTTCTTCTACGAATCATAGCATTGGACTCCATGTAGGCCTCCATCATTGGTCTGTTTATTCGCAATTAGGAACATGCGCTGTAGCATTTGATGATTGTTGCTAGACCCGTTCTGGGCTAGTAGGGATCGCCTCTGTCCGCAGAGGGGATTTACCTCTCCAACAATTTGGCGACTCCACTAGGGATCGTCTAGTTTTGATTGTCTCGTTTTGATTGTTTCGCGGTTTTCTTTGCTTGGTTAGCCTTCTGGGTTGGGTTCTTTTGCTGTTTTTGTTTCTTGGTTTGCTTGGATATCATTGATCTGCTTCTGGAGAAGTTCTTTTTATTTTTAGCTGAGAAACCCGGCTGGCGCGCTTTTTAGCTCGACAGTCGCGCCAATTGGCGCAGGTTGCTTGTGTATTACCCACGCCGATTGCTTTCTGGCGCCAGTTACAACCTCACAGTCGCGCCACTCCTGTGAGGCATTAGGGTTCGCTCAGCTTTGAGCTCTCTGGGTCTGGTCAGTGTGTTTCTTTTTGGTTTTTCGGCTACCTGAGTGTGTTGGAGTCCCGTTTGACTGGGAGTTTTCCTTCATCCTTTGGTTGTTTGCTTTTCTCCATCGATTTCACGTTTTAAGCCCTAGGGCATCTAGTGGCTTTGTGTGTCGAGCCCTCCTTAGGAGTTTTGGTGTTTTGTTAGTCCAGTCAATTCTCTGATTGCTCCTCCGCATTCTCTTAATGGTTGTTCACCGTTTTGTTGCGATTTTTGGGTGATTGTTCTTCTCTTCATTCAAATTTCGTTTGGTCTTGCTTTGGGCCTAGATCACATAGTCCATTGGAGCCTTTGGGACTTTTTCTTGGTTTTGAGAGACTTTAGTCGATTTGAGATCTGATTGTTTGTGCCATTGAGTGAAATTTTCTCGCTTTACTCTCTTAATATCATTTCTCGAATTTATTTTCATTTTTTTTCGGTTTGTTTAGTGCATCTAGCTATCAAACATTGAAAATAAAAAAAAAAATCTCTTTTGCTTTTGGTTGATTAGTGCGAATTGAAATCTTTTCGATTTTTGCTAGTAATTAGTAAATTTGAAAGAAAAGTTTTTAGTTTCATTAGTTGCATTAGAGATATCATTGATTGTCTTCTGATCATTTTGTTTGTGTAAAAAACTTTCAACTCTTCCGTAGCTAGCTTTCATCGAACGAAATTATGTACTGTGGCATGTAGTTTTGCATTTAGGATATTTTTTGAGGCAGAACATTCGTTAGGGCCTGAAAACTGAAACGTAATTGAAGATCAAATTTAAAATCTACTCAATTTACACTAAGGCAGCATTGAAATCTAACGAAACACATTTAGAGGTCTAGGCTAGAGACGTGTTCCGATGTCTTAAAACCTAGTAGCTGTCGTTCGCCTCTTGGCTTTAGACAGCGCTAGTACGGACTTGTGCTCCCCGTACCATCGCGTATATAAAGGGAGACCCCACTATGTTTTAATCCTTTATCCATAGGAAGCCGAGTCTGCCGCCCAATACCCGTGATACACCGAACATAGCATTCAGGGAGATTGCCTGCACGTACGGAAAGTCCTTGGTTGATTTCTCTTTCATTATTGAAACCAAGGTGTATATTGCAGTTCACGGTTATTTGGTACACCCTTTTGCCTAGTATTCCTGAGCAATCATTTGATCTTTTCTGACTCCCTAAATTTGAAAAGATCGCCAAGCGCTTGTCCTTTCACGCTTGTGTCAAATCTGAAAGAGATAGAGTCACCTTTTCGACCGTTTCTCGACTCTTAAAACATGAAACGGTGAAGTTTCTTATTTTTCAATGTGGTAAAAATTAATCACCCACGATCAAACGCCTTGTTAAATTATTCTTGTTGACCGTTTGATCGTGTGTCTTGACTCTTTTTCAGCCCGTGTGTGGTTTTGAGTTTTGTTGGCAACCTTTTCAGAGTTTACCAACCAAGGAATCCCCTCAGATGGGAATCCTGGTCATTTTCCTCCTTTCGGGAATGTTGGTGCTCCCTACATGGCAACGTTGTCCCTCCCTGGGTTAACTGTTGGGTTGCCCGTTTGGTTGTTTTCAACCTCTGTGATCCCGAATGTCTCCACTACTGTTCAATCAGTTCCTCCACCTGGACAACACCATGTTGATTCCAAGGTGGACCTCTCCCCTTCTTCGCCTGTTTCTGCATCCTCCTCTTCTACTTCGCCTAGTGAAAGCCTGGATTCAAGTAATCAGGTGGCTAAGAAGAAGAAGAAGAAGTCTGATAAGCGAAAGGCTAAAAGTACAGCCACTGTTTCTGAAATATCTTCTCTTGATAAACCTTCCAAACCTCCACGGAAAGTCAAGTTCCCTTGTATGTTGTGCATGGGAGACCATCTTCTTCGAGACTGCCCTGGCATTCCCAAGGTGCTTGAAGCATGGTCCGACGGTCGCCTGCCGTTGCCTTTGGCTTCCGAGAGTCAGGTTGGGAGCACATCTTTAGCAAGTGCTGATAAGGCTCCTACGAAGCAGGGTAAGATCACCAATCCCTGTAAGTTGTGTGAAGGGAACCATGCCATTCACCTTTGTCCTTATATGGATGAAGCCAAGCGAGTGTTGGACAACCCGGCTGTTTCCACACCATGCCTCCCAGCTGGTTATAAGCAGCTCTCTTTGAGTCTTCCACCTATTGGTGATACAATTGGTCAAGAGTCATCTTTGGTCCATCCCACTCCCTCAGAAATTCGAATTCAGGAATCAATCCCTGACCAACCATTGGTTGTGGGATCGGTTGAACTGGCCCCGCCTCCGGTGCACCAGGTCTTTTCTGTCGAGAGTGGATCTCACACCCCCCATGTTCTTCTGGTTTCTTCAGATTCTTCGGACTTGGAGAGAGATTCTCTTGTCCCTACACCTCAAGAAGCAGCTCCTCCACCTCCCGTGATGGAGGTTCGGGAGGATACTCCTCCCGCCTTCGAGATGGAGGTCATGGAGGAGGCTCCTGCTTCCGTAACATCAGGGGAAGACCTTCTCTGTTCGAGGTACATGCCCCCTAGCATGGTAGCCCCTCCGAGTAGTTTGGTCGCTTCCTTTGATTGGAGTCGATTCGCAAGATTTCGCCTTCCGTCTTATGTGCCTTTCGAGATCACAATACAGGCTCTTGGTCTAGTTGTACCCAACACCATTATAGACGAAGGTGCCTCTGTTAGTATTCTATCCTCAACTACCTGGCAAGCTTTCGGTTCGCCGCCGCTTGCGCCCGTTACGCAGAATCTGTTGTCATTCAATAGAAGAACGAGTCAACCATTGGGGATCCTTCCAAGGTTACCTATTACTTTGGGAGGTAAAACTGTCCATATGGACGTGATGGTCGTTCCAGGCCCCTTGGATTTTAATCTGCTTTTGGGGAGAGATTACACCTATGCCATGGGAGCGTTTGTCTCCTCCCTTTTTCGTGTGATGTGTTTTCCACATGAAGGATGGATCGTGACCGTTGATCAGCTTGCGTTCTTCGGTCCTGATGTGGCAGCTGGTCCGCCATCACCCCCTCCTGGTTTTTATCCACCTGTTGTATTTGCCCCACCGCAGGTCAACTATGTGGCTACCTACCCTGTGCCTGTGCTCAATGATGATGCCGTCGTGCATCAGGTGCTGGGGGCATTGGGTCCTAACTTCCAGGATGTTTTCCTTCCATCGGGAGTGGAACTCTTGGAAGTGATGACTTCTTGTTCATTGTGATGAAGTCTGTCGGAGCATGGTTCTTTTACTGTGTCAAGCTCCTTAAAAAATGAAACCAGGCTGTCGGAGCATGGTTCTTTTCCTGTGTCAAGCTCCTTAAAAAATGAAACCAAGCTGTTGGAGCAGAGTTCCTTGTCTTGTGTCAAGCTCCTCAAAAAATGAAACAAGGTAGTCGGAGCACAGTTCGTTTTCTTGTGTCAAGCTCCTTAAAAAATGAAACAAGGTCTGTCAGAGCACAGTTTGTTTTCTTGTGTCAAGCTCCTTAAAAAATGAAACACGGTCTGTCGGAGCAGAGTTCGTTTCCTTGTGTCAAGCTCCTTAAAAAATGAAACAAGGCTTGTCGGAGCAGAGTTTCTTGTCTTGTGCCAAGCTCCTTAAACCATGAAACAAGGTCTTCTGAGGATAGTTCTTTTAATGTGTCAACCTCATTAAAATAATGAAACACATTCCTGTTCAATTCGAGTCTTTGTTTAGATCTCGTAAAATCCCAGTCGAGTCTTTCTCTTGATCTCGTAACTTGAACCTTCACTCCATCTGCCTTTCATATGGACTGAAGCTTGGGGGGCATGTACCTCGAATTGAGTCACCATGCTGGGGGCATGCTTACTTTTTCAAGCATAGTTTGTTTCCGTTTCAAGCTTGTGTAAAAATGAAACCGGTTTCAAGCATAGTTTATCTTTGTTTCAAGCTTGTGTAAAAATGAAACCAACTTCAAGCAAAGTTTCCTGATTTCAAGCTTGTGTAAAAATGAAACCTTTCTCATTTTACCTCTTGTGATTGCCATTTTATCAGCGTATTTTTTCCAGATGAGCCTTGGTTTTTTCACTCCATCGTCACTATCTGCTTGGCCGATCATATGCCTTCACTTGGTTGTTTTACCCGTTCCTGAGGAACCGCTGCAATGAGTGGTCTTGTTAGCCAGCCTCTTGACCTTTAATTTGTTCTGAGCAGTTCCACCATTACCGGAACCAGTAGCTACCCTTTATACCACTCGTTCCTGCAGGAGGAGTCAACTTTCAGCTCTTTTCTGACTCTCTAAACATGAAAAGATTGCCGAGTCCCTTGTTGTTTTGATCTCGTTAAAGTGGTTACGAAACGACATCTACCCAGTATACGTTTACCCCTTTTTCGGGCTGGGATAGATTACTTACGAAAAAGGAATACCCTAGCCTATTGCGACTAGGAGGTTTTCTCAGACATAGTTTTCCACCTTTTCGGATCTGAGGAACTATTTACGAAAATGGACCATTGGAGTTTACTTTTCAGCCGTCTTTTCAAACTCTCTAAATATGAAAAGACGCCGAGTTTTTCCTTTGTCAGACTCGTTAAACCTAAATGACATCAGAAATTGTTAATCGTGACGTTATTCGAGTTCCTCCTTCCTAGGGCTCGTTAAATGTACTAGGATGGATTCGCCCGAAGGGCGAACTTATATTACAAGCATATGCTATCCCCTTCAAGCTTGTTATAAAAAATAATTGGGGTACTCGCCAGAAATGGTGGGGGAAAAATGGAACCATCATCATTGTCGTGTCGGCAGTATGTCGCTCTTGAACATGGCACTTGTCTGCATTCGTGTCGGGTTGGGGACACCTCATCTCATTCTCTGTTTGCCTCCGTGGGTTTGGGTGATCTCTTTTGCCCTCTCATCTGCTCTTTGCCTCATCACCATGACCTCTGATCTTTTGATGTCAAATACTGCCAAATCCACTGTCGTGCCGTCAATATGTTCAAGAGAAGTTGACCTCTGCAAAATATCAACCTCCCTCTGATTCTCGTTTGATCCTGATTCACAAAAAAATCATGTTCCTCTGTCTCGTGTCGATGATGTGGGAAACATTATGGCCCACCTTCGATCAAGGTCACTTCCTGTCGACTTCAGCTCATTATCCAGGAAGTTGGTCTAGAGACTCCCTATGGTACCTTGGAGCCTGCATGCCTCAATGGCAGGTTCGTCGCATTCGACGTGAGGTTTACATCATTGGCCTCCGATCGAGTGATTCTGCGGGTGTTCGACGTCAACTCATTTATTCGCACGTCGTAGATTGTACCTGTAGTACCTTGAGGACCATTGTCATTATTGGTGGTTTCTCTCGCGTCTGTTAACAGCTTTCATCATTGGCTGGTAATCAGACGATGTTCTTGCATGTTCGACTTCAGCTCACATATTCGCATGCTTGAACTTGTACTTTTTTCGGGTCGAGATGGAGTGCAAGACCCTGGATTATGTCTGTTGTAATCCAGGATGCGATCTTGTGGATTATGATGATTATTTACATGAATTAGTCACTGGATGGCTGCGACCATACCTGAGTCTATTTATCGATCCTCACTGGATGGCTGCGTCCATACCTTGGATCTGGATTATTTTATGCTCTGTTATGGATGGCTGCACCCATACCACATATACATCATGTACTTGAGATATCAGTTGTATTTCTCCACGCAGGTTTTTCAACGACGGAATTTCAGTTGGACACGTTCTCATAAAGCATTTCACCCCTCTCCCTCTCTCGAGCCTCATGCTTTAGGGGGCATCTTTTACACAGTAATTTGTCACCGTCCCTACCATTCCCCATCCCGCACATTGGAGGGCCCATTCTGTGACCTGTGAGAAATGTCATGCCTTGAAACCACTATCATTGCATTCCTCTAAACATGAGCTTCAATTTCCCTGAAGACATCTCCTTGCAAAAAACCATAAAAACATCCCTTTTTGCATTGGCGCGGGTAGCCAGTTCATCACTCGCGCCAATGGGGAAAATCCTACAAAGAGGCCACGCCAACTGGCGCTCTGTCCCAGAGTCGCAGTCGCGCCAGCCAATTTAAGGAGTGTTTTTAAAAATAAAATGGCGCAAGTTTCGTTTCAACAAACTCAGAAACTGTTATCTATCTTGAGTTGGGAGGTTTGGCTCCGGGAGTTCCATGAAAGGGAAGTGGTTTGCCACCTCTCATGGAAGCTTCCTTGAAGATAGGGCCAATCCCACAATTATAGGGATCCCAACTCCCCTTCCTCCATCTATAAAAGCTTTCCCATTGCCATTGCAAGCTAGTCTTGAAGTGCCCAAGTCTTGAATCTCCAAGTTCTCAAATTCCCAAGAGCCTTAATGCTGCAAGAGCCCTCATTCTTCCCTTAAGGCCAAACTCAAGCAAGGAGACTATCGTCAAGAGACTCTAAGAGAGGCTTGTCCCATCCCTGGCAGGCTTTGCGAGACATGTTCTACTGGAGACCCCTCCGAAGGAGACCTCAGCGTCAGAACATTGGTTGTACTCTCTTTCGATTGTTTATTAATGAATGACTACTGGTTATGGTTCCACTCTGTCTTTCACTTATGATAATGACGAGTTATATCCTTTCTGACTGATATATAGTTGTGTATTCTGGATTTTATGCTTGTATTCGTATTGTTTCTTTCATGTGCAGGTGTCCATTCACGGAGATCGTGGGGATCGTGATCTGCCGAGGCTAAAGAACAGGAACACTGTTTCTTCTACGAATCATAGCGTTGGACTCCAGGTAGGCCTCCATCGTTGGTCTGTTTATTCGCAATTAGGAACTTGCGTTGTAGCATTTGATGATTGTTGCTAGACCCGTTCTGGGCTAGTAGGGATCGCCTCTATCCGCAGAGGGGATTTACCTCTCCAACATCTACTAAGAAGAAACTGAAACAAACTATAAATATCCCTCCAAAACAAAGCATAAACTTAGTGAATTATGTCTTCCTGACTTAGGAAACATTTACATTTAGAAAAGGAATGAATACGAGCTACAGTACATTCACACATTTGCATAACAAGAGAAGAAAAAATTCTTAAATCATTTACCACATGAATTCTATCAATATAGGTGCAACCCAGTCTGTTATTACTTGCCAAAAGTATGATTACAAAAAGTGTTCCAAGATCAATCCAACATCATCCAACCCTTGATATGAGTAAAGAAGTGAATAATATAGAACAAAAATGATTCTCCCCAGCTCAGGGGTCAAATCCCTAACTTGAGAAACTGATCCACAAAGTGCTCAATTGGAAACCCAAAGACTAGGGAGGTCAGCAAACTCATCCCTAACTTTGGTGAAAATGATTCATTTTAGCCAAAATTCCACTTTTACCTAATGTATCTACACTCTAGTAACTATTTAGGTCATAATTACATTTACAAAGATGAATTACATCAGTAAAATATAAAAAATTCTATCAGCAACTAAGAATTTTGGAAAATTTTGAAAATATCACGCAACTGGCAAAAGCACAACGCCTGAAGCAAAAGCGCAACGCCAACTTCAAGGCCACTTTCAGAGGCCTTCCTGAAGTCCAAATTGAGCTCATTGGATAGATAATTGGAAATATGTTTCTGAAAATTATGAATTTAAGGCCCTCAAGAGTCAAAATCGCCCAAGACTGGTAAAAAGCACAGCGCCAGCCTGAAAAATGAGGCAGAAAGGTGTTTTTTTGGGTGTTTTTGGCCATTTCTCCCTACCAGAATGTCCAATTTTTGTGTGAAAATAGTCAAAAGTTGATGTAGAAAGCCTTTTGAATCCAATGGTGGCGGCCGTTTGTCATTTGGAGGTGCCTAGAAGAATCGCAACGCCCCAGGTGTTGCGTTTTTAACAAGTGGACTGTGTTGAAAACTAGTCAAAATTTGTCAAAATGTCCAAAATTTCAATAACTCTCCCAAAAAACTTAAAAATGGGTAGATGAAGAGATTATGATGTGCCCCAAGAAATCAAGGAAGCATCAACAAGGATCTCAAGTTTATCTTCCTCCTTTTTCTTGATTAGGGTTTGCTTGTACTTCTCCTTCAACTGCTTGAGTTTGATGTTGCAGATCTTGTTCCTAGTGATGTACTCGTTAGACATGTGTTTGAGAATTTCATTATCTTTATTTTCCTTGTAAAGGAGCTTCTCAAGGTGGAGGTTTACCCTGTCTAGACATACCTCTCTATCATCTTCAACTTCCTTGGCAATCCTTTCTTCAAAACTAAGTTGCTCTGCCTCATGTTTTTGCTGTTGTAGGGCTCTCTTAAGACCTCTTGTTTTTGGTCTTGATTTGATTTTTTGAGTATCATCCCATCATTGCCTCACCCTTGGTGTCTTGTATTTTTTCCTTTAGCAGCTCTAGCTCCATGAGTACTTGCTTTTATTTCAACTGCTTGTTCTCCTATTCAAGGAATGATATGACAAATTGAGCTCTTGCCATGTTGTCCTGCAATTATTTGATCATTGAATCCTTCTCTTTGATGATTAGCTTTGAGGCCTCCTGATCATCTTGATCATCCAAATCCATCAACTCAAAGTCTCTTTCTTCCTCATGAAGATATTCCTCTTCATGGACAACTATCTCTTCCTGCTGCTCATCCTGGTGTACTTGCTTTTTAGATGAAGAAGGCAATGGACCTTCCACAATTTGTGGAGAAAACACTTACCTAGATCCCCTTTGATAGGTTTTAACCTTTTTGATTTCTTTGACTGTAGCCTTGCTAGATGACCCTGTTTATCTTTGAGAGACTGATGCTGGTGGTGGAATTGGTCTAGCAGGTTGAGGTGGTGGAGTATTGAAGGCATCATTCTCAATAAAGGTCTATGAGGAAATATTTATTTGATTGAGATGATGAAGGACAATTATTTTGATTAGAGAGTGATGAAGGAGGTTGTTCATCTGGTGTTCATACTCTATGTTCTACACTTATGTATGGCATTTTATCAATACTCCTATACAAATAGTGAGGGATGTTGAGAAATTTCACCCTTGTGAAATGCATGAGAAATCTGATGTGATAGGAATATAGTCTAGAGAATCTTCCCTCAAAGGTGAAATACTTCATAATGATATTCATCATAGGAGAAAATATGTCAAGTAGGTGGCTGAAGGGAAATACTTTCTTTTTATCATTTTTGTACCTTGGCTTGAGAAATGGTTCATAATGATGAGTATCTATATCTTTGGCCTTAACCCACTTCTCACCCACATTAGTTATCCCTGTGGCTACAGCAATAGTATCTGTGGAGATGGTGAAGGTTACACCTACAATGTCTACTTGATTGTCTTTGAGGTTTGAGATAAAAACTTTGGTCAAAGCAGGGTGATATTGTACTCTTTGGACCATTTCACAGAAGTCAAAACATCCCACATGTTTGAGGCAATTGATTTTCATGGGTGAGGCCAACAATTCTCTAGTGTTGGATGGTTCAAGCCTCAAAATCCTACCTCCTTTGGGCTGTCTCCTCTCCTCTTCTATGTTCATCTCCTCTTCCCTAATATGTCTTTCCTCCTCCATAGTAATTATTTTGTTTTGAAACCCTAGGGAAGGGGAAGTGAAAGGGGTAGGATAGTAGGTTTGGGGAATTGGGATTATTGTAGGAAAACTCAGGGAATTGGCGAAGAGATTTAGGAAGCTTAGGGAAGTGGTGGGGAATAGAAAAACTTGGGGAGAAAGGGTAGGGAATTTGATTACAGGGATATGGTATCGCTGCCTAGGAAAATGCAGCCTAGGATTAGGGTTTTAGGAAATGGGACTTAGGGATAAGGGATAGGGTAATGTAGGGATAAAGGGAGTGTTTTTAGAGTGTGGGAAAGGGAAATAGGGTCTAGGGGAAACAACTTTAGCTTGCAATGGTAAAAACTAGGGTTTCTTGGCTCAAAACATGAAATGGTAAATGAGGAGGGTTTACACCATGAATTCAAATTATAAACTAAAGGGAGGATTAAAAGAGGTGTAACCTACTTGCATTGGACTAAAGAAAACCTTGTTTGATGGCTAGAGCAGTTGCACTGAATATTTGGCGCTGTGGGAGAAAGATGACAAAAGTGCATCGCCTCCTTGGTAAAAGTGCAACGCCTTAAGGAGAAGCGTAACACCCTGTCTGTCAAAAGTGCATCGCCTTAAGGATAAGCACAACGCCTGCAAAAAAAATTGACATTCTCGCTCAAAATTCGATTTTTTGACTTGGGAGTTTGAGAGCTCAATTCATGAGGATGAAAATGAGTGTCCTTTTGGTATTTGATGGAATTTTATACTTGGTGAATCTTCATAATTTGGCTTTGGGACCCACATTTCCTTTTAAACTCAATTTTGACATTGCACTTTTCCTTTGAACCTGAACTTTGGATTTGATCTTTTTTGATGGATTTTGAACACTATAGCTTTTTAGAACATTGAATTTTTAGCTGATTGGAACCTTGAGTATGCAGCTTCTTGGAACCATGAGAAATTATTACATATTAGGAAACATAAAATTACATATTTAATTGAAATTAAATTTACAAATCAAACTTTCATAATGAGATGCTTTTATTGTCACTCTCTTACTTGCTGGTCTTTATGGAAGCAAATGATGATTTGATGGACCTTTAGAACCCTAAGGCCTAATGAAGACTCTGATTGAATGAACTTCATGATGAAAGGACTGAAATGATGATAAGAACTTATGACTGATGTACACTCAACAAAGTGGTGAAGTGAGCCAGCAAGTAGTGAAATTTCTGAAAAGAGTGAAACTTGACCTAAATCTGCACCAAGTGAAATTTTTTTTGCATGATGACCTAATGGAATGACAAAATTTCAAAATGGGGCCCTTAACATGACATGAAAGAGTTTATTTGATCACTGGTGGAAGGATTCAAATACTGACACTAATATTGGCTCCAGTTGGGGATGGTAGCTCCTTGGAGGTGCCAAGAACACCATAGACCAAGTGCCTATCCATTGGGCATGGAGTCAAAAGATAAAAGACAAACTAAAACTGAAATCTTAAACTAATTTGAAACAAACTCAAACTGAATGAAAATTGACTTGACTTTGACTAACTTAATTTTAAAAACAACAGAAAACTAGTGAAACTTTATGGCCTTCACCTCGAGCTCCAAGCTTCGGTGATTATCTGCTTCACACTTTGCAGAAAGTAAAACTAATATTTACAATGGATTTGAGAAATTTGAAATCTACATCAGAAAAAATAATGCTTAAGGAGCCTACCATTGATTGGTCCTCCTAAGCATTCATCTCCATTCATCTCCTTCAGTATAAAAGCACGATGCCCATCGAATGCTGAGATCTTGTATGGCCCTTTTCATAAGTTTTCAAATTTTTTGTGCCTTCCTTTTCCCTCGTTCCTTGCATCCCACCGGAGGACTACGTCTTCAAGCTTAAAATCATCCCCCTTGGTTTTGCGGTCATACACCTTTATTTTCTCATGAAGCTTTGAAGTCATACACCTCGTCTCTCATCTGCTGAAGATGGATCATTTGATTTATTCGACATTGTACATCATTCTCCTCACTTCCTGCTTCTGGCAGCAATTTCATAAACGAGACTGCAAGTGATGTAGGAAAAATAATTTCTACACCATAAACTAACTGAAAAGGTGACATCCCTATAGATTTCTTACTACTCACCCTGTCTTCCCACAAGGCATTCACAAGCTTTTTGTGCTAGTTCTTCTTGTTGGCCTCCAACATCTTCTTTATGATATTAATCAAAGATTTATTAGAGGACTCTGCTAAGCCATTACCTTGCCAATAATAGGCAGTTGAGTGCCCCAAATTGATGCTATATTTATCACAAAAATCAACCATCCTTTTTGATTTGAATGTTTCCGCATTGTCGATAATAATCTTATGAGGACAACCAAAATGAGACAATATGTTAGTCTCCAAAAACTGAATAATTACTACGTCTGTTGCTTGCCTTGTTGGGATCTCCTCGATCCATTTGGTGAAGTAATCAGTGGCTATTAATATCCATTTGTGTTGTGCAGATGATGTAGGGTGAATCTCTCCGATAAAGTCAAGTCTCTACTGCTAAAAAGGTGCATGTACTGAAATAGGCTGCAGAGGTGAAGAAAGAAGTTTTATTTTGCCTTGAAACACTTGACACTCATGGAAACTCATCACTTTTTTGTACAAGTTTGAAAAAAGAGTTGGCCAGTAGTATCCCATTCACAACACTTTATTAGCTGTGGTATTCCAGAAAATATGCCCCCCACAATCTCCTTTATGAAAATAATTCATAACTTCTTGGGCTTCATTTTCAACTAAAAAATTCAGTAAAATACCTCCTGGATCTTTCCAATAAAGGGAGTTGTCCAAAATGTTGTATTTGGAAGCTTTTAACTTTAAATAACTACCCTTACTCTTAGTCATGCCTGGAGGAGGGTTCAAATGCTGAAGAACATATATTATATCATAATACCAAGGAGACAAAAGAAACATATCAGATACCTGTATAAGAGTGACATCCTCTTCTTCATCGGATAATGCTATAATAAGATTGATGTATAGAACAGGAAAATTTGACTCGGATATAAGCTTTGCTAGACCTTGAACTTTGATAAGCTTTGTGGGCTTGATCTCGAGGTCATATTCCAACATTGCTGCTATCCATTTCCCTCTTCTACCTTTCAGATGTGTCTGCATAAGAGCATTTTTTACTGCTGCATTATGGACATAAGCCAAAATATGCGAATGTAAAATATAAACACAAAAATATTTCAATGCTTTTCCCAAAGCCAAAGCCTGTTTCTCTATGATATTGTATCGAAGAGCTGAATCCTTGATGGTTCGGATGAAAAATTATATGGGTTGCTCACTCTTATCCTTTTTTTGCATTAAGACTGCATCCAATGTAAGCTCAGAGGCAAATGAGAAAATGATAAAATCAATTGAATAATATAGGTTGATTAAAATAGGGGCTGTGGTTAAGGAAAACTTCACTGAGTTAAAGGATTTCTTGTCATCCTCAAACCACTTTACCTCATTCTCTTTTTTCAACATGTTGGTCATTTCATGAAGGTGCTCAATCAAATTTGGAATAAATATGTGTAAGAAATTCATCTTACCATTGAAAGCCTGAATTTATTTCTTGCTCTGTGGAAAGTCAATTTGTTGAATTTCCTCAACCTGAGAAGGGTCAATCCGGATTCCATCCTTAGAGATGATGTGACCGAGAAGTTTTACCTCCTCCATGGCAAAAAGGATATTTTTTTTCAGATTAAGAGAGATTCCAAATTTCCTGCATTTCTGAAAAAAATCCTTATGTGATACAAGTGTTCATCATCAGAATGGGAGAAAAATGTCAAATAATATAAATATACCACTAGGAAAACATCTTTTTCATCTACAAAGGCTATATCCATCGCCTGCTTAAAGGTAGCCCCTGCATTCTTTAGTCCAAATGGAATCTTTGCATATTTGAACGTACCCCAAGGTGTAGTGAAGGCAGTTTTGTCCTGATCTTTCTCATGTACTAAAATATGATTGTATCCCAAATGCCCATCAAGAAAAGACATTCGGGAAGCCCCAACCACTCTCTATAATATGTGATCCATTTTGGGAAGGGGATAATTATCTTTAAGAGACACCTTGTTTAAATTTCTAAAATCTATGCAAAGCCTTATTTCACCAGTCTTACTTCTTATCGGGACTAGATTAGATATCCAATCGGAAAACCTAACAAGAATAATGATACCTGATTTGTCGAGCCTGTTCACTTCTTTTTCTATGGATGGCAAAAACCTCAGGTTGATCCTTCTTAGCTTTTTCTGAAAGGGCTTTTGATCAGGCTTAATTGGAATGGTGTGTTGTATGATATCTTTATTATAGACCTTTAAGTCTGCATAATCCCAGGCGAAATCATCAGAAAATTCAAAAACTAAATCAATGTACTTGCCCTTTACCTCAAAATATAATTACCTGGAAAATTTGACCATCTTAGGGTTGTCCGTTGTTCCGATGTTTACATCCTCTACATCCTCTTCCGTAGGAACCAATGTTGGCTTCCAAGCCACATCATCTCAATCAAACAGTTCTCCCAAAGGTATGAGACCTCTAGGAATATTGTTTTCTTTCAGCTGTAAAATATCAACCTGGATAGCTTCAATTACCTGATCTTCCTTGTCATAAACTTCGTCAATGAAAGAATTCTCGAATTCTCCTTCATTCTGCAGAGAATTGTTTACCTGCTTATCATCCCAAAATACTTTCCAATATCACAAGTTTTCAGGAACAGTGGGCCGATGTTTAACATGGATTTCAAATTTTCTATTGGAATATATAGGAATTTTGAAATTACTTGTTGCTATAGCAAGTGAATATGTCATGAGATTCTGACTTCTCGGCACTACTAACAATGTATGTTCGGGAAACATCTTTAGGATATCCAATATAAAATTCCTGTGTGCTCTCATTCATGGATGCTTGGCCTGGTATTCCCCTTTTACCTGTTTTATCGCAATTTTGGAGTCGCCATACACCAAAATTCTTCTTGTGCCCAAAATTTTCAAAATCTTGAGACCAATGATGAATGCTTCATATTTTGCCTCATTGTTAGAACAATCAAAATCCAATTTGTATGAACATAATATAAAATTCTTAGGAACCTTATCAGGCTGATGAAGAGGGTTGCAGATCCAAATTCCAATGCCTGCCTCGTATTTCCCCAAGGCACCATCAAAATCCATGGTCTATAGACCATTTTCATCATCCAAGTGCTGGAATTATGATTTCTATTCCATCTCAACTTTATGGCTACTTCTTGATTCTGATCTGAACTTTCCTATGCCTTATCTGATGGCTGCTCTGAAGCACTTGGCAGATTCTCTTTTCCCTTCTCTAAAACTATTATAATACAATTATAAATCTATGGAACATCTTCTACTTCTACAAGCTGATTATCTACATCATTCAAGCAACTATCATTGAACAAAATAAAATACTCTAAATCTCTATGTACAACATTAATTGGATGATTATTAGGCTTCGTTTTGTTGGTTATCATGTACTTCATCTTTGTTTCTTGGAAAAACTTTCTCAATTGCCCAAAAACTGGGATGGTGGCATAAGAGAAGTCTAGTTGCAAAGTGCCTCTCAACTTCGCTCCCCGAGATCTATACAAAAACATACCAAACTGTGGTGGTATATCAGCCACCACCACATCCATCAAGACATTCTTTGATAGAATTTTTTCAAGGGAAACTACTAAATCCTTGATAAGACCCAGACAACGGACTCTACCTGATTCCAAGGAATACAAGTCACGGTAAGGATGAGTGATATCTAGGCCCAATTTCTCCATAATGGATTTCGACATAAAATTGTGGGAAGCTCCACAGTGGAGCATGGCATTGTGAAAGATATTTTGGTGGATTCTCAGACTCAAATATAATGGGGGAACTTCACTATCTTCTAACTGACCGTCTATTGCTGGACCAAAGATAAGTTCAGGTTGGTCATATTCGACATTAAGTATATCATATGAAGGATCTACTTCTAACATTTTGGCTACATGATACTTATACTTTTTATTCTTGACAAGTTTAGTTAAAGGTATTGACACTTTCAATTTGGAAATTTCAGTTTCTACGCTGAAAGGAGTGGATACGTCTACCTCTTTAATGATGTCTCTTTTATCAGCATGATCCTTTGATGTAGCTTCTTTCCTCTGTGTTGTAGAGTTAAATCCCCTCTGCGGACAGAGGAGATCCCTACTAGCCCAGATCGGGTCTAGCAACAATCATAACACGCTAAGGCGCAGGTTCCTAATTATAATAAACCAACTTGTGAAGAAGGCCTACCTCAAGTCCAACACTGTTGTTCGTAGAGAAGATTACGTTCCCATTCCCTTGTTCCAGCAGATCACAATCCTCTCGCTCACCGCGATCGAACACCTGCACACACAAGAAACACGACAAACACAAGCGTAAAACCCGATATATGCAATTATGTATCAGTTAGAGAAGACACAACTCATTATCATAATGAACAATACGAGTGGAACCATAACCAATAGTCGCTTATCATTAATTCATCAAAGGAAAATACAACCAGGCTCTGACGCTGAACCTTCCTTCCGCGGGTCGTCAGTGGAATACGTCTCAGTAAAGCTTGTCGGGAATGGGGACAAGCCTCTCTCTTCGATCGTCAATCTCCTCGATATGGATTTGGCACTATGAGGACTATCAAAGCTCTTACAACATTCTTTAGGCTATGAAGGCTCTTGGAGATTCTTGGAGACTCCTGGAGACTCTTCGAGACTAGCTTGCAAAGGAAAAATGGCAAGCTTATATAGATGGTGGAAGAGGAGTTGGGATCCCTACAATCATGGGATTGGCCCTATCCTCAAGGAAGCTTCCATGAGAGGTGGCAAACTACTTCCTCTACATGGAAATCCGGAGCCAAACGTCCCAACTCAAATTAGAGACCAGTTCAGGAGTTGGTTAAAGTCAATCTTCCGCCATTTATTTTTAAAAAACACCCTTTATTAAGCCTGGCGCGAGTGCGACTCTGAGACAGAGCGCCAATTGGCGCGCCCTCTTTGAAGAATTTCCCCCATTGGCGCGGGTATAACACAGGCTAGTCACACCAAGGATGAAAAGGCTATTTTTAGGGTTTTTCACAAGGAGATGTCTTCAGGGAAATGAAAGTTCATGTCTAGGGGAATGCCATGAAAGTGTTTTCAGGTTATGTCACTGCTCACAGGTCACGGAATGAGCCCTCCAATGTGCGGGACGGGGAATTGTAGGGACGGTGAAAAATTGCTGTGTAACAGATGCCCCCTAAAGCATGAGGCCCAAAAGAGAGAGAGGGGTGAAATGCTTTACGAGAACGTGTCCAACTGAAAACACTGCCGTCGGAAAACCTGCATAGAGGAGTACAACTGATATCTAAAATACATGATATATATGAGGTACGGGCGCAACCATCGATAACAGAGTATACAAGAATCTAGATCCAAGGCATGGACACAGCCATCCAATAAGGATCGATAAAGAGACTCAGGTATGGTCACAACCATCCAATCAGTGAGTCATGTAACCAATCATAATAATCCACAAAATCGCAACCTGGATTCCAACAGACAAAATCCAGGGTCTTGCGCTCCATCTCAACCTGAACAAAGTACAAGTTCAAACATGCGAATAAGTGAGTTGAAGTCGAACATGCAAGAACATCGCCTGATTACCAGCCAATGATGAAAGCTGTTAACAGGCACAAGAGGTACCATCAATGATGACAATGGCCAATGATGAAAACCTCACGTCAAACGCGAAGAACCTGCCATTGAGGCATGTAGGATCCAAGGTACTAGAAGGGAGTCTCTAGATCAGCTTCCTGGATAATGAGCTGAAGTCGACAGGAAGTGACCTTGATCGAAGGTGGGCCATAATGTTTCCCACATCATCGAAACGAGACAGAGGAACATAATGTCTTTGCGAATCAAGATCAGATGAGAATCAGAGGAAGGTTGAAACTTGCAGAGGTCAACTTCTCTTGAACATATCGGCGGCACGACAGTGAATTTGGCAGTATTTGACATCAAAAGATCAGAGGTCATGACGACGAGGCAAAGAGCAGATGAGAGGTCAAAATGGATCACCCAAACCCACGGAAGCAAGTGGAAAACGAGATGAGATGTCCCCAACCCAACACGAATGCAGACAAGTGCCATGTTCAAGAGCGACATACTGCCGACACGACAATGATGCTGGTTCCATTTTTCCCCCACCATTTCTGGCGAGTACCTCTTTATTTTTACACAATATTGAAAGAGAGGATAGCATATGCTTGCGATATAAGTCCGCCCTTCGGGCGAATCCATCCTAGTGCATTTAACGAGTCCTAAGAAGGAGAAACTCGGAGAACGTCATTTCGACTAGATCCGATGTCATCAGGGTTTAACGAGTCTGACAAAGGAAGAACTCGGCGTCTTTTCATGTTTAGAGAGTTTGAAAAGACAGCTGAAAAGTAAACTCCAATGGTCCCTTTTCGTAAATAGTTCCTCAGATCCGAAAAGGTAGAAAACTATGTCTGAGAAAACCTCCTAGTCACGATAGGCTAGGGTATTCCTTTTTCGTAAATAATCTATCCCAGCCCGAAAAAGGGGTAAACGTATACTGGGTAGATGTTGTTTCGCAGCCACTTTAACGAGATCGAAACGACAAGGGCCTCGAAAATCTTTTCATGTTTAGGGAGTCAGAGTTAAAGTTGGCTCCTCCTAGAGAACGAGAGTAGTATAAGGGCGACCGCGGATTTCGTAATGGTGGGCGCTCGAGAACAAGTAAAGGTTTGAGAGGTGGCTAACAAGACCACTCATCGGCGGTTCCTCGGGGGAACGGGTAAAACAACCAAGTGAAGGCATATGATCGGCCAAGCGGATAGTTACGATGGAATGAGAAAGCCAAGGCTCATTTGGCAGCAGTGATAAAATGGAAATCACAAAAGGTCAAACAGGAACGGTTTCATTTTTACACAAGCTTGAAATCAGGAAACTCTGCTTGAAGTTGGTTTCATTTTTACACAATCTTGAAACAAAGATAAACTATGCTTGAAACCGGTTTCATTTTTACACAAGCTTGAAACGAAAACAAACTATGCTTGAAATAGTAAGCATGCCCCCAGCATGGTGACTCAATTCGAGGTACATGCCCCCCAAGCTTCAGTCCATATGAAAGGCAGATGGAGTGAAGGTTCAAGTTACGAGATCAAGAGAAAGACTTGACTGGGATTTTACGAGATCTTAACAAAGACTCGAATTGAACAAGAACATGTTTCAAGGATCGACGACATCATCACTGAGTACAGGCACGGGGTATGTAGCCACATAGTTGACCTGCGGTGGGGCGGATACAACGGGTGGATAAAAACCAGGAAGGGATGATGGCGGGGCAGTTGCCATATCGGGACCAAAGAATGAAAGCTGATCAATGGTCACGATCCGTCCTTCATGTGGAAAACAGACCACACGAAAAAGGGAGGAGACAAGCACTCCCATGGCATAGGTGTAAATGCGCCCCAAGAGCAGATTGAAATCCAAGGGGCCTGGAACAACCATCACGTCCATATGGACGGTTTTACCTCCCAATGTAACAGGTAACCTTGGAAGGATCCCTAATGGTTGACTAGTTCTTCTGTTGAATGTCAACAGATTCTGCGTAACAGGCGCAAGCGGCGGTGAGCCAAATGCTTGCCAAGTAGTTGAGGATAGAACACTAACAGATGCGCCTTCGTCTATAATGGTGTTGGGTACGACCAGACCAAAAGCCTGTACCGTGATCTCGAAAGGCACATAGGACGGAAGGCGGTATCCTGCAAATCGACTCCAATCAAAGGAAGCGACCAAACTACGTGGAGGGGCTACCATCGAACCGAGATGGTCTTCCCCTGGTGTTACGGAGGAGGAAGGAGCATGCTCCACGACCTCCATCTCGAAGGCGGGAGGAGTATCCTCCGGGACCTCCATCACGGGAGGCGAAGGAGAAAATTCTTGAGATATAGGGATAGGAGAATATTTCTCCAAGTCCGAGGAATCTAAAGAAACAAGAAGAACCTGAGGTGTGTGAGGTGTGTGAGGTCCACTCTTAACGGAAAATACCTGGTGCACCGTAGACGGGGCTAGTTCAACCGATCCCACGACCAATGGTTGGTCGGGGATGGATTCCTGACTTTGAATTTCCGGGGGAGCGGGATCGACCAAGGATGACTCTTGACCAATCGTAGGATCAGCTGGTGGAGGACTCAAAGAAAGCGGTTTGTAATCAGCCGGAAGGCATGGTGTAGAACCGGTTAAATTGTCCAAAACTCGCTTGGCTTCATCCATATACAGACAAAGGTGAATGGCATGGTGCCCCCCACACAACTTACAGGGATTGGTAATCTTACCCTGCTTCTTAGTAGCCTTACCAGCACTAGCTGAAGATGTGCCCCCAACCTGACTCCCGGAAGCCCAAGGCAACGACGGACGACCGTTGGACCATACTTCGAGCACCTTGGGAATGCTAGGGTAGTCTCGAAGAAGATGGTTTCTAGTGCTCAACATGCAAGGGAACTTGACTTTCTGTGGAGGGTTGGAAGGTTTATCAATGGAAGACTTCTTAGGCGCAATAGCCACAGAGCTAGCCTCTCCTTTATCTGACTTCTTCTTCTTCTTAGCCACCTGGTTACTCGAATCCAAACTTTCACCAGGCGAAGTAGAAGAGGAGGATGAAGAAATAGGCGAAGAAGGGGAGAGGTCCACCTTGGAATCAACATGACGTTGTTCAGGTGGAGGAGACAGTTGAACAGTAGCTGGGACATTCGGGATCACAGAGGTTGAAAACAACCAAACAGGCAACCCAACAGTTAACCCAGGGAGGGACAATGTTGCCATATAAGGAGCGCCAACATTTCCAAAAGGAGGAAAAGTACTAGGATTCCCTTCGGAGGGGATTCCTTGGTTGGTGAACTCCGGAAAAGTTGCCATCAGAAACGATCTTAGAACAACACCCTAAGGAAACTAACTTTAACCAGGAATATTTCGTGGGCAGTTAATTTTTAAAACATTGAACAAAACTCTACCGTTTCATCTTTTAAGAGTCGAGAAACAGGCAAAAGGTGACTCTATCACTTTCAGATTGGAAACAAGCATGAAAGGACAAGCGCTTGGTGATATTTTCAAATTTAAGGAGTCAGATAAGATCAAAATGACTGCTCAGGAATGCTAGGCAAAGGGTGTACCAAATAACCGTGAACTGCAATATACACCTTGGTTTCAAAATGAAAGAGAAATCAACCAAGGACTTAACTTACGTGCAGGCAATCTCCCCGAATGCTATGTCCGGTGTATCATGGGTATAAAGCGGCAGACTCGGCTTCCTACGGATAAAGGATGGTAACCTAGTGGGGTCTCCCTTTATATACGCGATGGTACGGGGAGCACAAGTCCGTACTAGTGCTGTCTAAAGCCAAGAAGTGAACGACAGCTACTAGGTTTAAAGACGCCGGAAGACGTCTCTAGCCTAGACCTCTAAATATTTCGTTAATGTTTCAATGCTGCCTTAGTGTAAATTGAATAAATTTTTAATGTTTATCTTCAATTATGTTTCAGTTTTCAGGCCCTAGCGAATGTAATGTCTCAAAATATCCTAAATGCACACTACATGCCACAGTATATCATTTCATTCGATGAAAGCTAGTTACAGGAGAGTTAAGAGCTTTTCACACAACAACAAAATGATTAGACAACAACCAATGATATCTCTAATGCAGCTAATGGAAACTAAAAACTTTTCGTTCAAAGTTACTAATCACTGATAACACCGAAAAGATCTAGTTCACACCAACTAATTCAACGCAAAAGAGATTTTTTGTATTTCCAACGTTTAAGAGCAAGATCACTAAACAAGGTGAAAACTAATGAGACAAGCAATTGAGAAGCAAAATAAAAAGAGAAAAGAAATCAAATTTCACTCAATGCAAGCCTACAATCAGATCTCAAATCGATAAAAAGTCCCTCAAATCAAAAGACACCCAAAGACTCAATTGAACCATGTAATCTAGGCTCAAAACGAGACAAAGCAGAATTCGAATGAAGAAGAAGCCAACCACTCAAATAACGCAATAAAATAATAGACAAACACAAAACGAGTGTAGAGAAGCAATCACAAAGCTGACCGAACAGACAGAAACCAAAAACTCCCAAGGGAGGCTTAACGCACAATAGCACCTAGATGCCCTAGGGCTAAAATGTAAAATCGATAGAAATGGGCAAACAACCAAAGGAAGAAGGTCACAGTCAGTCAAACAAGGCCCCATAACACTCAAGCAGTCGAGAAAACAAGACCAAACACCCAGATCAGTCTCAGAAGGCTCAAAACCCAGTAAACCCTAGCACCTTACAGGATTGGCGTGATTGTAAGGCTGAAACTAGCGCCATAAAGGAATTGGCGCGAGTAATACACTGACAACATGCGCCAGTGGGTGCGACTGTCACACTGAGAAGCATGCCAGCGGAGTTTACTAAGGAAAAATAAAATATAAGCAATCCAAGAAGCAGACCAGTGATGGTGGAGCTTAAACCACAAGCCAAACTCACGAAAAGAGCCAGCCAAAAGAGCTGATCAAGCAAGCAAAGTCAAGAATCGACCGAAAGACAAGACAAAACTCGAAGTGTTGAGTTCATAAACTAAACTGGAGATTGACTGAAGCAGCATTGATCTACTTCGCTAATGCAAAGCAAGAGCGTTTCGAAGGCTATTTGGCTAACTTCAGGCTCCGTTTGTAGTTTATAAAGCAAACAACAAGCCAACTCCCCAGCGGAGTCGCCAATTTGTTGTAGAGGTAAATCCCCTCTATGGACAGAGGCGATCCCTGCTAGCCCAGATCGGGTCTAGCAACAATCGTAACACGCGAAGGCGCAGGTTCCTAATTATAATAAACCAACTTGCGAAGAAGTCCTACCTCAAGTCCAACACTGTTGTTCATAGAGAAGATGACGTTCCCGTTCCCTTGTTCCAACAGATCACAATCCTCTCGCTCACCGCGATCGAACACCTGCACACACAAGAAACATGGCAAACACAAGCGTAAAACCATAATACGAGTGGAACCATAACCAATAGTCGCTTATCATTAATTCATCAAAGGAAAATACAACCAGGCTCTGACGCTGAACCTTCCTTCCGCGGGTCGTCAGTGGAATACGTCTTAGTAAAGCTTGTCGGGAATGGGGACAAGCCTCTCTCTTCGATCGTCAATCTCCTCGCTATGGATTTGGCACTATGAGGACTATCAAAGCTCTTGCAGCATTCTTTAGGCTATGAAGGCTCTTGGAGATTCTTGGAGACTCTTGGAGACTCTTCGAGATTAGCTTGCAAAGGAAAAATGGCAAGCTTATATAGATGGTGGAAGAGGAGTTGGGATCCCTACAATCATGAGATTGGCCCTATCCTCAAGGAAGATTCCATGAGAGGTGGCAAACTAATTCCTCTACATGGAAATCCGGAGCCAAACGTCCCAACTCAAATTAGAGACCAGTTCAGGAGTTGGTTAAAGTCAATCTTCCACCATTTATTTTTTAAAAACACCCTTTATTAAGCCTGGCGCGAGTGCGACTCTGAGATAGAGTGCCAATTGGCGTGCCCTCTTTGAAGAATTCCCCCCATTGGCGCGGGTATAACACAGGCTAGTCGCACTAAGGATGAAAAGGCTATTTTTAGGGTTTTTCACAAGAAGATGTCTTCAGGGAAATGAAAGTCCATGTCTAGGGGAATGCCATGAAAGTGTTTTCAGGTTATGTCACTGCTCACAGGTCACGGAATGAGCCCTCCAATGTGCGGGACGGGGAATTGCAGGGACAGTGACAAATTGCTGTGTAACACTTTGGTTGTCCTTTTATTTACTCGATGAGCTTGTAGATGGCTGATTATCCTTGTTCTGACTTGCAGCTGCAAGTTATTTTCCTTTATTTTGATTACCTTGAGAATTTTTTTTTGGTTGAGTATCTTTTTGTTCAGATGCTCGATTTTGAATAGGAGTTATTGGGACATCTCTACACCTCAATGTGTACTCCCTCTGCTGTGAGCTGAGATAATTCAAGTATCCTCACTAGTAATCATCATATTCTACCTCCAAATAGTGATCTTGGGCTAGAATATAGTCTTCATCCTTGGGTACATCCTTCTTCTCGACATACTCTTCATTTTATATCAAAAATATGGGCTGGCCATTAGCTGTAAGGGTTTCTTCAACAATATAATCTTCTTCTTCTTCCTCACCTCCTTGAGCATAATTTTGCTGCAAGGGTGTCCGAATTTGCTGTGGTTGTGCTGGTTGCTCAGGTGTCCTATGTTCCCTTTGCTTAATTCTGAATTGAGGCTGCTGTTGATGTCCTTTGAAGTTAGGATTTCTAACGTGTGGTTCCAGCTTCCTTTCAGTGATAGACATCCTATCAACCATCCTTTCTACTGTTCTTATCAAGGTGTCCAGTTTTACATCAGAGGATGACGATGCTTCTTCTTTGATAGTTACTCTCCTTTCACCCTTTATTTTTGACTTCTTTATGGACAAATTAGCTTCCACACTAATTGCATTTTTCCGCATGTCTTCTAATGCAACAAGATTCCTTTCTCACAACTGATAGGCCATGTCTGGATCAAAACCATTCGAGCAATGCAAGAGGGCCAACATTGGTGGAGGTTTGATCTCATTGGGAATGGAATTGTATACTCTGTTGAATCGGGCAGTGAAGTATTGTACTGATTCATTTGGTTCCCTTTTCAGATTATTGTATTGAGAAACGATTTGTAATGGATTTTTATTTACCTCCCATTGGGCTATGAAGGCATCTATCAACTGATTTGAAGTGGCTATGGAGTTTTCATTTAATTATCTGAACCATACTTTAACTTCTCCTAAAAATATTTGAACTATGATTCTCATTTTAGCATCGTCTTCATCTACTTCTTCCAAATCAATAAAGTCAGTGACTTTAACTATGTGTTGTTTTGCAGTGATTGAAGAATTTTCATCAAAAAGTGGGAGTCTCTGGCCATAACCTTGTGGTAAGGCATGTAGTTGACCTGGTAATATGAGGGGTGAAAATATGGCCATAATTCCTACTGAATGAAATATAGGAGTGACAACAAGAAGAGTTTTTTGAATAGATAATGAAGTAGCTGGTGAAGATGAGGAAGAAACAACTGACTGTGATTGTGTCAGGATGGGTATTGACTCTTGCTGATATTGGATTATGGATTTTTCTGACTGGTACTGAATTTGGTTTTCTAAACTTTCAAGTCTATAGAATTGACTCCAAAATTTAGTGTCAAAGTCTGATTCAGACTAATTTTCTTCAGAGGGTAATTTTTATTCAAGTTTTAAATAACTAAGATCTAACTCAGATAATGATTTTACCTCAGAAAGCCTTAATGGGTCAAAGACTATATCATATAATGAGGTTTCAGACTTAGATCGAAACAAAGACAACTCAAATTTTAAATTAAATGGTATGTCTTCGAGAGATAGAACTTTTGTAGGCAGCGAAGAAGATATTACCAATGGAATTGGATTTGACTGAATTTCTGCAGTTTATTATCCGTGCTTCCGAACAAGCCTCTATGGATCTTCGATTGGATCAGCTGGGTGAGGATTAGGATTTGATCCGGTGTATCTCCTCGAAGCCAGAATGTTCATTGTTCAACAACTTGGTTCTTTGCAAATTTTTCAGATCAATCTCAACGAAATCTTAGACCTATCATCCAGAGGCCAAGGATTCGAAGGACTAATGGTACAACCAAGGAAGATCTGCCACTTTCTTCCCTAGTATGGTTTCCAAGATGTTAGCACTCCACCAGATCTCCGAGGCTGAGAAGAGACTAGCAAAGGTAACCACAAACAAATCTTTTTCCAAGTAGCTAGCCCTACTAGGCAGGAGAGGGCTCTCTCCAATGGATCTCGACGAAGATGACTGAATCAATGAGATATTAGGCTAGGTATAGTAGCACAGAGGTTTGATTGATTGAATTTTGAGGTACTGGATGGTGAATAGATCAGGGAAGAAATTAGGTCAGGGCAAACAAGGATCATAATTGCAGGGATTTGATGGAGCAAGGTGGGTAAACAAATCAACACAAGAGGGTATCTGATGAGATGGTTTACACTGATAGGGTTATGAGAAAAGAGCATAAAAGCTATGAAATCTTTTCTAATAAGAATAAACTGAAACAAATTGTAAATGTCCCTCCAAAACAGAGCATAAACTTAGTGAATTATGTCTTTCTGACATAGGAAACATTTAAATTTAGAAATGGAATGAATATGAGCTACAATACATTCACACATTTGAATAACAAGAGAAGAAAAAATGCTTAAAACATTTGCCACATGAATTCCATCAATATAACTGCAACTCAGTCTGTTATTACTTGCCAAAAGTCTGATTACAAAAAGTGTTCCAAGATCAATCCAACAACATCCAACAACATCCAACCCTTGCTATGAGTAAATAAGTGAATAATATAGACCAAAACTTATTCTCCCCATCTCGGTGGTCAAATCCCTAACTTGAGGAACTGATCCAAAAAGTGCTCAACTGGAAACCCAAAGACTAGGGAGGTCAACAAACTCATCCCTAACTTTGGTGAAACTGATTCAATTTAGCCAAAAATCCACTTTTACCTAATGTATCTACCCTCTAGTAACTATTTAGGCCATAATTACATTTACAAAGATGAATTACAAGATTAAAAACTCAAAAATTCTATCAGAAACTGAGAATTCTGGAAAAATTTGAAAATACCAGGCAACTGGCAAAAGCACGGTGCTTGAAGCAGAAGCACAACACCAACGTCAAGGCCAATTTTAGAGGCCTTCTTGAAGTCCCAATTGAGCTCATTATAGCTCATTGGAAAGATTCTCCTGTCTAGTTTCCAAAACTGCCCTTAAGTTCTGAAAATGATGAAGTTAAGGCCCTCAAAAGGCAAATCTCCCAAGACTGGTCAAAACCGCAGTGCCAACCTAAAAAATGAGGCAGAAAGTGATATTTTGGGTGTTTTTGGCCATTTATCCCTACCATAATGTCCAATTTTGGTGTGCCAATAGTTAAAAGTTGATTTATAATGCCTTATGAATCCAATGGTGGTGGCCATTTGTAATTTGTAGGCTCCTATAAGAAGCACAACGCTGTAGGATCTGCACTTTTGACAAGTAGACAATGCTGAAAACTAGTCAAAATTTGTCAAAATGCAAAAAATTTCAAAAAATGACCCAAAAACCTTAAAAATTGGTAGATGAAGAGATGATGATGTGCCTCAAGCAATCAGGGAAGAATCAACAAGGATCTCAAGTTTATCTTCCTCCTTTTTCTTGTACTTCTCCTTCAACTGCTTGAGTTTGATGTTGCAGAACTTTTTCCTAGTGATGTACCTGTTAGACATGTGTCTGAGAATTTCATTGTCTTTATTTTCCTTGTGAAGGAGATTCTCAAGGTGGAGGTTTACCCTGTCTAGCCATACCTCTCTATCATCTTCAACTTCCTTGGCAATCCTTTCTTCAAAACTAAGTTTCTCTACCTCATGTTTTTGCTGCTGTAGGGCTCTCTTAAGACCTCTTGTTTTTGGTATTAATTTTATGTTTTGAGTATCATCATGGTCAGAATCATCAAGTGCCATCATTTCCTTACCCTTGGTGTCTTGTATTTTTTCCTTTAGAAACTCTAGCTCCATGAGTGCTTGCTTGTCTTTCAGCTGCTTGTTCTCCTGTTCAAGAAATGATATGACAAATTGAGCTCTTGCCATGTTGTCCTGCAATTCTTTGATTATGGCATCCTTCTCTTTGATGATCAGATTTGAGGCTTCCTGATCATCTTGATCATCCAAATCCATCAACTCAAAGTCTCTTTCTTCCTCATAAAGATATTCCTCTTCATGGACAATTGTCTCTTCCTGCTGCTAATCCTGGTGTACCTGCTTTGCTGATGAAGGAGGCAAGGCCCCTTCCACAATTTGTGGAGAAAACATGCCTAGGTCCCCTCTGATAGGTTTTGACCTTTTTGACTGTAGCCTTGCTAGATGACCCTGTTTGTCTTTGAGAGACTGATGTTGGTGGTGGAATTGGTCTAGCAGGCTAAGGTGGTGGAGTATTGAAGGCATCATTATCAATAAAGGTCTCCCAGGAAATATTTAGTTGATTGAGATGAAGGACAATTATTTTGATTAGAGAGTGATGAAGGAGGCTGTTCATTTGATGTTCATAATATCTGTTCTGCACTATGTATGACATTTTATCAATACTCCTGTACAAATAGTGAGGGATGTTGAGAAATTTCACCCTTGTGAAATGCATGAGCAGTCGGATGTGATAGGCATATAGTCTAGAGAATCTGCGCTCACAGGTGAAATAATTCATGATGATATTCATCATGGGAGCAAATCTGTCAAGTAGGTGGCTGAAAGGAAAGACTTTATTTTCATCATTTTTGTACCTTGGGTTGAGAAATGGTTCATAATGCTAGGTATCTATATCTTTGGCATTAAACCACTTCTCACCCACATTAGGTATCCCTGTGGCTGCAGAAATAGTATCTATGGAGATGGTGACAGTTACTCCTGCAATGGTTACTTGATTGTCTTTGAGGTTTGAGATAAAAACTTTGGTCAAAGCAGGGTGATGTTGTACTCTTTGGACCATTTCACAGAAGTCAAAACAACCCACGTATTTGAAGCAATTGACTGTCATGGGCGAGGCTAACAATTCTCTAGTGTTGGATGGTTCAAGCCTCAAAATCCTGCCTCCTTTATGTTGTTTCCTCTCCTCTTCTATGTTCATCTCCTCTTCCCTAATATGTTTTTCCTCCTCCATAGTAATTGTTCTGTTTTGAAACCATAGGGAAGGGGAAGGAAAGGGGTAGGATAGTAGGTTTTGGGAATTGGGATTAGTGTAGGAATATTTAGGGAATTGGGGAAGAGAGTGAGGAAGCTTAGGGAAGTGGTGGGGGATAGAAAAAATTAGGGAGACATGGTAGGGAAATTGATTACAGGGATATGGTATGGCTGCCTAGGAAAACACAGCTTAGTATTAGGGTTTTAGGAAATGGGACTTGGGTATAAGGGATAGGGTAATGTTGGGATAAGGGGAGTGTTTTTAGAGTGTGGGAAAGGGAAATAGAGTCTAGGGGAAACCACTTTAGCTTGCAATGGTAAAAACTAGGGTTTTTTGGCTCAAAACATGAAATGGTAAATCAAGAGGGTTTACACCATGAATTCAAATTATAAACTGAAGGGAGGATTAAAAGAGGTGTAACCTACTTGCAATGGATTGAAGAAACCCTTGTTTGATGGTTGGAGCAGTTGCACTGAATATTTGGAGTTGTGGGAGAAAGCTGACAAAAGTGCAACACCTTGAGGAGAAGCACAATGCCTCCTTGGTAAAAGTGCAACGCCTTAAGGAGAAGCGCAACGCCCTGTCTGTCAAAAGCGTAATGCTTTAAGGAGAAGTGCCCTACAATTTTTTTTGACTTTATCGCTCAAATATTCAAGCCTTTTTGACATTGTTGCCATCTTTGGTGTTATTTTTATTGATTTTTTTTAGTTTTTATTATCAGTTAAAGAGATATATGTTATTTTTGTTATTCATTTATTTCAAAAATACATTTATTGTTTTGGAAAAATAGGCCCTTGTAATTTGGCCTATAAAAAAGAATGCTTTTGTAATAGTATAGAGGTTGGAGTGTTGGACATGTGAGAGTGGAGAGCTTTAGAGATGGTGTACTATTTTGACAATAATAAAACCAAAAGTTGCAACTATTTTTTAGGAATTCCTATGGTGTTTAAATTTGGTAATGTTATTTCCTTGTGTTAATATTTATCCATTTTATCATTATACTTGCTTTCTAGTGATAATATCTCTAGTTTGTAAACATAATTCATGTATACATGCTCTGTTTTATAAGAGATTCTCATGCATTTGTCCCATACTTCTATCAAAATGAATTCACCTATAGTGCTCAATTTTATTTTCTGCAATTTCACCCTATACCATCAACGACTAAAACTCCAAAACATCTCTTATGCATACCTACCTTGCTCATAATTATCTCTGTAACTTATCATCTGAAAGTCTAAACTTAGCTCTTAGTTTTCACTCTCCTAAAGCCACCATCCAACAAAACCCCATTCAATCACAATTTTTTTTGAGCCTAATAGATCTAGCCTAAAATCATTTCCCTCATAGTCAATATTTGACTGTGATTTCATGGAGAGAGCCCTCTCTAGCTTGGTAGGGCTAGATACCAAGCCAAAAGAGGTCCAAGGTTACCTCATTCGATTTCCTCCTCAGCCTGGGAGATTGTTGGAGCTAACAGGTGTCATACTTGATGGTGCATAAACATGGTTTTCTTGGAGATTCATCCTTTTGCAATTATATATCTCTAGGGGTTCATATTTTTCTAAGGTTTGTGCCCCCTTAAATACAAAAACAATACACTTCAATTTTTTTAGAAGATATTGTACTATTTTCAATTTTATGTGTCTTGCTTGACTTGCCTTCAAGGATTGAATAACTTAAGAGAGTAACAATGTATGAAAGGGATATTCTAGATGATATTTACCATGCAATGCAGATCTAGTAGTCCACTCTACATATGTTTTGATATATTGTGCCAAACCATTAATCAAAGCATGTATTGATCAATGTTGAATTTTAGGTTTTCTAGATCAAGTACATGGATCCATATTTTGGCATAATGTCTATATGATCATTCTCGTTAAGGAAATATATTTGAAAGAATATATATTCATAGCCTATTAGAGGATTATTGATTCGGGTCCGTGAGCTGCCGGATTTACCCATGATCTTTTACTTCTGTAATGTGGTTAGAATTGCACTTAAAAGAGCATTGAAAAAACACACATGCATGCTCTAAGCAAGAGGAAACAAGAAAACTATCAACAACATAAGAACACGAGACATTGATAACGGAGTTCACCCAGTGTGGGTTACGTCTTCGGGCCCGGTGTCAAAATGGGGTAGGTCGCTTCATATAGTGATGGAAATGGTCATGATGTACATGGACTATGTTTTCTATAATATAAGGATATATGCCCTCAACATGTGTGGCTTGTCTCTCCACGAGATGTTTCGCTACAAGAAATATCACTCACAATAGGCCTCCGATCAACATGACATAATCTCACACAAGGCGACGATGAGGATCCCTTCAACAAGGTTACATAGGGATCATAACAATCCATGGCGAATACATCTCACATGAAGTAGAAACATAAATATCGCAACACACATCAAGTAAGGATCTAAAAAAAATATTACATCTCACAACAGATGATAAAAGAGGCACATGATATCAATATTTCATATACCTCAACCCCTGAAGTTGGCTGAAGAAGTGGATGCTTAGCTGCTGAATTTGGCTGCACCATCGAATTTGTGGCATTGAGAGGCATAAAATCGACTATCCACAGTTGGGAATCTAACACCGTCACTCCAATATGGAAAATGGTAAAAACATGGGAAGCTCTGCTGCTGAAACCAACATTTCTATTGGATTCTTGTCATCGAGAGGTGTAAAATCGACATAAAATTTGTCAAATTTTGACTCTGGCAAGTTCGGGACCTCAAGGAATCTTTTTGATGCCCCTCAAGATTCCTTGGGCAAGGTTCTGCCCCTCTGGCCGCTCATGGTTCCGCACCTGCAATAAAAAAAATATTATTCATTGAAGAACACATCAGTCTGCTCCACGTTTTGCCTCTGCTTTGCTTACGACTCCATTGGGCTCCCTGTGCCCTCATCTCATGTATTCTCCATCATTCTCCATGGTTTCCTTGAACCATTTGAATGAAATTTTATAACAAAGTGTGAGGGTGAATAAGACAAATGTGAGGTTGGCACATTGGCTGGCATAATCATATTAAGATACTTGTTGTTGGGAGGTTTTGGGTTCAAATCCCATTGACTCCCAATATTGTTTTAAAGCACAATTTTAGTTTTAAAATAGTTTTTTCAAACTAAATAATATATGGAATTCGTATGTCCATATTGTAATGACTCCCAAAAACATGAGAATAAGACAAAAAATGGAGGTTGTGCCATCCAAGGCCACTTGGGCCTAATTTGAGGTGCCATTTGGCACCATGTGATTGGGCCATGTGGCCAGTCCGCATTGGTCCACATCGTATGCCACCTGTACCACCTACTTGCCATGTGTCGACTTGTGGTGCTGCAACATCACGTTTTTGTGGGTCCACCTGTTTTGTTGATTGGGCTACCACATTAGATTTGTGGGTCCCACTAGGCCTACCACATGTCATCCATACGGTCTACCACGTGGCATAATGTTGACTTTGACTTGTTTTTTTTGCTGTTTGGTACAAACTTCAAACTGCAATAAATTTCTCATACAGACTCAGATTTGAGTGTCGTTTATGCCATTGGAATCGGGGTGACAAGTACTTCAATTTGAACCTAGTTTGAGAGCAATCCAACCACTTTGAGTTTTGACTTCTGAGCCCTCTTGGTCTCCCGAGGGTGTTTGGAGCCACCTGGATCAATCCTCCCTAATGAGGAGATTTTGGTCCATCGAAAGCATGAAAACAATTTGCAGCTGCTTTGTACCTCGTCTGCACGACAAGTGTCCTGAAAGGTCACCCTTCATTCTCCTTCACCTTTGTTCTTTGGAGTCATGAGTGATGAGACGATACCTACATCCTCTACAAACCTGTAGTACAATCTTCTTACAAATTACCTAATTAATTACATGACCAACTATGACCCGAGCATCCCATACTTGCCACAAGTTTATAACTCATACTCTGTGGTCAAGTTTACATTAAAATGGAATCAATACCCCAACTATCAATACAAGGCCAAAACAACATTGTTGCTTCATAAGTGATGGAAAACACATCATCACTTTTACATTTTAACATGAAACCCATGATTTACAAAATAAGGCCATGAAACACTACCACACCTAGAAAAACCATCTCTCACTTATCAAAGTGAATGGGTCATCCCCCCGTGGCACATTTGCTTGTCGAATAATTGTTTCAACTGGTTCATGTATGGACACTTTGTCCTTGAGTTGTTGCTCTAGATGGAGCCTCCAACGTGTGGCTCCTTGATGGCCACTTCTATCGCAATGACTGCAATGAGTCTTCTTCCTCCAAACCTGCTTTACCTTCTTTTGCTGCTGTGGAGAAGGGATTTCACGCCTCATCCTCTTTCATGTTGCCATTCTTTTCCAACATTTAGCAAATACATGGTTATGTAATCCACAAAAAATACATGTTTTTTGATGCCATGATCTATGTTCATTTTTAGAGACATGCTCGTAATCAAAATGAACACTAGAATACCGAGACTTGTTATACCTTTCTTGTTGGTCTCTGGTGAAATCATGGTGATAATACCTTGCCTCAGCTCTTTCTCTGCAGTGTGTGTTGTCATAGGATGATGATGAAGTGTTCCCATCATTCTCTTTCCCCAATGGTTTCACCCATGTATTGGAAGCTTCTGACACCTTCGAGAACTGTCCTTCAGTGTATCCCAAAATTGTGAATCGAGGTCTCTACACAGCCTCCAATGGCTGACTTATGCCTTGGCCATTAATACCAAGTCCTCCTCCCTTATACCCCATTTTGGTAATGAGTCTCATGCCAGTTCCTATAATGGGTATCTCCACATTTCCAACAGAAATAATAGCATGTGAAGATGAAACTGAAGATAAATCAACATTATATACCTCAACTGTTGATTCAGACACAGGTGATGATGAATTTTTTAAGCCTTCGTTGTGCTTCAATTCCTCCAAGGCCTCTTCCGCGACTCGCAACTGAAGCTATGATATCTACTTCTCTTATTTCTCCTCGTAGTAGCCTCCTTAATTCAAAATTCTCTTCCCAAAGACTCTGGTTGATATCCTCATTTGAATGATGAGAAGACGATGAAGGAAAAGAAGAAGATGCATAAGCACTAGAAGATGTGGATGAAGCATCGTTCTCTGATCTTTCTTTCTCCTCTTTTGCTATTCTCTTCTCATAAACTTCATACATTATGTCCACCATTTTGGACATCCTCAACATGGCCTCGTATATGTATTTGTCATCCTCCATTGTTGCGCGTTCAATCGTTGTTCATGCTCGCAATTTACATTAGCAAGAATACTGCTCTGATACCAACTTGATCTGAGTTCGTCAGCTACCAAATTTACTCATGATTTTTTACTTCTGTGATGTGGTTATAATTGCACTGAAAAGAGCATTAAAAACACATACAACCATAAACAACATAAGAACATGAGACGTTGATAATAGAGTTCACCCAATGTGGGCTACGTCTCCGGGCCCGGTGTCAAAATGGGGTAGGCCGCTTCATATAGTGATGGAAATGGTGATGATGTACATGGAATATGTTTTCTGTGATACAAGGATATATGCCCTCAACATGAGTGGCTTGTATCTCCATGATACATTCCGCTACATGAACTCTCACTCACAATAGGCATCTATAAAAATGACATAATCTCACACAAGGTAACGATGAGGATCCTTTCAACAAGGTTACATAGGGATCATAACAATCCATGGTTAATACATCTCACATGAATTAGAAATATAGATCCCGCAACATACATCAAGCAAGTATCTAAAAAAACATATTACATCTCACAGAAAATGATAAAAGAGGCACATGATATTAATACTGCATATACCTCAACCCCTAAAGTTGGCTGAAGAAATCGATGCTCAGCTGCTGAATCTAGCTGCACCATCAAATTTGTGGCATCGAGAGGCATAAAATTGACTGTCCATGCTTGGGAATCTTACACTATCACTCCAATATGGAAAATGGCCGAAAAATGGGAAGCAGCGCTACTGAAACAGACATTGCCATTGGATTCTTGTCGCTGAGAGGTGTAAAATCGACATAAAATTTGTCAAATTCTGACTCCGACAAGTTCAGGACCTCAAGTAATCTTTTTGATGCCCCTCAAGATTCCCTGGGCAAGGTTCCGCCCCTCTGGCTGCTCATGGTTCCGCACTTGCAATAAAAAAATATTATTTGTTGAAGAACACGTTAGTCTGCTCCACGTTCTTCCCCCGCTTTGCTCACGGCTCCATTGGCCTCCCTGTGCCCTCATCTCTCATATATTCTCCATCATTCTCCATGGTTTCCTTGAACCATTTGAATGGCATTTTATAACAAACTGTGAGGGTGAATAAGAAAAAGTGTGGGGTTGGCACATTGGTTGGCATAATCATATTAAGATACTTGTCGTTGGGAGGTTTTGGGTTTAAATCTCATTGACCCCCAATATTGTTCTAAAGCACAATTTTAGTTTTAATATATCTTTTTCAAACTATATAATATATGGAATTCATATGTCCATATTGTAACGACTCCCAAAAACATGAGAATAAGACAAAAAATGGAGGTTGCACCATCAAAGGCCACTTGGGCCTAATTTGAGGTGCCATTTGGCACCATGTGATTGAGCCATGTGGCAAGACCTCATTGGTCCACATCATATGCCACCTCTACCACCTACTTTCCATGTGTCGACTTGTGGTGCTGCCACATCACCTTTTTGTGGGTCCACCTGTTTTGTTGACTGGGTTGCCACATTAGCTTTGTGGGTCCCACTAGGTCTAGCGCACGTCATCCATACAGCTTGCCACATGGCAAAAGGTTGACTTTGACTTGTTTTTTTATTGTTTGGTACAAACTTCAAATTGCAATAACTTTCTCATACAAACTCAAATTTGAGTGTCGTTCATGCCATTAGAATCGGGGCAACGAGCACTTCAATCTGAACCTTGTTTGAGAGCAATCCGACCACTTTGAATTTTGACCATTTTTGAGCCCTCTTGGTCTCCTGAGAGTGTCTGGAGCCACCAAGATCAATTGTTTACAATGTCTCTATTTGAGGAATTTTTATGGATGATTCTCAACTTATTATGGCGGATATTTCTTTATTGTAATTTGACGTACCTCCCCTTATTAATGCAACATCTACAAAAAATTCTTCTACGACATTCTGAGGCTTAATGTATTTCCATTACAATGAACATATGATGGTGCCTTTTTCTTATTGGGCCTTACTTGTTCTAGGATGTGATGATATTCCTACAGACCTTGCCACATTCAGTGACTCATTTTTTTCTTCTTCTTGGAATTGGTGGTTTTTTATTGGATGCTTCATTTTATTGTGACGGGAGGCTCAAATCTTAATTACAATGCTGATAGGAATCCCCCCTATTGAAAGGTGGAAAATTAATCCATATTTTAGTTAGAAAAACTGGTATGATGATGTGGAATTAAAGATGTTGGCATATTCTTTTAGTCTCCTGTACATCATACACGGGATTTTGAACATTAACTTGCATTTATGAATTCCTACTTTTATTATTATTCTTTTTTTTTACTCTTGCACTTTTACTAAACATGATTATAAAATTGCTATGTTGCCTTGTTTACACCACATATAATTCCTAGTGGAAAGTAGATTGCTAATTTTTTGTTTACTATTTCACTTTTACTAATTATGATTATAAAACTATTGTGCTATCTTGAAAACTAATAATAAATAACCAATGACAAGCTTTTCAACAAATAACAAACTTGGTAAAATAAAGTCCCTAACTTACCAAATATCTCTTTTAAAGTTCATAAGAAAATTGACATTTTGGAAGGGTGGAAAATGATACTAATCAACGTATATCAACCACTTAATTATGCGGTTTTCCTAGTTAGCATTGGCTCATAATGACATTTTCAATTGTATGAACACTTGTTCTCATTGGAATCTCTCACCTTATTTACTGTAGTCTCTATTCATAGGTCCACAATATGATTAAGCCAATCAAATATGCATGTAGAGGCTTGAAAAGAGAAACAAAGAGATGATTATACCATCCAATTCGACTCCAACTCTTAGGGGACCAAGAAACCAAATTGGAAAGAATCATCATAAACCAAAAATATATGTCATTGTTTGTTTATGTTGGAAGAAAATGTTTGATAAGGAAAGCGATTATGGCCATGATAGAAGGCCAAGAAATCCATGCATGAACTATTTCTGGTACTATATATTGATTGGACATTGGGAAGCCAAATGTTGGAGGCTTCATCTGGACTCCATCCCAAGAATTGAACAACCAAGAAGAAATATGGAGAGTCAAGGTCAAGGGTACAAAGGAGCTACTTGCACTTGTATCTCAAGGATAAGTGGTTGTATAGTGACCTATTATAGTAGAAAATTTCATCTCTAGCCATGAGATGGACGACAAGGTTATGCCAAAGTTAGCACCTATTCAAGTCTTATCTTCCATCCTACAATAGAGGCACACTTTATTGGAGATTTGCTAGAATTTTCCTGATGATTGGAGAAGACGACTAAAGGGAGTTCAATATTTTGGGACCAAAATCCAACAAATGATGAGGATCCGAATTGGATCCTTGTTAAATCACTTATAAATGTGTAATAAACACTTCGTTGCACCCCCCTACAACTTATTTTTTTCAATTTAGTCACTTAATTTTCTTTTGTATTTTGGAAAAAAATGGAAGTAAAATGAACCATTGTGATGGTTGGCCTTCTAAAGGCATCCCATTAAAAATGAAGGTTGTTGTGAATAATGACACCAACATGGAGGTGCAAAGAGAAATGGGGAGGATAGTAGCAAAAATGAGAGCTTGAAGGGGGGAACTTGCTTGAAGTTGAGTGGATTAAGGAGTTAATGAGCATGTCCATGTTGAGTGAAGGCATCTTTGAGCCATGAACATATACAATTTCATATTGTTAGCGAGAAAAAATGTACAAATATCGCTAGTATAACTCAACCCTTTTTAGTTTTCTCTCGCTCTTAATTAAAATGGCCATTAAAGGTTGAGATATTTGTGTAATAGTTTCAATTTCATGGATATTGAAATATGTGAGTTAAAACAATACATTCTTTGAGTATTTTGGTTATGAGTTACAACAATGTATGCATACTCTATTGAAGTTTTTTTTTTTCAACCTGTAACACCTATCCACAACTAAATTTTTCTTGCTAGGTGTTTTTCCAACTACCAAGGGATTTTATTTACTACCCAGGCATTTTATCCTTTGCCTGGGTGGATTTACATATCTTGAGAATTTTATTCTCCACTTGAGTGAATTTATAGACCCCCTAGGAATTTTATTTGCTGCTTGGGAAAATGTGCATACCCTTGGGCGTTCTTCTCCACTCTGAGCAACTAAATTTTCCCATAGAACATTTCCTTTGTTGTTGGTCGACTTGATTCGTCCCCGAGGAATTTTTCTCAACTATTGGATGAAAATTTCCAAGTTGCAATGAATAAATCCATTTTATACTTGGAACAACACTCTTTTTTTAAAAACATAGACCATATATCCATTTTTTCATATATACAAATGGTAATTACCTTTGTTGTCAATTCTATGGGTACCTCGTATTGAAATTCCTTGTAGATTCAAATTGATAATTGTAATCTGCTAAAACAATAGACTTGAATCTACTCTACCAATTGCGGAAACCAATTTAAACGATCGTGAAATCACAAAGCATAGAAGAGAAATAAGTCAATCAACACATTACACAATGATTTCCAAGGAAAAGCCTCAACTAAAACCCCACTATCTGTATATTGCATTAGTCATAAAATATGAGAAGATTACAATGCTTTTCTCAAACTAGAGAAACCTCTGCACTATCTCTATCTGTCTCACTGCTTCCTAGACAAGCCTAGGCCAATACTTAGCTAATTTATTCTTGCCTAGATCCTTATTTCCTTGCGCTTTTTCCTTGGGTAATTAGCCCCTATTAATTAAGGAAATCCCCATCCAATACTGCACAATCCATCTAGGGCCTTTCTCTAAATGCATGCACCACTTGTACAATTTGGATGATTATCAAATTGATAATACACTACCCTTGAACTCCAATCTCAACTGTGTAACTCTCAGTTCTGACATGCATGAGTTATTTATGGCAGAATCATCAGTTAACTCATTGGTCATAGAGTAGACAAATCATTGCTAGACCTATCACTAGTTTCTCCAACAATTGGAACTAATTAAATTAACTTTAACTCAGATAAAATGAATTATATATTACAACTCAAACTAAACTCATCGAGGGATCCTAAATGTAGGAGCCACTCTACATGACTCAAGTTAGATCCTCGACCCAAATTAATCGAACCAACTAAGTCAAACTAACTTAGTTAATTTGTACAAGTTTTCATGTGATGTGGAATTACAATTTTCTTCTAATTTAATTCAAGGGAAAATTAAATTAGAATCTTTCTTGGTGTCATTTTCAACACCTTGATATGATCAAAAACTTATGAGTAAAGAATCATGAGGTGTATCAACACTTTTTTAGTAGAGTATTTCTTTTTCTCACTCAACATTGGATTCCAGAGTGGAATACTTTATTATTGCTATATACGTTTGCTAAGAAAGATGCTAAAAAGGAAATAAAAGTTATTTTATACAAAATATACTAAAAGGTCGTTGATCTGGATAATATCATTATATTGTTTTCATCCATCTCGATGCATTCAAAGTGGAAAACGTGGAGGAATCGACTCACATGATTGTTTTTACTAGCGGGACTGAGTTTGGAAAAATGAGGTCTGAAACCTTCTAGGAGCATTTTGAGGCATCAAGCAATATTTTTTGGGGGTAAAACTTTGTCGCTTTAGCGCTGCACCTTTTCATGCTATTCAAGAGAAAAATATCTTTCCAACGATGCAAAAAACACGTCAATCAGAGTCTGTATGCAAATGTTATGCCACTCAGAAGTTGACCTTTCTATTTTCACACCTATAATTTGGGAGGATGTTGTGTCAGCTCCCATTATTCATGGAAAAGGGGCTAGCCACATGATTGTGATGTAAAATACTCTAGAAGATTATAAATTGTAACTCTAGTTAAGAGTTGATGTAGTCAAACTTAATCACTAGTACGCTGTCGAGCTGTGTTATAACCATGCCACTAGGAGGAAGAGACATTCGATTACATCGAGAGCATTTTGTTCCATAGCTGAGTAAGGATAGCCAACAAAGATAGGAGGTAGAGAAAAAAGAGAGGGCATATGCATTGTAACATCCCACGGGCCATAGGCCTTACTTCTTTGTAACTACACCATATTTCCAGACAGAGAAAGAGAGTGAGCTGACCTCATCTTCCAGCTGGGTTTTCCCCCAAATGGGTATCCCAGAGCATATATTTTGTCTTAACTGTGTGTGTGAGATCTTTTTATCATTCTCTATTTTCTGCATAATTTCCCTTTGCATGCATGCATTAATTACAGTGAAATCTACAAATCTAGAAATTTACTAAAACTATAATAGTGTAGAAATTCAGAATTTTAATATAATATTGTCGAATATGTTGTGACAAACTATCCAGTGGAATATCCACGGTAGTTTATGGATAAACCATGGAAATTGTTAAATAACCATTGAATTCAAATTAACCATTGGGCCATAGGCATACTGTTTATAGATCAATGAGGTTCTTTTTCACCATTTCCTAAAGGATAGACAAAGAAGCTTCGAATGATTTTTAAAATATAACAATCTTAGAATGGAAGCTTTGTATTTAGACAATTTAATCATTATGAAGCTTTGGATTTAAATGTACAAAGAGATTTTAAACTAATGCATTCACTAATATAATAAAATTATGTTGTAATCTAAACACTATAAATTAGTTATTTCCAGTTGCTCAATATGACGAGAAAGGAAATCAACCTTTTTTCCCTAAAATTTAGAAATAATCATTTTGGATTGATGGAATTGCAAATATCAAATAATGACATTACACAATATCATTACAATAGGGGCATTCAAGGGCATTGAATCCTTTTCTACACTAATATTGCAATTTGGATAAATATTGTTTGGTCAAATTCTAGTGATGAAAAATTGAAAATGTGAAAAATATAATATGTTTAACTTTCTTTAATATTATTAAAGGCACATTTTTCAAATTTAACACACATGCACAAACATGCTCACGCGCGCGTGCGCACACACACACCCACATAAAGAAAGAACGAGAGAGAAAGTTTAATTGCATTCAACTCAAGTAGCTGGGAGAATTGTTATCCTCCCATACAAGATTAATTATTGCAAATGACATGTTGAGCTTTGATTGAGTATATTGTTGTATTGGTCTTGAACCTTGAAAAATTTGACTTAACCCTAATTACCATCCTTCTAATAAGATGAAGTAATTCCTAATTTTCCTTAGGATATGTATTTCATGAAAAATATAAAAAAGAAATAACACAAAACATATAATCTTTTTCAAAATTTAAGGCTCCCTTCCTTTTATATATATATATTTTTTTATGTACTGTATTAAAGAAACGTATCCTACCACAAAAATTCTTATGATTTTTAAAGTTTAATGCAACATAGATTACGAAAAAGAAAAAGAATTATTATCAATAATGACATAATATATTATATGTTTAAAAATTTCGTAAATGATCGGAAGAAGAATTAGTGGAAATAATAGTCGTTTTTTTTAAAAAGTAATTTCTTGAAAAATGTGATTAATAAGTTGAATATAGATGTCTAATTCATGAAGTTGATCACTTAAAATGTTATAAAAAATTACATCAAAAGCAACAAAATATCAATTTGTTTTGGACTAAGTTTTATCAAATTAGGATAAAGAAGCCATTTAAATAAAAAGTCATATTCAAAATTGAATAAAAGTAAGATTAAAAAAAAACATTTATTAACTTAATGGAATAAAAAATGTTTTCAAAAGTTGAAGTGAAAAATGTGGATAAATATGCTCATATAAAATCAATCAAAATTATTTTATCAAGTGTTCTTATTAATAAAAATCTCACCACTTACAATATAACACAAATAGGCTTACAACATAACACAAATAGATGAAAGGTTTGAATACAAAAATTAAATCGAATCAAGAATATTTTAGAATTAAGATTATGTAACAAGTTACAAAGGTATTTTACCATAATCTGAATCATAAAAACTTGACTAATCAACTTATTATTTATCTTTTATGTATTACTTATCATTAAGGAATTTAAAAAAATAACTAATCAATCATTGGATTTCAACTTTAAAATGTTATATTCATTATATTTTAAAATAATTATCTATTATCCTTTCTTCAAAAGGAATTTTTAAAATAACTAATCAACCATTGGATTTCAACTTAAAATGCTATATTCATTCTATTTTAAAATAATTTCCTATTATCTTTCTTTCAAAAAATAAAAACAATCTAAACATTCTTCAAAAATATCTTTATTTTTTAATTTTTATTAATTATAGAAAAAATAAAAATACCAAATCCATTATAATTTTCATATTCAAAAAAGTCCCCAAAACAAAGTTAAGTTATAAATTTGAGTGACATTAGCAAACCTAGCTAAAGGGAATAGCTAGAATTTCCACAATCTATTATATCCATACTATTCATAAACAATGTTAGCAACTAACTAATATTAAATATTGTATTAAAATTATGATTTAATAGACTAAATTTAATTCGTGACCAGTTGGAAATGCTTAATTAAAGCATAAATACATGCCTTTGGTACTTTGTAGGGTTCACCAATGCTATATTTGTTTCCCATATTTCAATTTGGTAAATTAAATCTAAACTCTAACTGCTACTATCCCTCTCTCGTATGGCGGTAACATGGGGTACTTCTATCTTGCGTATTGAAAGAAAGAAATAAAGAAAGAACTTTTAATGTCCATGAGGCTAAAAATAGCCTATGGGACAGATTGCTTCTCTATCTGGCTCTTGTATTCATCCCTTTTCCTGTGAAGTTTTACAATAATTGCTCCCAGCTTATTGAAAAACTCTTCACTGAATAGATTATCCCGAGAACTAGCCGCTAGAACACCTGTATAGTTTTCCCTGCTGTCTTTGAAGGCCTCACATTCTATAATGAAATGTTTTTATGTTTCCACTTTTCTGGAGGAGCAACAAATACATACTCTTTCCTCCCACATTTCTTTTGGCCTTTTCCAGCGCCCTGTTTCACAACGGAGTTGATGAGAATTAGTCCTTAATTGAGCAATAAGAATTTTAGATATTCAAGAAATATTAGCCCCTATGTACGCCTTTTGTTGATGGTTATGCGTGGGGTTAAACTCTTCAATGTAGTACTTCTTCTTTCTCCCTAGCTCTTTCTCCCAAGTATGTTTGTGGAACTTATCCATAACAAAAGTTTTCATCTCTTTACTGTTTGTAGGACATATGCTCAAGAAAATACCCGATTTACTAAACCATTTGTTGTTTTTCCGCATCCAAGTCTTCTGTCTTTGCACAATCTGTCACTAAACACAACCTTAGGCCATCTACCCTCTTCCATTTGCTTAATTTTTTTCAAATACCTTATGATTCGCACCATAGAAATTGCTTCAATAGGAGCAACCCCTGTTTCACTTAACAGGATAGCATAAGGAACTACACTTTTAATTTTGAATTTGTTTGTAATCAAACGCTTCTGAATTTTCTCAATTTGTTTCCACTGCATCTCGGTTGTGCTGCTGGCCCACAGTTCACAACCGTAGAGAATCACCAGAATCACTAGAAGCCCAAAAAGAGTTAGAGTGGTTTTCCAGTCCCACAGCTCTGCCTCTCTACACCTGTTTTGAAGAGCATAAAATGCTTTCCAACCCCCTAAAGTTCTTTTCTTTCTACAACCATCCCAACTTAAATTTCTGTTGAAGTCAATTCCGAGGTATTTGTAGTTTGCAACTTCTTCCAGAATGCTGCCTTCAAAATAGAACTTATGTTGGTTATGCTTTCTTTTGTTAGAGAAAACCACTACTTTCGTTTTGCTAATATTGACTTGCATCCCAACCCTTCTACAAAAATGTTCAGGGGAACGTAAATTCTCTTGCAAACCAAAAGCCGACTTAGCAATCAATATAAGGTCATTTGCGTACAAAAGAAGCCTTATAACGAACTTGCCCAAATGGATACCGTCACCCCCTTGCAAATTTAGCCACTCTTCAAGCTTGTCAATATATAACCCAAAAAGGGTAGGAGACAATGGGCAACCTTGCTTGACCCCAATATCGCTTCTAAAACTTTCAGAAATGCCAGCTGAAGTTTTGATTTTGACTTTCACCTCTTCATATAACCTATGCACAGTTGCTCTCAAATGCTTGGGAACTCCGAGTTCCTCCATTCTGCCCCAAAGCTTATCCCTAGGAACCGTGTCAAAGGCTTTTCTGAAATCAAAAAAGCAATAGAAAACTTCTTCCTTTCTTTCCCAAACTTTTTCAATGATGTGCCTTAAAGTTATACAGTGATCAACTGTGGAATGTTTAGGTCTAAAACCTGCTTGCCCTTTAACACGTTTATCTCTTTCTTCTGCCCACTTGTTGATTTTATTTTCTAACATGCTTCCAAATAAATTTGCAAACAAGGGGTTTATCATTATGGTTCTATAATTGGAGGGATTATTGATGTCACCACTCTTGAAAAGAGGTATTGCCATACTAGTTGTCTAATCTGTGGGGAACCCCTGTTGTAAGATGATGCTAAAAATTTTTGTGATGTGAGGTGAAAGAATTTTTAAGCCCCACTTTAGATACTCTGATTGGAGTTCATCTAAGTCTTTTGCTTTTCCAGCGCCCAACTTCTTGATCCCCATCTCTACCTCTTGCACCGTGAAGAGTTTTGTGTCTGTGTTGACCAAGGGAGGAGGGTCAATCTTGGGATCTTGCTCATAAAGTTGTCTTGCATAGTCAAACCATTTAGAAGCTGTAATTTTGTTTTCAGTTTGCACCTTTTTCGGTTGGAGCTCCTTCCAAAATAATTTGGGGTTATTTTTCCCGAGGAAGTTTATTTCTTCTCTTCTTGAAACCATGAAATCAGCGTTTTTCTCTTTTACTATCTGCTTGTAAGCTTTGAGCTTTATGTTATCCGTGTCTGATTCCTTCCACCTTCTCCTTGCCTTTTTTCATTCCTCGTCAAACCAAGCATTAACCGGAAAGCAATTTGTTTCAGACGTCTTAATTTTTGCTCTTTTTCACTTAGCAAGTGCGCTTTGAATTAAATGTGTTAATCCGTGACTTGAAGGCCATGAGATGACATTTCCTCCTTGAAGAGCCTCTCTAGCATTATTTTGAAGGTATTACAATTCTCTGGATTTAAAATAATTCTTCCCTTTGGGGGATTTTGTTGAACACACTGATTTTTTGACCCTAATTGCTTCTTTCCGGTCCAAGAGAAACTTAAATAAATTGGCTTGTGATCTGATTTTAAGTCCCAAATTTGATCTCCAATCAACACTTCCTCCATTTTCTCACACAAACTATGCGAGAAAATTACATAATCTACTACACTTGCTCCATTGTAAGTATTGCAAGTGAAATTACCGGACTTTTCCCATCTAGTCAAACCATTACAAATGACTAAATCGAAAGCCCCACATAGCGTAAGCAATTGTTCTCCAAAGAGATTGCAGCCTTTATCCTCTGAAATTCTTTCCCACTGATGATTACTCTCTTCTGTAAGCGAGATAGGATCACAGTCTTCTTTACAACAAAGAATGCTAGCTTGTTTACCTGCAGTTCTAGCATTGAATCCCCCACTATAAGGACTTCACCTAGCTGAGAATATATTGCAATATCTGCTTTTAGGCCTGCAAAGGGATATTTGTGTTCAAGCCCTCTACTTTTGTAGATTTTTGAAACTTGCGACACAAAGTAGCATGCTGCAATTCTGATGTGATTTCCATTTTCTAATATTTTAAGCCAAACAAATTGCTTATTTAGGTCTTCTTTTTCTAGCTGAATGAAACGACCTTCTTTTTCTCCCACTAATACCATGATACCCCCGTGCCCTTTGCCATTCCCTGCTGCCTTGTTCCACACTGCTATCTTCCAGTACCCTTCAAACAAAGGTGTCTTGCACCCTTCATGCTCATGTGTTTCTATGAGGCAAATTATGTCTCTACCTTCCGCAATAGGCCCTAACCCAGGTCCTCGTCTCCATGGGTAACCCTTGCAATTCCAACAAACTAATCTTAAGGAAACCTGGGTAAGACTTGATTGCTATTTGTTTTGACATGCAAGACTCACAGTTGAGTCTTTGTCCCTGCTTGCCCATAATGACCTTGCTTCCTCATTTCTTGCTAAAGAGTTTGCTGCCTCTTCTTTGTTATCATTTTGCTGGCTTGTTTTGGAAGGAGGTCCAAATTGCGCAATCACAACTTTACCTTTATAAATCCATGCTCTTTTTCCCTCATATCTTTCTGCCCTAACTTTTGTCATTTCGTCCCTCCTTTCCTCTTGTTGTCTTATAGTTAAATCTTCTTCTAGAAAAAACCGAGAACCCCTCAAGAGTTGCTTCTTGCTTAGAATGATATCTTTATCACGCAAGTTGGGCATGATGACTTTTATGGGCCTGGATATCTCACCGTTAAGCTTACCTAATCTCCATGCTTGACATATTTGTCCTTGCCATTGGAGCTTATCTTTCAAGAAGTCTCTTGCAAGGTCAAGAGTACATTCATTTTTCCCATAATCTTTCACCCCTTTAATAATTATGTTTGTTGCTCTATCCTGGCTTTCCTTGCTTTCTCTATCTTGCATGTTGTTAACCTGAATGCTTGTTTCTCCTTCCCACTTAGCAGAATTGCTAATAACTTGAGCCCAAGTTTTGGAAAATTTTGTGGAATCTCCTTTCCTCCCTTCTCTTGATGTTTCTTCATTGTTGTCTATTTGGGCAACTGCTTTCCCCTTATCCTGGGATGGCTTCGCATTCATCACCTCTGTATTCTCCACTATAAATTTCTTCATGTTTTGTACCTCCTCTTTCATGCGTTGCCATTCTGTTTTACCTATTCGGAGAGCTTCCTGCAGTAATGACACTTGTTCCTTTAGAGCTTTGTTGCTTTCTGCTAAAGTTTGGTTTTCAGCTGTTATTATATGGATTGTATAGTCTCTTTCCAGCTCTTTAGCTTCTACTACTTCCAACCTTTCTTTTACATTTAAGAGTTCTTTCACATAAAGATTAGATGACCAAGTGAGAGGTGTGGATGTGGGACTATATAAAGCATAATCATCAATGAGTTTTTCTTTTCCTTTGGACTTGTTGCCACATGCTTGCAAAGAAGACTTGTTTGAATGTTGCCTCTTGCGAAGAGTACTCTCCCTTTGAGACATTTTTTTCCTTGTCTGCTCCCATTTTAGACGAGCTAGTCTCCGTTTTAAAATGCCCCGATATTGTTTGGCATTGACCCAAACCCACTTCCCAGTTTTGGCTGATGAGGCAATTTTCACTTGCCCTATATCATTTGTTTCCATGGGTTCTAAAGTTCCTTGTCCCATTATCGTGATGATATTAAGGGAAATCAAAGTCTCTGCCCAAGACTGACCCTTTGTTTTATGCTTAACTCTGTAATATCTGTTGGTCTGACCACAAAAAACTTGCTGCTCTGTCCTTGTTGCTCTGCCCACTGTCCACAGAAAACTTGCTGCTCTTCCCCTGCAGTTCTGCCCACTATCCCTGTCCTCTGTGCTGCTCTCTCCACTGTCCACTACTGTCCTACGTGCTGCTTTTCTAGTGCACTGAAAATCCATAGCTTGATAAGGCGTCTGTCCATACCTCGAGATCAGAACACCCAAAATCCATAGGGTTCAAAATCGAAATCAATGCCGCGCGGAGAGTTACATGTGCATTTCAGTTATACGGTTCAACAACAATTGGAGGTTTCTAAAATCGGCAAAATCGATTTTACATTTCTTTGAACATACCCACAAGTTAAAGGGGGCACGCATGCAGATTTCGTTACTAGATACACAGGAAAAAACATTCCATTACAAAACGAAAGGCGTTTTCGGGAACGAAACAAATCCACTGTACGATTTTGTTCCAGACACTAAGAAAACGATGGGGAACTCTGCAACTCTGAAGAGTACTGATAATAGTAGTAGAGTTAATGACTAATGTGATGGGGGCAATCTATCTCTGTTATGGTGAGCACTTGATAAAAATAATATTTCTATCCTGGTGGGAGCTTGGAATGGGGTGTAATGTTATGTATAGCTAAAAGGCAACTGTGACTAACACGATCCGCCTTGCCCCTTCCCATCCGGTAACAACCATTCTACCCTCGATTGCCCTACTCCCAGGGTTGCACATAGTCATTGTATTCGCCCCTTGCCTCACATGCTAGGCACACACTCTCTTTGTCTGGTGGGACCGACAGGGACGATAGGAAATCAAGAAAACAATAGTTCATCATCTCCAGGGATAGCAAGATCAAGCAAGATACTACTTCCCTTCGGCAAACAACAAGTTGATCAATTGGCAGATAGGTTCACTGTGGCCTACCTTGAGATGTTGTTATTGTTTCATGATGGGTCCATCATCCGCACATGAAACTTTATTTTCTTATATATATAACATACCCTTTCGAAGCTTTTCTCTCAGTCATTCAGGCCCAAACACCGCGTGCTTTTCACTTGACTCTACCTATTTAATGAGCTCACTTTCTCCGATTAGGCAGGCTCGCTTCAACGAGGCTAGCAGTACTTGAAGAAGGACGTTGGTGGAATAATGAAACTAATTGCATAATAGCATAGATAATGCAGGCTCATTAATAATATGACATATCACAGAGCAATACCCCGCATCACTGCACACCGTATCCATCTTTCAAGTTAAAACCAAAACAAAAAACTCAATTATATTTATATATATGAACCAAGACATAATATAAAAAAATTTATTAACATAATAGTAATATTTATTTATTATATTGTTTTGATTCCATATACTACTCTTCATTGAATATTTCTATCATTTCGTTGGTTCTCTATATCACAAATATTTTGAACTTTATGAACATGTGACATTTCTAATTTTTATATATATTGGGATGGAAAAGGCTATTAATGAATGTCAAATTTTTAACAAAGGTATAATAATAGTTGATTGAAGAAGTGAGATTGACATAAATCAATCATCTTTCAAAATAAGTCACTTTAGTAAATGCCACATCAAATCATGTTGAGAGAGGAGTGATGAGAAATTAAATAACAAAATATCTATAAAATATTTTTTTTACAATTTTCCCTGATTTATAATGAAGTCTATTTCACGATATTTTTTCATATTATACTTTAAGGGAGTTGTTGAAGATTGGCACATGGGATCTATTTATATTATGCTTTATGGGAGCTAGAGTGTAGCTAGCTTAGCCTTTAATTTTCATAAACTATCGATTTGAGTACTTTGCATTTGTGTATATGAACATACTCATTGCTAATTCCTTGGTTAATATTATACTTTCATGTTCTTTACAAGATTTGGTACAACACTCCATTAGTTTTGAGCAAGCCAATAATAAAACATGTCAATATCCATATGTTCTTCACACTTGGTGTTGTTCATCAAGCCATAGAAAACAACATAGATAAGTTTTCTCCCTTGGATAATCATGCAATGATATATTCCTTTTTAGATGGTTTTGAACCTACAAGGCTACCTCCTCTTCACACCATCCAACACAATGTAGATTTGGTTCCAAGTTTTTCACTTGTCAATTTATTTGCATATTGTGCCACAACTATCAAGAGTATAGAGATTGAGAAACAACTACAAAAATTTCTTGAAGATGGAAAGATCCTTCCTTGTACTTCTCCTTGGTTTCTTAATCTTAATTATACCTAAGAAAGAACAAGAAGAATGAAGACTATGCATATATTATAAATCATTGAATAAGATAATAGTGAAAAATCAATATTTGCTAACAGAGATGGATGATCTCATAGACCAATTGAAGGGAACCAAATGTCTCAGCAAGATTGTTCTAAATTTTGGTATCATAAAATACATATAAACCCTTTTAATGCTTGTAAAACAACTTTCAAAACCAAATATGGGCTTTATGAGTGGCTAGCCATGCCTTTCGTTCTTACTAATACTCCTGTCACATTCGTGAGAACAATCAATGGCATATTTCACCCAAATTTTGGTAAACATTTGGTGGTATATTTGGATGATATATTAGTTTGTAGCAAAGCAAGTAAGAAGACTATATTCATCATGGTTAGATCACTCTTGACCTTCTTCAACAATATAAATTGCAATGAAAACATCCTTTAGTTAGATTTCCATTCATTAATTGGGTTCTATTATTGACCACACTTGCGTGCATGCAAATCCAACTAAGGTGAAAGTAATTCAAGATTGGCCCAATCCCTCTACTATTACAGGTATATACAATTTCCTTAGTGGTATGAATTTTTATAGGAAATTCATACCATTTGACATTCCTCTCACATTATTTGAGCACTTCATCAACACTCCAAGTAGAAGCATTTCTCACGAAATTCTACAACCACTAGGACCTTTCGGTGACTAAAGAATTCCCTTTACTGAACTCTAGTGCTTTCTCAACCCCATTTGCATTATCCCTTTGAGATAGAGATTGATGCCTTATATTATGCCATGGGTTTTGTTCTTAAGCATGGAATCCACTCAAAAGCACACCACTAATAGCTATAATACATATGATAAAGAACTTTATGCCTTGGTTTAAAGACTCAAGAAATACATGTCACATTCTTGGAAAGGAGACCATCCTTTACACTAATTATTAATTGCTTATGTTTTTTAACTCTTTTAATAATCTACTCACAAAGAAGATGGATATGTCAGTTAGGAATTTGGCTAGGATGTGATTGAAATTATACTAGCATGGCTCCATCTTAACTCTGGATCTACCAAACACTGAGTGAGATCAAATCTATCAAGATGCAAACCTCTTTTTGAGTGCAATACTTCAGTAAAGATTTGCACGTTGAGAGATTTGATCTCTCTCAACACTTGATAGATTCCAAGTTAGGATGGATCTATTCTGATTTTTTATAATATTATTTATATTTTATATAATTTCACATCTCTATATGTTAAAATATTCTTATTTTTAATTTTATTAAAACCCTTACAATATATATAAATAATACATGCTATTTTTCTTTGAATATATATACTCGCTTAGAAACAAGTTTATATATATATTAAATTTTTTATAATACATATAACTACGTACAAATGTATAGGAAATGGTTTTAAATTTATTAATAAAAACAAAATAGCAATATATGAAATTGACTTGGTTCATTTTTTTGTTTTTAAAAGTTTTAATTAAGTTCACATTATATTTTACTATTATTATTATTTCTTTGTAAGTTTGGTAGGACTACGTCTTCATCATGATGTCCAAATACATCACCCTGACCGGGGAGGGGAATTGAACCTGTGATGAGTGCCTTAACTGTTGGGAATCACGATTGCCGTTAGACCAAAACCCGCAGGTGTTAGTCAATGACCGCATCGCCAGAGATAAGGATCCACGAGAGGCGGTTAGTCCATGTCACGAAACACACGGGGAGTGTTGGTTTATCCAATGTCCAACAATCTCCCCCCCCAACGCGAGCCGGGTGTGTATCGAACTCGTGACCTACGCTTTGATACCACTTGTTGGGAATCACGATTGCTGTTAGACCAAAACCTGCAGGTGTTAGTCAATGATCGCGTCACCAGAGATAAGGATCCATGAGAGGCGGTTAGTCCATGTCACGAAACACACAGGGAGTGTTGGTTTATCCAATGTTCAACAATTAACAACCTGCCTCATCACCGTTTAGCCAAGACCCCCGTTTTAGCCTACACGATCTCCTCTAGCTCAGTCCTGCAAGAACTCATCCTCCTGGATCAAATAATAATTGTGCAAATCGCTCCAATCTCGGATATGCAACATCATGATCAGATGAAGACTCTAGCATGCCAATCTGAATTCCATCACATGAAGCCATCTCGATCAACTTGATCTCGTCCAAGAAAAATAAACCGTTGAGTTGTCCCAACCATCCATGAAAAATCAATGGAAGTCCATGATCAACAATCTGCCCTACCAAAAAATGTTGTTCACTAGGCTCACCACCAATCCACTAGAACTCCCAGCCAATCTCACTGCCAAGCCAATCAAGACCACATCTCCATGTCTTCAGCTGAACCCTCTGCTCCCACACTCACAACTCCCTCTGAGTTGCTTCACTATGCATACTCTAATTCACTGTCCCTCAAAGTAGCTCAGACACGCTCTGATACCATGTTGAATTTCCACGATCTTGGGTCTAGGATAGAATCTTAAAATCTTTGATGCTACCAAATCAAGAATATCAACATAACTAATTTGCACAACAAAATATAAATAGTAGTAAATCACATATGCACAAGTTATAGACAACTTTTTATAAATTTCAACCCAGCTTCGTTATATTAAAAAACATATAATACAACAGTCTAGGGCTCCCGTACCAAGGATAATGACCCTCAATCATCCACTAGTACACGATACAAACTGGGGCTTGGTGTGAGTACATCGACAAACAATTTTCCCTCAACAAGATACTCTAACCATCTAGCTGATGTAGTTGACTATCTCAACTCCACTCGGTCCTTCGACTCCCGATCTGCAACTTTTGCCTCTATCAATGGTCCAAGTCTATCTGACCACTAAACCTTGGCTATCAATATGCTCACTAGTTGATCGATCGTCCACCAACACATCAACACATCGAGACTCCTGTTGAGTTGTTCATAGCTCCGCTTGTGAACAACTCTCAATCCGTCCACTGCTACTCCTCAACTACTCAGCGACTTCAACCCACTACGGTATTCTTGTGCTGCTTCGATGAAGACCAACATAGGGCACGAAGGGCTGCCATCTATCACTGCAAAATGTCCATCTCCCACAATGAACACGAGCTAGGAGGGCTGCCTATCACCTGCTATAGAAGTCCTTCTCCACACACAAGTCTCGGGCTCCACAAACTACTCCTTGCTGATCAAACCCTTGAGCTCCAACAACTGCCACTTTAGCAACTACCTTTTTCCATCAAGTTGTTGCACACTGGGCTCCAACTTGGACACTATCACGTTGTCCTACAGTAGACCATAAGTGCCCAATCAACGTTCACAGTTGGTCCATTCTCACACTGCCCTCCAACAATCCATGAGTGTCCAATACAGTTGTGTTATTTGCACCTAGCTAGGTCATCCTCACATATAGGAGACCCTTCTATTGGCTACCAACAGACTTCTCCACATGTCCTCACCTAGGAAACTAACCAAGCCTTCATCGAAGAGGCCATATGCAACTCTCTGCTGCTGCCCTCTTGCCCTTGAATTCTGTGCACACTGCTGGAGCTTCCTATCTCTGGTTAGGGCATCAATAACCCTCCAAAATCTGCTAGAACAATCCTCTAGTCATTTTGAGTCCTCTCCTGCTGGTCTACCCTTATTCGCTGTCCCTTCTAGGCCCCACACACACTGTTTTGGCCCTTGTAAGAACCACACAAGGTAACCTACATGTGGCTCTTCATGACAACAATACAAACTACCCTCAAAACCAACAAGGAAACTCTATTTGGGCTGTGACTAGGAGAGAGGGGCTTGACTAGCCCTTTGGGCCCTACTACAAGTCCTCCACAAGATTTTTAGCATCAGCTACCCTTGCGGCCCAAACAAAATACCATACCAATGTAAACATGCACTGGAAAACCACTTAAACTTACCTCTGCTCCTACGGCCTAGTCTGCAAGGGATCCACTGCCTTTAACTTCCTTTCCAAGCCTCCACATTGGTTGGAACATGCCTAAGACAACTACAGACAGATATGTAAGAAGTCCGCTCTAAACAACAGAGAAAACTTCTCCAAAACTTGTCCTTCATGCCTCCTACTCCTTGCCTCAAGTCCGCACCAATTTCAGAGGTATCCTATGATGATTTATGCACTTGAATGTCTCAATAATGATCTCACACACCTCATATTTATATACAAACACGAGGGCTCCCTTGGACGTCACTCTAGGGCTTTTACAATGGTCTCATGACTTATTATCATCAAGCCGACCTAGACACTTATGGTGCGAACCCACTCATGAAATTCAAAATTCATAACTTCATTTCTAGAGCGTTGATTTGAGTGATCTTCGAAGCATTGTAATCAACACGCTAAGATATATCCCCTCAAAATTTCCCATGCTCAAATTCTTCATGGTTTTGGCCCAAATCCTGATGGGTGCAAAACCCCAAGCTTGGGTTCCAAGCCCACAAGTGACTCTTGTGGCGCTTTTCCCTCCAATCCCCGAACCGTAGGGCTTGGAGTACCTCCCAAGCTACCAAAAATAAACACTCCCTCTTAGCGAGGGAGGTACTTCCAATACTAGGAAGTAACCATCATCATTTCCAGCGACGGTAGCCCATCTGGCATCCATCAATGTGTGAAAATTCTGTAATGTAGAATCCCACTGCAGCTACTTATTATATTTCTTCTATTGCATTCTCAAATACAATTATTTAACATTTCACGGTGTTAAATAACAAAATAAAATATGCTGTAGACTTCACGATTAATAAACAACATAAAAGAAATAGCACAGGTATTCACACATAGACACCGTTATTTTTGGACAATCGTCCCCGGAAAAACCCAATGCGGGAAAACCGGTGCAACAGATCTGAGGGTTTCTTTATTATGCATAAATTCTAAGTACAAATGTGTGATTGTAATTATCAATCAATCACTTGAATAAATCTAATGAGAATAGGCTTAGTGAGACAATTCTCACTTCACCACGAAGTTCCAACACTGACCTACACCCACACTGAGTGGCTCTGTGTGATTTCTGCGCAGTGACTATGTCACTCACGCTGTCACTACGTCAATGTTGCTGCTGCTTGTTATGGCTGCCTCAGTGCTCACTGTTGTGTGAGACTAGAGTTTTCTCCTCTTCCAGAAATGCCCTCCGAATACTTGATGAACCCTCAGCTGTCTCTCCATCTGAAATCAAAACTCCCTCTGTTGCTCTACGGTGGTCCAGCGTAACTGATGCTTGGCTATCTCTGCGCTGCTGCTATGGCTCCCTTCTCACTTCTCTTCCCGCACCCTTTGTCCTTCAGAAATTCTCCCTCCTGGAGATTTCACCTTCCCCTCTCTGCAATTGAGAATCACTTCGATTCTTCCTTCGGCTGAAGAAATCGATCTCTTGATTCTTTTTCCATCTGATGCGTTTTCCATAGGCCCCTCACCCTCCTTATATTCTTCAGTTGAATTTTCAACGACCAAGATTAAAACATAATCAAGGGCTAAGATTAACTTAGAGGTGATCCATGACTTTATCTAGAAGATTCACACTTAGTTTATTAATACCGTTTAATTAATTAGTTTCCCTAAGTTTAGACTTAGGAAAACATTAAAAAACGATTAATTAATTTAATTAAACCATCTCTAAGTGGAATTTTCCAAAACCATTTCTGGGTATTATGGAATACATGTGTCTTAGCCTGGATACAAAATTAAAAGGCTAGAGCATATCCGATGCTACCATAAAACAACACTCCCTCTTAGAGAGGAAAGTGCTCTAGCAAGACACTCACTGTGCTGCTCTGACTCCTGTAACACCCGCTGATGTGTTGTTGATGCTCCTTACTAACACTGCAAAAATGTTGCAATTGTATTGCTGCTGACTCTGCATGCTGCTGGCAACTGCTACTGTACTGCAACTCCCTCCTTCAATTGCGCTGAAGATCCATTGAATACTGAAATGGATTTTTAGTCATACCCAACTGTTCCCTGAACTGAGTGAACTTAATCCTCCCCAGAGCTTTAGTTAGTATATCTGTTGTCTGTTCTATGGGAATGTATTGGAGTTTTACTGGAGTTGTACTGCCCCACGTTGAACACAGTCTCTGATAAAATGACACCTGATGTCAATATGTTTGGACCGATCATGAAATACTGGATTTTCAGAGAGTTTGATACAACTCTAATTGTCACAGTAAATGCTAGTCGGCTCCATCCTACTCACTCCTGAATAGACTCACAAGAAGTTTCCGAAGCTAGATGGCTTCACATGTAGTTGTACTAGCTACCATGTACTCTGCTTTGGCTGTGCTCAATGCTATTGACTTCTGTTTCTTGCTGCACCAAGACACCATCCCTGATCCAATGCTGAAACAATATCCATAGGTACTTTTCCTGTCCACTGAGCTTCCTGCCCAATCTACATCTGTGAATCCACTGATTTTGACATCCTCTCCTTGGCCATACCTTATACCAAATTTGACTGTTCCTCGTACATACCTCAGGATGTGTCTTGTTGTTGCCTAGTGCACTCTTTTGGGTTCCACCATGAACTGACTAAGAGTGTTGACAAAAAAACAAATGTCTGGTCTGGTGTTAACCAGATACATCAATGACCCGATGAACTGTCTGTATAAGGTGGGGGGTCTACTTCTGCATCTTCTGATGCATCTATATTTTTCCAATTTGTGATCATGGGTGTGGCAATGGGCCTGCACTCCTGCATTTTGAACCTTCTCAGAATTTCCAAGGCATATCTCTCCTGACCCATGAATATATCTCCATTCTTCTGACATCCTTCCAATCCTAGGAAGTAATGCATCAGCCCAAAATCTTTCGTGTCGAACTCAACCTCTAGATTCCGTTTGCAATCCTTGATGAGCCTAGATGATCCAGTGAGAAAAATATCATCTACATATAGTACTGATACTAATGGCTCATATTCTACCAATAAATAGTAGAGATTGGGATTTGCATCACTCTTGACAAACCCCATTTTTTGAAAATAGGTATCTATTCGACCATACCATGCTCTCGGAGCCTGCTTGAGCCTATATAGGGCCTTATTCAATCGACATACATGAGACTTCCGTTCATGAGTCTCAAGACCCTCTGGCTGTTTGATATATACCTCTTCCTGAATCTCTCCATTCAAGAACGCTGTCTTGACATCCATTTGATGAATCTCCCATCCCATCTGCGCTGCTAAGGATATGAGAGTCCAGATGGAGGTATATCTGGCAACTGGTGCGAAGGTCTCTTCATAGTTAATGCCTTCCTTCTGAGCATACCCTTTTGCCATGAACCTTGCTTTATACTTTTCTACACTACCATCTGCAACATATTTGATCTTGTAGATCCATCTTGATCAAACAATTGATCTGCTCTGAGGTTTGGGCACAACTTCCCAGACATCATTTGTCATGATAGAGGCATACTCCTCTATCATGGCATCTACCCATACCTGGTGTTGAACAACTTCCTGAAAGCTGGAGGGTTCCTCTACTTGAGCCTGTCAGGGGGTCTACGCTGCCTCTTTCCATTCCTAGGAGTCCCAATAAAGTTTTATGCGTCCCTCAATATCTGCTGAGCTTCCCTACTGATTCGACCACTGGTGGAAGGCTGCTCTCTCAACTCTTCCTCTTGATATGGCTGTTCCTCAGACTGAGTATCCTCCTGATCCTCTTCTAAGAAAACGTTAGTACTTGTACTGGGTACCAAAGTCTGTCTTTCTGTCTGTTCTTCTAGGTGCCCCTGCTACTCTTGGATAAATGAAACTTCTATAGTTTGATCCTCTGTCGGCATATCGCGTGATTTTTGAAAAGCTCTATCCTCCATGCAATTAACATCACACCTTATCACAACTTTCCGCTGCTAGGAATATAGATCCTATATGCCTTGGAAACTTCATTGTATCCTACAAGAAACCCCCTTTTTGCAATTTGATCAAGCTTGCTTCTCTTCTCACTTGGTACATGATAGTATGCCATGCTACCAAATATCTGAAGATGCCCTACCTCCAATTTCTTCCCTGTGAAAACCTCTTCAGGATTCTTCTTCCTCAATGCTCTATGAGGAGTCATGTTCTGGATGTACATTGTTGTATTGCAGGCTTCAACCCATAAATATCTGGGAAAATCAAGGTCGAATAACATGGCCTTGACTGCGCCTATAATAGTCCCGTTTTTCCGTTCTACCACACCATTCTATTCGAGATTGTATGGCACAGTCCACTCTCCCCTGATGCCCTCCTTTGCGCAGAAATCTGTGAAGTCTCCATCTATGTATTCTCCACCATTATCTGAATGCAATGTCTTGATTTTATTCCCCATCATATTTTCAACAAGAGCCTTGAATTCTTTGAACTTTTCAAAGACTTCATCTTTTGTCTCAAGAAGTAGATCCAGGTTTTCCTGGAGTGATCATCATTGAATGTGACAAAATATTTGCCACCCTTGAGAGCGTTAGTGGACATTGGTCCATAGATATTTGAGTGTATCAATCCTAATATGCTTGCCGCCCTATTTTCACTTATGGGAAAGGCTGCCTTATCATACTTCCCAAGTACACATCCTCGGCATACATCATCATGCTCTGTGTTGAGAACAGGTGCCCCATCAACTGTTTCTCTGAGCATCCTCACTGCACTGTGGTGCAAGTGCCCCATTCTTCTATGCTAAAGTTCGTTCAACCCTTTCTTGTCTTCAAGATTACTACTGATTAGTGCCATCGGAGTTTCAAGCTACAACCTGTATAGTCTGTTGCTTCTAACCCAAATCTGCCTTGTTTGCTTCCATCTAGGATGCTTGACATATACTTCTTCCCGATAAAGTGTATGTCATACCCTTTGTCCTGCAACTTGTATACTGAGATTATATTCATCCCAAGCCCTGGCACATGTAGTACATCTGTGACCTTGACACTGGTTCCGGCTTCCATTTGAAACACTACGACTCCCCTCCCAACTGGAGTGCATTTCGTGCTATTCCCATAGTGATTTAGAAGTTCATCTGCGCCTCCCTATAGCTCGAGAAGTATTCTCGTACTCCAGTCATATGATCTGAAGCCCTGCTATCAATATACTAGATTCCTGCAGATGCTGAACTTGACAAGAATGCACAATCCTCTTTTAACCTAGAGGACAAAACATCTAAGTCTGCCATACTTATCTGTGCTGCGTCCCCTCTGAAGCTTCTGGTTTGCACAGTCTCGTCTCTGACACTGCTTCCTTTGGATATGACAGCTCTGATACCATGTGCAAATTATGTAATGTGGAATCCTATTGCAACTAATTATATTTCTTCTATTGCATTCTCAAATACAATTATTTAACATTTCACGGTGTTAAATAACAAAATAAAATATGCTGCAAACTTCACGATTAATAAACAACATAAAAGAAATAGCACAAGTATTCACACATAAACACCGTTATTTTTGGACAATCGTCCCTAGAAAAACCCAATGCGGGGAAACTAGTGCAACAGATTTGAGGGTTTCTTTATTATGCAAAAATTCTGAGTACAAATGTGTGATTGTAATTATCAATCAATCACCTAAAGAAATCTAACGAGAATAGGCTTAGTGAGACAGTTCTCACTTCACCACGAAGTTCCGGCACTGACCTGCACCCACACTGAATGGCTCTGCGTGATTTCCGCAGTGACTGCATCACTCACGTTGTCACTACATCACTGCTGCTGCTGCTCGTTATGGTTACCTCGGTGCTCACTGCTGTGTGAGACTAGAGTTTTCTCCTCTTCCAGAAATGCCCTCCGGATACTGGATGAACCCTCAACTGCCTCTCCAACTGAAATCGAAACTCCCTTTGCTGCTCCGCGGTGGTCCAGCGTAACTGTTGCTTGCCTATCTCTGCGTTGCTGCTATGGCTCCCTTATCACTTCTCTTCCCGCACTCTTTATCCTTCAGAAATTCTCCCTCTTGGAGATTTCACCTTCCCCTCTCTGCAATTAAGAATCACTTTGATTCTTCCTTTCGCTGAAGAAATCAATCTCTTGATTCTTTCTCCGTATGATGTGTTTTCCATAGGCCCCTCACCCTCCTTATATTCTTCTGTTGACTCTTCAACAACCAATATTAAAACATAATCAAGGGCTAAGATTAACTTGGAGGTGATCCATGACTTTATCTAGAAGATTCACACTTAGTTTAATTAGTACCCTTTAATTAATTAGTTTCCCTAAGTTTAGACTTAGGAAAACATTAAAAAATGATTAATTAATTTAATTAAATCATCTCTAAGTGGAATTTTCCAAAACCATTTCTGGGTTTTATGGAATACATGTGTCTTATCCTATATACAAAATTACAAGGCTAGAGCACATCCGATGATACCATAAATCAAAACACTGCATCATACCCTGTAGAATGAACCTGACAATCTTGTTAGTGCCTATTCTTGTCATCAACACATTGTTGATGGGTTAGAGGTAGATCATTTCCCTAGAGACAAATTCCTCTTATTTTTCACGCGTGAATGGTTGATTTGTTATATCGCCCCAGGCCTTCCGTGACTAAAATAAAGAGGAAGGGGAAGAGAGGATCTCCTTGGCGGAAACCTCTAGTAGGGTTAAAAGTCGTTGTCAGGGAGCCATTAAGTAATATATAAAACACTGGTGAGGAAATCAAGGATGAAACCCAATCTATCCACCTATGGTCAAAACTGAAGGCTTTTAAAACTCTAAATAAGAAAGGCCAATTGAGACGCTCGTAAGGATTGGAGAGATCAAGTTTAATCAACATACCCTTAGGTTTAAGATGTTTGAGGGAATGAATAGCTTCTTGGGTTGTAATGATTCCATCAAGAATTTGCTAACCTTGGACAAAACCCGTTTTTTCAAGAGAGATCAACGAGGACAACAAGGGTTTAAGTCTCTTGACCAAAACAATGGAAATGATTTTATAAATAACGTTACAGAGGGAAATCAGTCGAAAAGCTTGAGGCTCTTCCGATTGAGCAGATTTAGGAATTAAAGCAATAATGGAAGAGTTCAAAGCTGGATGTACCTTTTGAGCTCTGCGAGATTCCTCCACCACTTCCAGGATATCTTGACTCATGAAGGGCCATGTTGCCTGAAAGAATTCCCCTGTGAATCCATCTGGACCAAGTGCTTTGTTCCTGGCTAATCCTTTTACTACCTCTTCAACTTCCTCCAAAGTAACCCCTCTCATTAAAGCCATGTTTTGATCTTTGGATACTAGATGCGGAATGTGCTGCGTTATTCGCTAGATTGCATCAGATCTCTCTTGATTAGGTTCAAAGAGGATGTTATGGAAATGCTCAACCATAAGGTTTTCCATATCATCATGTTGTGTCAGGTGATTTCCATTGGAATATTTTAGCGAAAAGATCCTATTCTGTTGACAGTGCTGGATCATGGCCTTATGAAAGAAGCGTGTTTTGCGTTCCCCTTCTCTAAGCCACTAAACTCGGGATTTCCGTTTTCACAGTATCTCTTGTTTTCTTCTTTCCTCTAAATGTGTTAGCAATCATCCATCCTCTATAGCTAGGGGTCTTGACCAACCTTCCCTTATCATTTTTTGTTGAATACTTTGCATGCCCTCTTGGAGTTGTTGCTGGTCCCTCTGAATGTGCCCAAATTCCTCATTCCATCTTTTGATCTGCTGCTTAAGCTCTTTCAAGCAAAGTTGAAAGGTATGCATGTTATTTCGACCATGAGCATCAGAAGCTTTCCACCAGCTTTCAAGTTTGCTAAGAAATGATGGATCGCGAAGCCAGAAGGCCTCAAAGCGAAAAGTTCGACTTCTTGGTGCTAATTTCAAATCTATCTCAAGCCTGATCAACCAATGATCGGACCTGAGGCATGGTAAGATGGATGCCTCAAAGAATAGATCTCTGCTGATAAGATCTTTCGAGACCAGAAAACGATCCAGGCGCAAAGCAAACTGGTGGGGTCCCCCGTGCTGATTATTTCACGTGTATACTCTCTTATTGGTAGGGATACTTACTAATTTTAGATCTGCAATCAGATCTCGGAAAGCCTCCATTTATGGATCCTATCTTCTGTTTCCTCCTTTTTTCTCCTCCAATGACATGATAAGATTGAAATCCCCTCCGATAATCCATAGTTCTTCTTGAAACATAGTTTTCAGCTTTCCCATATTATGAAGGAAAAAAATTTTCTCACCTGGAATGTGTGGGCCATAGACCACTGAGATTACTGCCCAATCTCGACTGCCTATATGTCGGAAACGACCTGAGATAATTTGGGGCATACTTACCCAGTAATCAAAGGCTATCTATATGGAATTCCATAGAAACGACTCTCCTTTGACACTGCCTCGAGTATCTAGGGCAACCACTTCATATGAGAGCCTCATTTTTCCTATGATCTCCTTAAGTCTCAATTCAAAGACCTTTGTTTCTTCAATCATCACTATAATTGGCTTGTCCCTTCTTAACCTTTCTTTCAAATATCTTTGTTTGCCTCTGCTGTTAAGGCCCCGAACATTCCCGGAGAGTATTATCATTGAGAAGATTTACTGAGTTGGTGAAAAACCGCTCAAAGAGGTACCACTTGTCCCAAGTTTACTAGGAGATCACCCACCATTTGAATTGATTCCCATAAATTCTTTCGGCCGCACTTCTTACCCCCTTTTCTTGGTCCAGTTTGATATGGGTTGCTCCCAACTAGGGAGCCTATCAGATCTGGAGGTTTTTGACTTTGTTTAGCTTGATAATGTTGGAAAGTTTCTCTGTAGAGTTTTTTTTAATCCTTTGGAATAAATCTCTCATTTAATGTCGTCAGTCATTTAGTAATCATTTTAAAATATGTTCTTATGTGCTTAGATCTTCCTTAGATCCATCAATCTCCATTGTGGTTTGATCTGTTTCCAGATCTGGTCCTTTTTCCTAAGGTTCCTCTTGAGCTTTCCTTTTTGGCTTTGGGTTTGTTTTTGGTGGAACCTTGGTTGCAACGTCCGACATTTTGGTTGGTGCCTTCAAACTTTCTTGTCTCTTGTAGAACCCCAAATCGGTTTTGTGCTTCCTTTTTCTTCCGTGGTTGAATCGTACTTTCTTGCAACGACTTTGTTGATCTTTTCTTACACACTACTTCTTGAAACACGTTGTTTTCCTCCTTCTGAGGGAACATTGACGTCCCCCATGTCCATTTGATTAAGAGGGCATGCCTTCTATAAATGGCCATATTCATGGCACCTTCGACAACGGAATGGTATATGCTCATAATCCAGCGGTTGTTGTCATACCTCGTCCTGGTATTCTAGCTCTACGAACTTCGACAATGGTTCGGTAATATTCAAATAGACGCAAATCTGAGCAAATGAAGCGTATCTCCCATGGTGGGTTGCATTTGCGACTTTCACAAATCTTCCTATGGAATTTCTAATCCCCTCCAAGATCTCAAGGTCCCAGAAATCTACAGGTAAAGCAAAAAGGCGTACCCAGACTGGTGCAGCCATAAATTGTTCACGATATGGGTTATATCATTCTTCCTAGAATCTCATAAAGAACCCCGCGTTATAATAGAAACATGGCCAGTTTTCAAAAATTCTTTCTTTGTCTTCCATATTCGTAAAGATCACAGTGAAAAAACCCCGAGCTCCAAATTTGAGGTCAATATGGCCCTTTGGTTGCCATTTCAATTAAATGCACTTGAGTAGATTTAGTTCCAAAGGCTTGATCCCGATAAATTTGTAGCTCAGGGCATGATATTTTATATACTTGTAATTTTCCAGTTTATTTGCCAAAATCACAAATCTCGGCTTCTTAGCTGCCATGGGAAGTCATTTCCCTCGAATCCACGCTTGCCATTGAGCACCCATGACTGGGCCATCATTAGGACTGACTCTAGTAGATTGGGGCGTAGAGGCACCAAGTTTGCCGCTTGACTCGCCAGCAGTTACACTACGATAGGAGGGCAGGGGATCTCTTCCCTTCCAAAAGGCACACTCATGGGATTTGTCATGGTCCCACGAAAAGGGAAATAGGGTAAACAACTTCAGATCTGACACAAACCAGGCTTCAGAAACTTTCCAAAACCCTGGCAGAGCTCATCCCTTGTTCAAGTTTCAGTTCAGTAATTATAATAATTGGTTGACTTATTATTAAAGGAACACATTTATTTTATTAATAATGTGAAATAAGGATGCTGCTGAAATATTTATTCATTCTAGCATTTCCAAAGAACAAATTGCTGTTATAATAGTTATCAGGAATGTTGTTGGATCAAAAATAAAATTCATATGGCTATAGAGAACATACCCCATGTTGTTTCAAGCATTAAATAAATGATCTTCTATATGATTTTTAATTAGAGAGAGCTCGCTACGGGACATAGCCTCCGTTATTGAATATTGCGAATGCTCCCGATGTTCTTTATACAAAGATTCGATGTTGTTTGCTGTGAGATTGTCAATGGTTGATGCAATACTTATTTATGTTCATGGCATCGATCATTTGTTTGAAATCATAAGTCGATGCCGCGATGAAGAGGTCCAATGCCTTTCTTGACTGCCCATTGTTGAAGGAGCCTTGTTTCTATCTCGATAGGACAACTAATGATCTGTGTTTGGTTCATGTTATAATTACGTTTTCTCATCTTCAGTAAATTTATCGATATAAATTAGTGTGCTTTATCTAAGGGAATAGGGCATCTCAACTGAGCCTTTAGTAATATGGAACTAGCTAAATACCAAATAATATTGGTGACAATCACTTATACAAATCCTTGAAATAAAGCGATGATTAGTTGCTAGATGCAAACTTGAAATTTGAAAAGAGGACATATTACTGTTTTAGATTAAGTGCCAATGCAAACATAGATTAAATGTTGATTCAGACTTGCCTCTTATTCCGATTCAGTTTCTCTTTGGGTATTCTGTGGTTTTGTCTTTTTATTGATACTCCTCGTTATAACTTCTTTGAATGAAGCCCAGGGGGAGGATGCGTTACCCTCCCCCAAGGAAGCTATAGCTTCCAGCGTTTAGGTTGGAAATCTCCAATGATAAACCCTATAATCACTTTGAGACCCTACGCTTTCTCTAGTGCAAAAGTTAGATCAATTTGCCTGCTAACATTTATCACACCGTTTATAATTTTTTTTGTGAATTATGTACTTTAAACACCTGCTACCCTATATTATTTTGTCATGTTTTTTTTCTGTCCATCATACGATATGCGTACACCATATGAATTAGATATTCTCAAATTACTTAAATGCTTCGGTAAATTGGTATGGAGAGTTTCTTCAAACTTAGAAGTATATCATTCACATCCTAGAATTTGCTTTGTTACATGCTTCCAAGCTCATAAATATCTCAAAACTTGTACATTTGTAGGCAACAGAAGGGAGCTTTCCATATTGCTTGAAATTAAAGTGTTTCAAAAGTTCGAACATAATGTGCACAATACATAACCAAAAGGTTGGTACCAAAATGACATGCACGTGATTGCTCATAAAATTTAACGTTATTGAAAATTTTCCATTCTCACCTATTATCGTACACTTGCATTAGCAAGTGGGCCAGCTCCCTGTGAAGGAGGTACGTATAATATCGCAAGAATCTGTACTCGTACAGGGTATCCCACCCACCTATAATTTGTTCAAGATGAATTCCCTTTCCGCACCAAAGGGGAAAGGGTTAACCGTCACTATGCGAAATAAAGGGAATGTATGCTATGGAATATAAATTTTGAAATCAGGGAGAACTTACACAGTAAAAATAACTTGATGAATTTGTGAGTAATACAAAAACAGACCCAAACTCAACTGTCATAGCCATGTGACGCATGCTTCTTGGAAAGATATTCAGTTGATCATTCCACAGATTTTGATATGAGCTTGTATGCCTGGAAATCATAGGCATTTTTGCTATTTATGATCAATTGCTGGGTCTAATTTAACGGCTCGAACAAGTCCTTGCGTTTGAACACCCTCGTCGCATCACTTTGTTAAGCAACAAAGTTTTGAACCTTTCTTCTGAGTTCCCAGAACAACTTACAATTCCCAAAGTAGAATGAAGAACAAGAACTTCTGCGGCTTTGAGCTTCATAAATACTGGTTGACTTCTTTCATAATCCTGCTTGTATGAATGGGCAAGAAAGAAATAGAGGTGTTAATTTTGATATTAATAAACATAAAACTCAAATAACACTTCCCTGAAGTGGTTGAACCTCACAAAAAATTGAATTCCTTTTTTCTATGTTGCCCTGCAGAAATTTTATATGTTCACCAATATTCTCTTTGTTGGTTCATTTTTATGTTGCTTGTTTGTAATATAGTAAAAAGTTTACAAAATCATTTAAATTCTTGAGATGTGATTATAAGATACTTAACATAGACTGCTGTCTGTAATAGCACTTCAGCACTACAAGTATTAAAAGATAAGTTTCACATTCACATATTTTTGAAGAGTGCACGAAAATTCATGATAAACAAAAGAGAGTGGGAGAATATGAAGCAATATATTAATACTGCAACAGATATACAACAGAGGCCTAGCCTGAGGTAGGCTACTTCATGTACCCAACTTTCTTGACAACACGAACACTTGTTACATTATTTACAATGTTTGTCTAAGGTTATGGGCATTCAAGAGTGCGTATGCAGTTCATCTAGTGCGAGCCCCCTAATTTCAAGGTGTGCCGTGATATTTCGGGGTTATAACATGGATATGGAACACTGTAACAAATATAAAAAGAATACACCATATAGAAATACAAAAATATAAGACATTACATATTTTTAATCACTGGTTAATGATTAATAACAAATGATGAATCGCAAATAGTTTAAAATTTGTGAAACACAGTGAAATCATCATTGATAAAAGCAACATCTCTAGCAAGTATGGTGGTTTGCAAAAGTATCTGCATATCTGTAATAGTTTTCACCACTTTTATTATCCATTCAAGCTTGCTAATGTCCTTTAGACTACGTTGTAGGAAACACGTAAACCCCTTGCATTCCACTCGCATTTCAGCATTCCGAAATGCGCCTTTCCCCGGTCGCGAAATCATGTGGGCGTGAAACGTTTCAGGGTCGTACAATGCATTTCAGCCGACTGTACAACACATAAACTCGGAAATGAGTGCCCAAGTTTGCTTAGAATCCGGAGTTTTTTTAATTATTTGTCCAATAATTTAATATATTAAATTGTCTTTTTTTAATAATTTTTTCCAAATTTCTGTAGACCTCTGCGAATAAAAAATTTCTTATAAAGTTGTTCCTATTGCTATTTTGTGGTGTTTTGAATAGCTAGTCATAGTTTTTAGCTGTTATACTATTTTCCCCAGCGGCAGCCATAGTTTTTGGCTGTTTAGTGGTGTTTTTAGATAGCTACAACCATTCTTATTACTAACTTATTGGTTTTTTTTGGGTGTTTTTGGACAGCTACAACCATCCTTGTCTTTTGGTGTATTTAGGAGCTACAACCACCATAGTTTTTGAACAGCTACAGTCATCATTGCATTTTGTTTTGTGGTGTTTTTTGAACAGCTTCAGCTACAACAAACTTCTCGTGGTAAGAAGATAAAACTTTAGTTTATTAGTTTTTAGATTTTTTAGGAATATATTCCATATTTGTAAGGGTTTAGAGTTTTCCAAGCCTTGGCTTTTAAAGAAATAGATGGTGATGGGATTTGGATAGATGGTGATCAGACGCTCTGTTAAGGCACTCCTTGTTGTGAAGTCAGTAGTTCAATTCCTTGCCCCAAGCTGGATGATATATTAGACATGTTAAAAACTTAATCTTGCTAAAGTTGGTCCCATAGACTATTTTTTAGTCTCGTGGACGTTAAAATATCATTTCATTATATAAGTGTTTTATTTTTATTTTTTCATTTTATTTATTGCAGATTTGTTTTTGTATGTTTTTTTAACAACAATGACTTACGGTCAAAGTGTTGTTGCTTTTAGAAAATCAGAAAGACAAAGATTCTCTTATGTTGATAATTACTTGTGATATTCTTGTAGTCTTATTATCTTCTCTTTATGTTCTTTTATCTTTGTTTCATCAAGCAATCATCAAATCAAAACATGTAGACTAACGACAACAAATGTAGTTACTCAGCCAGGGCTAAAACCCCTCTGTAAGGGAAAAACCTAGTCAAACTCTTCCACTAATAAAATTGAGATAGACCAAGACCTTAGACTGAAAAGACCTTCCTCCTCCACCAAGTCAGCCTTCCAAGATGATTTAGCAAACTTCAAGAGTCTCTTCTTGTTCAGCTGCTTCAGCCCAACAACAATCCAGAATTTCGGCCTCCCCAACAGCGTCAAAATTTCGCACGTGTGAGAGTAGAGACAAAAAATTCGACTTCCTTTAGCTTGACAAAGACTTCCTTCTCTTTTGCTAGGATTTTCTTCCTTTTGCTTGAATTTCACACCCTTCTTTCCTCTCCATCAATCGCAGATCAAACTTGTTGGGTATGTGCTCCAAATGAGGTCGAGTTGCTTGTTGGGAAAAATACCGAGGGAGGTGGGGAGGCTGGTGAATCAGTGTTTTTAATTCACTTTAACTTTTCATTTTATATTCTGAGCAACACAATGATTGAATTCTATCCTCTTTGGAAGTACACAACAAAGGTTTCCAAAATGGGAGGTGGTGGTGCATGGGAATGGATATGCAACCTATGTTAAAAAACTTACAAGGGCTTTTAGCCAAGAGTGAGGACACATTTTTTGCAGGAAAAGGTAAAGGGTGTGGATGTTTCCCAAAGACAACTGACCCAAAAGAAAAGAGGAAGAATGAGATTGAGAAAGAAGAGGCCGATGAACTTAAGAAAAGACACGATAAGCTTTCCAATGCTACTTAGCAGGCTCCAAACATTGAGCAAAGGATTGTGCTTGAAGCAAGGAAGAGGAGAGCAACTCAACAACAACATGAACAACCTACATTAAAAATTGCTAGGATCCCATCAAATCAAGATAGTAGACTAGCTAAAATGATCAGTGCTCAAGGGAGAGAGAGCTAATTCAAGAGTGGAAAGGACCATCTATGCTTGTGGTATCCCTTTCAATGCCATTCGTGTTTGAAGACATCTGATCCTAAGGGATTAAGAAATTCATGTCAATATTGTAAGTAGGAAAATTAAAGTGAAGGGACGAATTTAGTTGAGTCTCTCTCTAGTAGCAACAACACACAACAACAGATTAATAAACTACAGTAAAACTTGATAAATATATGGCAATGATGAAAGATGAGATGGTTACAATGGATATGGAGCTTTAAATCTGACCTCAAGGGTGTCCGCCAGAAGAAGAAGACATATTTAGTCATACTTCGATTAATTACCTAAGATAACTAAATCTAATTAATAAATAATAAAATATACATAGCATTTGCCCCCTTCTTAAGGTACTTTGTCCTCAAACATGGTAATGATGGGTGTTGTGGCAGCGACTCCCAGATGCTTCTTCTAATGGGTAAGTCCTTCGCGTTAATCGGTGGCTCTTTCTAGAAGTAGCGACTTCTTATCAAGGTAGATAGGATCCTACGGGCTCTGAAACGACTTCATCATCCAAAATGGGAAGATATTGTTTAGAACCTTGATGGTTACAATTACTTTTTCGCGGAACATGGAAAGCTTGTTAATAATTTCTGTTGGTATGGGAAAACAACCATAGCGGCAAGCAGTCTTTTTAATAATTTGATCTGATTTTCCGCTTTTAGACTAATTTATTTTCCTTTTTGTTAAGGGACAAGCACTTGCCGTTTGAAGCGATATTTTAGATCCAACTGAAATGATCTCTATAAGTGCGATTAAGTTGACTTGTTGCTTCATCGTCCAATACGACACTCAAATTCTCTTTTAGAATTTAGAACCTTTAGTGTTCTTTCTAGTTGATTTTTTACTGTTGGCAAATTGGTTTAGTTGAAGCAAATCTTTCCACTTAGGAGGCTCATATCCATATAGGGCACGGAGCAGTCATTTTTTGTCGTTAATGTGGTGGTAAATTATGCCACCATTCATTGGATACAACCATTGGACCAGCAACATTCAAGTGTATAACAGGTAAGTGGGCTTTAAACATTTATTAATAACCTCTGTTTGCTTATCATTTGAAATTGATAAAAATTTGACTCATATTGAATAAGTTCCAACATGATTTGAACAATTCCTTCCAAAAATTTCCCTTAAATTGCTGTCCATCTTAACAATAGCAATGACTTAAATGTAGTTTATAAATATATTTTGAAATATCTGTTCTTTTCTGAAGTCGTTTTAATAGCAATAGAAGTAGGCATACTTAGGTAAGTCTATCTCTACCTATGATCTATCCTTACCATAAATCACGATAATCCTTCAATAAAATCCATCGATACAACTACACTTAAGGCGGAATATTTAGGGATTAAGTAAGCCAGTGTCATAATGTTTGATTTATTTCTTTGACACTTGTCATTATAAACATATTTTTGAATATAAGTGACTCATACCCTTCGAAAAAATCAACTAGCATTGTAAATGGGATTTAAAATATCTCATATCACGATGACATGGAATCTATATGATTCCCCTGTTTTTAATCAAAGCTTGGATTTGGAATTTAGATAAATTCTCCTTTGTACCATAAGATATCGTTCTTCCATTCAATTTTGAATTCCACAGGAGATTGTTGATTATGTAACATGGGATCTTTAGTAATTTTCACTTCTAATCTCATTAAGCCATTCGGGCACAACAGGCCAAGCGCAAAAACTAATACTTCCTCATCTTTTCTAGACGGGCATCCGCTACGTATCCTTTCCTTTCTTGTCATATCTCCCCATATCGTAATCACTTCGATCCGCTTTTATTTGTTCTTGAAAGTGTTTTCTTTGAAGGAGATCGAAAATTGATATGATCAGTTCGGATGGAAAATTTAGCTACAACAGATATTGTCTCCCATTTGGCTAATGCATACCATAATTACGCAGTATTTCACTTCTTTGTATGTGGTTTGGTAATACGTTTATTTGATTTTCTGCTTTCAAAAGCAATACGGTGCCATACGCATCTTTACTGTCGAATCGAGCATCATTTCAATGACAAATGGTTTAGAAAGATAGAAGTTACCTTAACTGGTGCATTAGCATTACTTCCTTCAAATCTTCAAAACATTTCCACAACTTCATTTCATTTCAGCGAATTTTTCTTTAAAGATTGTAAATTCTTGATTCGATCTGCCGCCATTTTTAATAAATCTTGATAATATCGTTAATCTAAAAATCACTCGGGGCAGATATATGTTGCTAGTTTTATTCCATTCCTTTATAGCCTTAATCTTAGAAAGTCCACTTTACTCCTTCATGGGATATTAGGTGTCGGATATTCAACTTCTTCTTTTTCAAGATTGCATTTGGATTTTTTTGCATAAAATTGATGGTCTTTTAGTAGCATTGAGAACCTTGTAGGTGTTGCAATCACTCCTCAAGTTTTATTATAAATCGAGATATCATCAAAAAATGCTGTACGATTTCGAGGATATGAATGGAAATAACTTGTTCATAGTGGCTTGGGCATTAATTTGAATTATCGTTGTTAACCCAAGACGTGCTAAATTCATAATGACCTTCATGTGTTTGAAATCTGATTTTGAAATATATCTTTAATCTAATTGATCTGGTAATAACTGACCTTCAAATCTAATTTAGAAAAAAATTTTTGTATGAGTTCATCCCATTTCATGATAAAAATTGGCATTTGTTGCTGTCGGTTATCTTATTTAATCCTCTATAGTCAATACATGGCAACGATCCATCTTTCTTACCAATACTTTCTTTGAAGCATCACGGACTCTTACTTTTTGAAATGACCCCACATTTAAAGGTCTTAGATTATCTTCTCAATTCCCGTTTATGGTGATGTGGGTAAGCGATAAGGCAGTATTGAGAGGTCTGATCTGCCTTGACTTCTATGGTGTGTTGATTTCCTATGAGAGCATCTTCATTGGTAGATCTTGAAATACCTTCTCATGTTCTGACTAGAGCACCTCTGTGATTCTTCATTGATTTGACTTTGTAGATAACATTTCAATGATGACATTCGACTATATAATTTGGCGCTCCCGCTTACGGGATCCATTTTCATCGTCAGGATGATGATGCAATTGTTCAGAGACTTGAATCTCTTGTGCATACACCTTTCACCTAGCTTACCAGCGCTACACAGTGGTTAATGAATAAATCTGGTTTGTAACAGGAATTCCTAAAACCACATCTCTCCTCTGAGGTAATTCTGACATAGAATGGAATTCTAAATTCAGTCTTTAATCTGCAATTTGACTTTATGGCGATTTTCCTACCTTCAATCTTCTTGCTACATCGGCCTACATTACCTTCATATTAGGCATGGGAAAGGTAAAAGAGTTGAGTCTTTTAGTATGGTTGAATCTAGAAAATTGTCATCTTTACTTTGTGTCTATAAGAACCATTACGTTTTTCTTTATATGTCGCAATTTTAGTGTCTGCGATTGTAATGCGCATGTTGTCTTGACATGCTGCGGTGTCTGCATCTACTGCAGGAGAATTCTAGGTATCTTCTATCCCTTCTATGTCTGAATCATCGCTGTGAATCATTGGGTTGCTTCCATGATTCTCTGATTTTTCTTTCCCATTAGCACATGCATTGCTTAGGGTCCATTTTACTTCGCGTTTGCATTTACCTTCCTTTATTCTTTTTGTATTTCCCAGGTTAGATTTGTCTTTTCGCCAGCATTGATGGAACATATTTCATGTTATCTTCTTTGGCGAATTGAGAAACGATCATCTCGAATGTAACTGCAGTTTTGAAAATCTTCAAACTTCTTCAGCGGCTGCTTTTTGCTGCTACTTCTAAGTTATTTCGCAGTTCACATAGTTCTTCTGGTATGTGGATTTTGAAGTCTGAGATGTAAAGGCTATTTGGATAGGCAATTAATGTCAATTTTCGTGTTACCAGGTCTCCAACAAGCACTCATCCACTCCTTTGAAAGTGTTGTCATGATTGAAGAACTTTCTTTATTGTAGAATAGCACGGAAAATAGCATCCATTAAATTTCCCTCCAACTAATGGCAATGATAACGATCTTTTTTCCACCATATACCAATTATATGCTTCTCCTTCATTTCGCTGAGGCATGGCTGAGCCTATCATCACTAGTGATGTCACCAAATCTCAAAAATATTCTTCGCTTTATTAAACTGTACCTTCCTTCTTTTCATTACCATCAAATTTGGGCAGAATACGATCTTGTACTGCTGGCGATATGATAATTCAGAACAAGAGGATATTGTTAAGCGAATACATTCCAAGTTACTTATTTTGAAAATACGCATTCATCTTCTTGATGATGTAGGGGAATGATTTCACGATGCTCTAGAGTTCCTGGTCTAACGAGTGATACCTGATGATTTTGTTCCTATTTAGGAGATGTTGAGATTGTATGCAGGTTAACATCTATGTATCCATTTAGCTTCTTTGATTATTTTGTCCATTGTTCATTCGCCATACATATACATCATCTTGTTCATTTAGCCGTTGACTTTAGGCAATATAAGTGATGATTTAATACATTGTCTTTCTATTGATTTGTTGTATCATGAACCTTTTGATGTCGTTGGAATGCACCTTTATTACCTTCGAATCGACTATCGCCAAATTCTTGAGTTATTATTAATTTGTTTCTGTTTCTCTAATTTCGCCAAATTCCATCGCCGACATTGTGAAAATATCGAGCGTGTATGAATTAGAATATGCTACGCCGGTTCTCCTCTTTTTTTCTTCAAATTAATTAATTAATATTTAATTAATTAATTAAATTTTTTGAATTAATTAATTAATTAATTAATAATAAATTTAAACTATATTAATTATTATATATATATAATTTTTAATTAAAAATTATATAATATATATAATTTAATTATATAATTGTTATATATATATTGTTAAATATTAATTATATATATAAATGATTATATAATTACAATATATATATATATATATATATATATATATATATATATATATTATTAGACTAACTATATAATATATATTTTATATAATTAAAAAAATGTCTCGTTCAATTTATAACTACTAGTTTAGATTTATACAAACCCTTTAACCTGATTTAGTTTATAACATTTTTATGATTTTAATAAACACGATTTAAATATCACGAACATTTGTTAAAAAGCAAAAAATGTACAGCTTGCTATTAGACGGCCACCCAATGATCCCTTGCTAAATTTATTTCTTACTTATTTAAATATAACGTATATTTTATTTCAGTAATTGTGAAATCCTGGAATATATTTATCTTACAAAACATTACCACGATAATATTATGTTTACCCGAATCGATTCACCTGTATTTGGAGTGTAATTACCCGATCCGATTTTTTTTAACATTGTATATTTACACATACGCGGCCGAGCAGATGTAGGCGGACGTATTGATGCAGATGAGAACTATGAAAGTGAATTTGAATCGATACAAATTAGCGTGGAAGTTCAACAAATAGAACACGCGGATAATATCCCAAAGCGTGTGTAATAAACCTGCGAAGGAAAATATCCTTGAATCGACGATATAGCTGTGATTGAATGCTTAGACACTTTACGGCTTGTTTTTAAATTGCCTGCAATTTCCGCCAATTTTTTTAACTTGACGTGCACGAGATCAAAGAAGCGTGGCTCGATACCAATGGAGTGTAAAAACTTCTGGTAAAACTTGATAAATATATGACATAATGATGAAAAGATAGATGATTACAATGAGGATCATACAAACTACGTCAACAGGTGTCCCCTTCAAGCATTTATGATCTTTGATCATGCTAATTAATAACCTAATGCTAATCAAAGGTAATAAAATAAATAAAATATCTGCAATATATCAATAATCTCTTAATGCAATCTCAATATTCTTATAGATTCTCACCTACGACATGGTATAAGTAGACACATATGGTACCATCTATTACTCTGTAACTCTATCCCCTCTAGTTGTCTTTCATTAATTACATCCTCAACCATCTATTTTCTTTTATCTCGTGTTGAAACTATGTTGGTACAAGAATTCTGAGAAACAAATAAAGAAAAGAAGAAGTTACTCATAGTTGTTCAGCGAAGCTGAAAAATGCGCCATTATGAATAGAAGGCATTATTGTTGATATAGTTGATTACGAGTTGTATGGTATGTTGCGGTTGTTTTTATGTGATTAATGTTGAATGGTTATATTCATGCATATGCCTATACGTTTTTTCCTGAAGATCGTGTACCTTTTTGAAATCAGTATAAGAGTTCTTGTTCGTTAAACTGGTTTATAGTATCACGTTAAACTCTTATAATATAGTTATTCATATTTATAAAGTCGTTGATCATTCTGTTCTCAAAATTCATACATAGTTTGAATGGGTGCCGTATATTGTATGGAATAGTGTGAAAGTGAATGTGGCATATAAATTAGTTTATTTCTCTCATATGCGTATTAGGGACTAATATTACATAACATTGAGCCATTATTCAAAATATGTGATATAGCTAGTATCGCGCGAGCATTGGAACGTTTTCACTATCTTTGGTTTATATGCAACGACTTAGTTGTTGTGTCATATTGGTTTGATGGACGACATATGGTTTGGAGTACTTTCTTTAGCAAAAAACTATCATAGATAGTCTGAAGATAAAACAAGTTGATTTTTATTAAGGTTATTGAAGGCATTTGTGAAGGAGAAGGGCAATCCTCTTGAAAAACCCACTTTTGAAAAAGAGCTTTTGCAATCTGGAGGAAACGAAACAACAGAACTGCCTTGATTTACATGGTCAATGAAAGTGAGTCGTATATTCATACATTTACAAATTCTTTTAGGTATTAAAAGAAGTTGAAGGTTATATGACTCACCGAAGGCTTAGGTGTCGTGTGATCAAGTTTGTTTATTTAAGATTAGGATGATAGTTCAACTGTCTGTATTTGAAATAAAGCCATTATGCATGATATAAGAAGATAACTGCTCTCAAAATGCATGTTCCTCACAACTTTTGTCAACAAGACACTATATCACTGTTATTATTTTGAATCATTACAAACTAGGCAAATTAGAATTTCCTTTGGCTCTCTTGTGGAAAGTTTCTTTGAAAGAGAAAAGGCTTTTTGGAAGAAGACAATTGCTGGAATCTCTTGAAGAAGTTCATTGCTCAAGTAAAGAAAAATCGAACGTAGTTCTACTAGAGAAGAAGGCAGGCGAAGAGGACAAGAGGAGAAAAAGAATAACGGAAATGAAGAGAGCAGCATTTCTAGGAAAGAACGTCTTATTACATCTGATGCGTAAATGGTATGATGCTTCTACATGCCGCTCTCATGGAATAGGATTAGACAGAAGAAATTAAATAAAAATCATTAGATAAGAAAAATCATAAACACTGCGATACACTCATTATGTTGTGGCACATTACAGAAAATAGTATTAACTAAATAGTATTTATTGCTACTTGTTTTAGCGGAAAAGATGCCTAGTTGCACTTGGTCGAACAGCACCACATGACTTTAAAGGTGCTGAAAATTCGCGACTATTCAATTAGATGATCCATATGGAACAAGTCAAAACTCAAACCGTAGACTTAGCACCATTAAACTCAAACTCACAGTCTTAACAACATGTTGTCGTCGGTGAGGAAAACACTATCCTTAGTTCACATCTATATGAGACTGCCATTCCACATATTTGATGATGAGTTGAAAAAGTCGGAAAAACATCAGTTAACTACCTTGTCATGATTGAAATTAGAAGAAGAATCTTATGGTACGAAAGAGAACAACAGCACCGTGCACAAAACTTTAAAATTACCGTTCTCACTATGATTAATTACTTCATCTAGTCTTTTATAGCCTATTTGGACATTTGAACTATGACAACTTCCGTTTGAAGAAAATGGTCATTGGTTAACCAACCATCCCAGAGCACCAAGTATGTGATAGCAGCACTGAAATCGCGCAAGCAATGTCTTTCGCAATTCTCATTCCGAAACGCAGCTTTAATCATTCATTAAATGTTTAGATTGATGTAGTTCTATGTATTTGTGTATATGAAATATATGTCCATCATACTCTCAAAAACAAGACTCTATGAAATGTATTATGAACACATTCTTTGGTGAAGACATCTTAGGGTTTAGTTTCCATATTTATGCCTTGATACCTGAGAACAAAAAAACAAACTGATACTAAAGATCCAGAAAAAGCTGTCTTCTTAGAAGTACTAGAATACCTTAGCTATAAATATCGCTAAATCATTATCGCCAGTACACTAATATCTAGAATGCCGTCTATATTGGTCCCAAGATTGACAATGTTGTCAGCGGTAGCTTGATCCTTGAACCATTCAAGGTATGCAAAATGCTTCAAAGTGGTAACCAATTCCCATTTTGAAGAGATCCTACTCTTGGGATAATGGAGATCTCAGCAAAACCTCTCTATCATGGAAAGTACAGCCAACGATCAAGAAGGCAGCTTTGATGATGTGACTAGAGAAGGTAGGAAACTCAATCAATTCAACCATCATCGATCCAACTAACTGGCAAGACCACCATCTCAAAGGTCCTCCCAAAATGGTTACAAAGACACTTGAAAGTGTCCAGATCACGATGAGTTGGAAAAGACATGGGCGAAATACGCACAAACGAATGGAGGTGATGTGAGCAATTAAATTCACCTATTGATATGGATGTTTCTTATGATTGTGAACTGGTACTAGATTTGGGCCAACTTCCTTCAAAGAAGCCCTTCTCACTGATGAATGGAAAGAAACAATGCGAAGAAGAATATGATACTTTGATAAAGAATAGCACTTGGAAAGGCTGGTTGATCCTCTATTTAGAACCAATCGATAGGCTGCAAGTGGGTCTTCAAGAACAAGTATAAAGAAAATGACTCCTTGACAAACATAAACTAAGCTTTCATTAACAAAGGTTTACGCTCACGATGAATCCTTTGCCTCTTTAGCGTCTTTGTTGCCCTTTCTACGTTGTACTTGGTTCTTGTGTCTTGCCTCCTTCTTGGTTCTTTGAATCCTCCAGTTACGATCTTCGTCAAACCTTTGGCAAATCGAAAAGATTCAATCTCTTAGATTCGGTGTAGCTATCCTCAACATGACACAAGCCTTTCTTTATACTTTTCTCATTGACAAATCCATGACAGTCTAATCTCTAATCAACGACTAAGATTAAAGAAACTTGATCCGTCTCTTAGAATGTTCTCATATCCACAATTGTAAATTAATTCACTTTAATTTTTTAATTTCCTAGTTTGACTTAGGGTTGCCATTAAATTTTTTAATTATTTGAATACTTTTACACGGATAAAGTTCTATCAAATGCTTCAGGTCTTGGAGTCTCATGTGTTCTAGCCCCTCCACAAAGTTTGGAGCTAAGAGCATGTTGACCTGGCGTCAGTACAAGTCAAACTTTGTGAGGAGACTTGGACACCTCAGTCTCAAAGAACCAAAATCGTTCAGCAAATTTTCGGTTCATGTCTTATGAAATAAGTGGTATACAATGGAGACAGTCTAAACTTAAAGTATTCATATGTTACTCATATGCCTCTGATGATTCCGTAAAAAATTTGATTAAAGAAACGTAGGCGGCTGACCAAGCATGTTCTTAGGTACCTTCAAGGAAACGTCTGACGGATTAAAAATTGCACGTTAGCGTGTCTGGAGTTGAAGTGATTTCACACCGATCTCAATTAGGCGGGGTGATAGGCTCGAAGAAACTGGCGATGCATTTTGATGCAGGATCGGAATGACTTCACGATGCGAAGCAAATCGTGGCAGGCTGCAGCAAAGGTTGACTATGGCGACTATACAACTTTGTGTGAGCCATGGCGAGCTTCAGCGAACCTGCGCCAGAATAGAGCGGCCAACTGTTTTGTGTGATAATCAAAGTTGCATCAAAGTTCTCGAAAATCACATGTTTCATGATATTGTTTATTGATATTAGGTGTCACTTCGCGGTTCGCCAGAGGCGGTACAGGTGGCAAGTACCTCAGCGAGGAAGAACAAGTGGCAAACATTCTCACAGAGCTGAAGGCAAAGTTTGCATGCCGAAAATGGTGGTCAGTATTCAATAGAAGGAATGGATAAATTCTGATGAAGAGGCTAACGTCTAGTCTGACGGCATTAAGCGAGTCATGGCGGCAATCTAACCTTTCTTGTAGATGAAATTTAGCATCGGTAACAACAGAGAATCATTTCAAAACAAAACAGCTTGTACAGCGGAATAATGCCTGAACCTCTCGCTAAGTGTTGATTTTGTAGCATGGAAAAGTGTTCATAGTCAAGGAGCCTGTGAGAGACTTGGACATGATTTTCGAAACCCATAAATCGTATGCGGTATCACCGGTTCATGTCTTATGAAAATAATTAATTATTTTAATGGAAGACCCCTAAGTCTAAAACTGGAAATTAAATAATTAAAGGCTATTAATGAACAGAATTAGTCTAGTCAAGTTTTAATCTAAAGCGTATTAGACTCTATCTAGACATTGATTCATATTAATTATAAAGAAGGTGTGCAGAAAAATGGTACAACGAGAAGATAGCGATGGTAATGTCAATTAAAGGATTCCAACAAAGTGGAAGATATTCTACAGGAATCTAAGTATTTAAAAATCTCTAAAGATTAGAGGAAAATCAAATTTGAACAAGTCTAAATGCTGCTGCGTACATAATCTTTTAAAGTGAAAATACTTTTATACTCGCTTTACTAGATATACCGCGATCACGAAATTAATGAAGATATTTTCTCGAGGTTCCTAAACAAACAAGTGACCCATACTTGGAGCCTTGGGGCGACCACCAATACATCGCCATAGACGCAAGTGAACACACAATGAATCTGAACTCGAGAATCTGCCTCTGTGAGTCTACATCTTAATGTGCAAGACGGAGGATTTGAAATCTCTATATCAGATCTTCAGATGAAGATTTGTGAACTTGTTATCTTTGGCCAAAAATTATTTAATGATAATGGATGATGATAGGTAGAAGATGAGGGGACTCAATTGTTGGCCATCAACAAATTCGTTAACTTGCAGTATAGAAGAAGGAAGACTTCACAAGGCAAGCTTGGGATAAAAACATCCTTGCATTGGGACCTAGAACCCATTTATTTAGGGCCTTTGGCAAGAGGGTAAGTTTCACTCTTATTACTACGGCTCAATAAGGGCCTAGGCACAGATTACATTATTATTGTTGTGTTGGCTCTTTTAGGGCTTCGATGTTTATAGTTTTTAGTTTATATATATACATGCTATTTTTTCTATCTAGTATGCTTATTGATTCAACATTCCACTAACTGCTTGGCTACTTCTTTACACTGATATATGCTTAAGTGGGTAGACCACACCCCATAAGTTGGTGTGATTCGTGTATCGATGCAAACCTCATGAAAACGGGAGTCATTTGGAAAATAAATCAAGGCAGCCACTAAGTACGAAGGAGATCAATTCAGGAATAACTTCAATTTGATGGGTGAGTTCGCGAAGCAAAAGAAGAAAAGAGAGTGATGTAGACTCAGACGGAAGACTATGAAAAGGTCTAAAAGCGGTATAGAGCTAAATGAGAGGATCGGTCAAACGGGGGCTAGCATGACTCGCATTAGGCAATTGTGAAGTTTTCAGAGTCTCTGCTAGGATGTCGAGGAAATTGTCGGGGCAGAATTTTGTCTCAGTGTTCGATTATATGCGCGGTTTATTCGCTAGCGGGTCGTTGCTGACGAATAATAATAAAACCCTCATTTTGCCTACAGTTTTCCCACGACTAGGCTTTAAGAGGACAATTGTCCAAATAAGTATGTACATGTGATTGGTTCTTGTGCTATGTTCTTTATCGACACTTCTCACCATATATAATTGTGAGTCTTGCGGTGAAGTATTTATTTCTAAAGTTCTTTTGATAAGATTTAAATAAATAAACTTGTGGAGTAATAAGTAGGAGAAATAAATCTAGCCGCTGCAAGCTATCAAAATTTTCTGTAAGTATCGACGAGGAGATAGATGAGGGCGGAGAATCGACAATGAATAAAAAATTTGACATTATTCTGTACCTTCGAAGGGTTCATGCGATTCATCGGAAGATGGCATGGAAAGAATCGTCAGATCTGATGTTCTATGCAGCATCGGACGGAAGAAGAGGAATTTGCTATATGTATACTTGCTCTCTTAGTCTGGTACATTAATGATGGAGCTTCTCTCTATATATTGGGAATATTAGAATATTTTCCGACCTCTGAAACCGGATGGTACCAAAATTATATATGGGTAATAAAAAACAAAATCTTCTCCCCTATTGAAGAATTTTGTGTAGTATTTATTAGGGCTAGAATAAACTGAATATAATGTAAATATTACAGGCAGGTAAATTTATCTCAGTGTCTCCAACTAATAGGTTAGTGTTTAAATTCAACATTAACAGTTTAGTCATACCTAGTTTAGATACTGGAAATCAATTAGAACAACAAGCTTTATAAAGTTACAACAGTCTATTGTGATGTCTAGACAACAATGAAACATGCACGAATGAACAACGCGAAGAAATGGGGGCATTTGCATCATGGGGCGTAATATTCTCAAGAAAAAGCATCACGGGGTTCAAATTGAAGCACCAGTAGGTGATATGCGCAGGTGGTGCAGGTAAATATGCCAAGATAGAATATGACTAGAGAGCCGAACAGAAGTATGTTTAGACATTCACATGAATGTCTGAGACAATACTAGAAACTCTTAGTGGTCTTTGAAACTTCGTCACCTTCTTATTGACCATTCGAGAAGCACGGATCTACTTCACAGACAAAACAGAAGTCTTTAATCAATTTAAAAAATTGCTTCGGTAGAAAATTTGGCGGAAAGCGAATCCAAGGTGTTGCGTTCGAAAAATGGTGGTGAATACATGGACAAGAAATTCTACCAGGAGTTCTGGTAAGTGTCGAAGAAAGTGGGCTCATATAATCGACAAAATGATGTGACAAGGACAATACGGCTGCAAAACAATCGCTATGATCAAACATGCCCAAATTTCTATGGGCAACATATGCGTCATCTTTGACGATTCTCCCCGTACATTATGAAAAATCTCGCAACAAGTATTCATGACAACAAACTTGGTAAGTCACTGAGACTTTATGATAAACAATGTATACAATGAAAATTAGACATGACTCTGGAAGGGTATCTTGGTGGTGTTGAAAATGTAGACGTATCGCATCTACATTCGAGAGACTGGAGAAGGATTTGTTACATGCCGGAAGATGTAGAAATTCATGGAGAAGGCCTTAAGAAGATTCTGCCGAGTTACCTTCTACTACAGCGGTGGGAAGAGGATGGCCGTTCAACCTCAACAACCTCACGATAGATAATTTAACCTATCCAAGGCATGGAGATCAAGGCACTTCTCCGGAGCAGAGGAGGAGAAGCGGAAATTAACCGCTCACTACGGTGGGAAAACAGCGGGGAACTATGACGTTGAGGCGAAGACGTGACAGTAATGGCGTAAACATCTAGAGATACGTCTTATCTACAATTTAAATTTGATGGAAGGCTGCTTCAAGCCGCCAATTTGATAACTATTTCAAACCACTTTAATTTGACCTTTAGCACAGAAGGCTCTCTCAATTAATGTATGATATAAATAGTACTTGAAACAAGATGACAACTTTCACGAGTGTATTTGAATGTTTTTTATACAAGTGAAGGATGTAGATAAATAGCTACCAATGCACTCATGGAATTAGAAGCTTTAATTACATGAAAAATATCATATGACTGAAGCATATGTATTCCATCAAAACATTTATTGATGATATACAAAATTAGACATGATTAAATATGAATTCAAGTGATTACACATAAAGCTAATTGAATAAACGCATCAAGGCAGTAGATAAATTATTACAGACGCAATTAGATCTTAGATGCGATGAAACTATACTATAGCTGTATATTCACGAAGTGAAAAAATATTACAAAAAAGTAGTTTATTATTGAGTTTTTTGAGTGTTGGGGTAGCATCGGATGTGCTCTATCTGAAGTTTATGGAAGACTGATGAGTAGAATCTCAAAGACGAAGAAAATTTTAAAAAATTATGTTGGGAAATAATTAATTAGTGTATTTTTAATTAAGGACTAAGTCTAACTTAGAAAATTAAAAATGTACAGTATTTAAACTTATGTGATAAATAATTTGAATCACCTGGATGCTTCTTTATCTTAACCATACGATTCAAGATTAGATCGCATTGTTCGTTTTAGTATAAAGGAAAAACTTAGAATCAGTTAGAAACACACGACGGAGGCTGCAGAAGACAAGCTGAAATTACAAGGCGAGTTTACTAAAATTTGAAAATGTTTAGTACATAACGAGAGTAGTATTAGCTAAAGATAATCCCCGATAAAGTAAGTAAACGAAAACATAAAGCAACTATAGAAAATACAAAAACTGCGCTACTATGAAGGTTTAACTCATAAGTTATGTGAACGCGAAGAAACAACAGAAGACGACGAAGAGCCACATCAAAGATTCTGGCCCAGTCAGCCTAGAGCGGCCTGAGGCTTCATCACCAGTCCCCAGATTCACTCCTTTCTGACAGCGCGGAAATTACATCAACGAACTAGAGCTAACGAGAGCAGCAGCAGCACTTGGGAACTGAAATGAAAGGGAGCTAAGTTAGTAAATCCCGTTTGAGGTGTGAATCGATCTGATTTTCCGTCTGGGAGCAAGTAATGAAAGAGATAATATATTTCTCTTGTTCCAGGTTGACGGTAAGGTACTAATTCCTGTACTAGAACTTAATAGCCTAAACCCTCCACGGCGGGAAAGTAGTTTTTTTCCACATTAGATTTCAGGGGCGATTGTCTAATCTTATTATTGTCACTTTATTACGCGTGCATACTTTTTCTTGGAATTTGAATGCGGTGAAGAACCTTGTGTGTTTACTTGATGTTGAAATGAGATTTTCAGCATTAATAACCAATTAGAGTAGTGGTATAACGAATCTAACGGTGAGTTTTGCAATAATAATCGAGGTACATAAGTATGAGCGTTAAGATCTAAGCGGGATCTGATAGAAAATGGCAAATCACATAAAAATGACAAAAGCGGCAACCTTGAAAGCAGACGAAGGGCAATGCTGATATCAAAAACGGAAACACCTGAAGTGACAACCTGATCAAGTCTCCATGGAGCTCCATTACTCTTTGTCTGAGGGTATATGAGATAAGCTGACAGGTGTCTCTATGAAGAACCCTGACAGGTGGCCGCGATTTTAATCGCCGTTGCTAATTCATGATGCGGGCTTGATCTTCGCAGAGCTTGATGAGTTACGTCAGTTAAATTTCTAAAGTTGCAGAATTATTAAGCGCAGGCAATATAAAGTGGGAGAATCGTAACTTCAGGGAGGATGACCAAATAAATCTACAAATCGATCAGTCGAGTGAGATGATTCATTTGTTTTGGCGGACTTCAAAGAGTTAGAACATGGAGGAAGGAGAAGTGCCACTTGCTTAGAGGACCTAAGAATCAAACCCATTAGAGTAAGCGAGGAAAGATGCGATTCGACGAGTAGATTTGAGCAAGGCACCTCACGGACCTCATTGGTGGATAGGATTGGGCAGTGCATCCAGCAGCTGATCTAGACAAAGTTGCTGACTCCTCCTGTAGACAAAACTCTTGGGCTTGAAGATATTAGAGGTGATAATGGCAAACCAAAAAGATCCTATCGAATCTAGAAGATAATGTCAAAGATCTCTACTCCAACTTCAATCCTATGTTTACCTGTTTTTATGTCCCACAATTCATCATTCCTACATGCTTTTGTTACGACATATATGCATCAAAATAAAAATATAAAAAAATGCTTATTATAAAAAACCGATTTGGGAGATTTTGAAAAAATCAGCTCGAAACTCCCGTTTTCAATCCAGCTCCAAGTAACGCGAGTACGGAAATGAAATCCTAGTGAGTCATGGAGGCATGCAGTGCACGAGGAGACCATCTTTGAAAAAGTCGACCAAGCCTTCGGTCTCTTCTCTAAGCGGCATGAAACTGCGGCTATACAAGCGCTTCATAATGGATGGGACAGAGGTCATATGGTTACACATAGCTAGACAAGCGGCTCTTGGGGGATGTGGAAAACCTTCGCTTGCTATATGAGGAAGATCAAGATCAAAGAATGCTTTTGGAGAACCGGATACGGTTATTCATGATGTGCAGGAAAATCTGACACTTCCTTTCTATTACGGGCGATGAGATCATTTTATGCCATAGGAACAAAAGTGGAGGATGATGTGATGGTGAGGAACCTTTTCAATCTTTTGATCACAAAGAATAAAACTTTGTCCAAAGTATCTTGGTAGTGGACCTTCCCAATTAAGGATAGTATGTGGCGTCTATAAAGAACTTCGTTGGTTCACCAAAATTGTTATAGGGCAGAGATCAAGTAAGGTAGTAGGAGAAGAGGAAGAAGATGCAGCTGGCACCAAGGGTAACAGGAGGAAGAAACAGTCTGTCCAAGATCATTGTTTCCGATTAAATGGCGAACTAGGACATTTCGCCAACAATTGTCCTCGAAGAAGAGGACAAGCCTACTGCCAAGAACATTTGGTGGACGATGGATTCAGAGATGAGCGTAGCCATGAGAAATTCATGAACCACGAGTGAGGCGACATGAATCTGTGGGGCTCTTCTAAGTGATGGCGGAGTCCTTGAAGTGGCAAGCTCTTGGATCACATCCATGCTCACGGGGAGCCTTAAGGAACGATGGCAGGGACAAGAGTGGAGGAGTTGGTGCACCGAATCATGGATAATCTTGAAGTGACTAGATCTTTGAGGAAGACGTAGTCTGAATCATGGCGAATGGCAGCCTATGTACACGAGAGGAGGTGTCTTAACTTGATATATGATCTGATGCAACATGAAGCATTGCAACAACATTAACTAAAGGACATATGAAACGCTAGCCTATAAGAATATTCAGCTATTGAAGCAACCGTAACTGTTTGTCGAATTAGGTAAAGTTTTTAGATTATTTCTCGTAAGCGGAATTTACATTGCTAGTAGTATTTTAATGCAAGCAATTAAGAAGGGTTACAGCTAGTACAAATGTAGCGTGCATTGATACGACTATCATAGGCAACAGTATAGAAGCAGCTAATACTAGCATTGATGAAAATGACAGTCCAACACAGGTCTTACGAGTCGGTCGAGCTTGGGGGTAAATGCGTTATTACTAAAACGCATTCTTATCTAAGAGGGGGAGTGGTGAGTTTTAGTGTTAGGTAGCATGGTTATTACTCCCAGCTCCCAAACTTTGTGGAGGACTAGAGTACAGATAAGACAATGAGGATTTGAGGAATTCCATCCAGGTTAAGGAATAATTAATTAATTAATATTTGCAATTAGGACCAAGTCTAACTTAGGAAAATTCAAATATTAAGGAAATTAATTTAAATATGTGATGGAAATGACTTAAGTCACATGGATCAAACTTCTTTTCATCTTAACCATCGATTCAAGATTAGATCATGGTCGCTGGTTTCCCAATGAGAGTGTATAGAAAGACTTGGGGTTGGTTGGAGAACACACCAGGCAATGACGTAGAACTACGTGAAATTCTAGAGTGAGTTTTACTAAATTTCAGAAGTACTATTCTGGCGAAATAATATGAGATAATCGATCCAAGTAAAAATGCAACAAAGCGGCTTTCTTCGAAACAATGCGAAGAAGCGACTTCATGGCAATTTACTTGCAATAGAGGATTTGCTACTTCTAAGCAAAAACGTAGAGAACATGGTATCGAAGTTTACATTGGTCAATAGAACATGACAGAGCTACGTCACAGGGTAATGAAATTCTGTAGCCTCTACGGCAGTCACGAGTGATCAACATGACAGGCTTTAGCGAAGCGGCTTCAAAACAACAACGCAGAGTTTCTAGAAGCGAAAAAGTAGTTACGCCATCCATTGAGAGTGTGATCAGTCAGTTTTTAAATCTTGAATAAAGTATTCTTTGTAAATGATATATTTTCTTCTTCGGATAACGATGAGTGCCCTTATTGTTGTACATAGAATCTGCTTATTAATATAAACCTCCCAGCAGCGGAAAATTTGATTTACTCACATTGGATTTTTCCAAGGACAATTGTCTAGAAAATCTTGGCAGTAATGCACTGTCGTGTGCATGTATTTTTTCTTAGATTAGATACGGTGAAAGAGCATTATGTGTTTACTTCAATATTCAATCTTAATTTTCAGCATTAATAACGCGATTAAGTAGGGGAGAAGTATAGCAGTGCAACGATGAGTTTTTCTACATAAAATATGTCGAGAAGAACAACAGCAGCATGACATCAATGCAGCCCTCTCCTGCCGCTGTCTTTTCTGCAGAACAATCTATACACGCCCTTGATGCGCCAGGCGGCCTGAACGGAATTCTCCCAGACACCTTATCAGAAGCGAGAAGCGATTACAAAGTCCGCGTGCTCTGCCAAATTGGCTCCTACTGGACTGCTGCTATTTATTTCTACTAACACACATGATCCATTCATGATGACGCTAATGAACAAAGCGCACTACGGGTGGCAATGCCGCCTTCAACAATAAACAACCAGCGGCGAGTAAGGGTTTACTCCCTCGAATTTTTGAAATTCATCGCATCGCATAGTTGAGGAAGTGCAATTTGTTGCGGTATTCACGCATATATGGTATATATTATCAAAGTCTCCGTTAATTATACTGATATCAATATGATTAATGCCTGCAAATTACATCGTCGCGAAAAAACTGAAATTCTCATTATTTTGCAAAAGCAATGAAGGACTGCAAATAGAAGTTGTAGCGAGTTGTCGGTCGCTAATTTTAAACCTCTTCTATAATCTGTTTGACTTCAGCACCCCATTTTTGAAAGTGTCACTATGTCAAAACCGCCGTCGTCCGACACTTATCGCTATGAAAAAACGATTTGTTAAAAAATTATATTATTGGTTCCATATAGCTGACTTTAAACGTGCTCATTTTGTCTTTTCTAATTTAAATTTCTTCCATCTTAGCGTCAGAACGAGATGCTAACATGAAACATGACGGAAAAATTGATTGAAAATACATCTTCCTCCTCAAGAAGTAGTAACTACCATCAACAAGTTCATCTACTAATATCATTTTCAGACCTTTCTTTAACTCTGTTGTACAATCCCATTTGAATTTCCATCTCTTTAAGCGGGCTTAAAGCCTTCTCTACTTTTCCCATTATTCTCTGGTAATTCTTCATCTAATGTATGTAGGTAAGTTCTTTAAACCTTTTCTGCAGTTAACGCTATCCATATAGCTAATTTGCTTGACCTGCTGCTAAATCTATGTTCTTTATAACGCTGATATTCAAACCAACTTAGTCCATGAAGCTCATTTCTTACCTCTTTAAGTTGTATGCGAAGACTTTGTCCACTTCGAATTTTTCTACTCATTTTCTCTTTGCCTTTAGGTAACCCCAGTGATTTTTTGCTTAAATTTGAGGATAATTCAATTATCTCCTCCACCATAGGTTTCTTATTCCCTTTACGCTTCCTTACTTTGCTCAGTTGTCCACCTTTAAGAAGAGCGCTGACTAGTAAAGGCTTTCTAGGCTTGGCTTCTTGAGTCTCTTGGAGAAATCTACCTTCTTTACAATAAGACTTTTTTTCTTCATCTTGGTTCCCTTTAACTCCACCGGTTTGACTTCTGAGAGGTCTCTTCAACGTCAATAGCTCTGAAAATATCATAAGTTGCCCTTTCCTTGTCGACTCTTGGTAATCCTCCTTCGAAGCCCTTGTGTGGACTTTTCTTCTTGCTTGTGGATAATTTAGTTTGAGTACCAGCATTGTTTTTCACCTGCTCTTCAACTTCCATCTCAATAGGTCACGCCATGGTGCATATCTTTTTCAAAGTAGGAAACTGGCTTCAACTATGAGACTGCCCCTATCAGCACACAGAATATTTATTTTGGACAAGGTGTCTTCTTTGGAGGTCGCCATAAACAGCAAAGCAAAAATGTAGCCCAATCTCTTGTTCAACCTTTTAATTCCATGCAAACAACGACTTAATAAATCCATGATGAAATCGAGATGTCTCACTACTCTCCAGGTCTTGCTTGAACTTTATCGACATCTTACTAGGCCCAGAAAAGAAGAATGAAGTGCAAGTTATTACCTGAAGTGAGTGAAAGTTAAATTAATTTATTCTCCTGAATCTTCTCATATGTCGCCTGGATTGCAAACAATAACTTTGAATAATTCTCAACTACAAACTGACTCTAAATTTTTACGATGTATATCACACTACGCCATACTTCAGAACTCATCACAATTTGCCATTCAACAGTGACCTTGATATTCTTCCCCTTGGTCGAGTCTTTGTTGCCAGACAATGGTTTTAGAGGGATCTTGTCGACTCCAATATACCGCGCGAGCATTACAGGTGCATGAATAGCACGGAAACTTGAGCATGAAACACCTGTACGTAAATCTCCGTGGTATATGCTGACCCAAAAGGTAGGAAGCCTACTGCATGCAAGTCTTCGCTGATGAGTTCAGGGTCATAGTTCTCCGTACTGAACCTCTTTGATAGTCTTCTTATGTCGATATCTGTCATCAATGCGTATTCTTGCGTTGTACACAAAAAATTATTTCTGACAATCGCGGGTTGTGGATAAAATTCTCCAGACACCGCAATAACAATTAGATCTAAATATAAACGAGGAAATAGTGCGTGACTGACTTCTGAGGATGGCGCCGTGTGAGGTGATTAAACTGAATAAAGTTAAGAATCAGAAAATAATGAAATTATAAAATTAAAACGAATGAATATTGAGGTAGTGATGATGATCAAGCGTGGCTTATATTACCGTTTCTATGAAGACCATGTGATAGAACATTACCTTTCACAAACGACAACTCATCAATCCCTTGAATTTGCGGAAAATGAGTTTATCGTGAATTCTATTATAAAGTTGGTAAAATTAAATGGAATTATTAGGGTAATTAAAATGGCAATCACCTGGTACGCAGTAAACATGATGATAAAGTATCATCGAATGAATTAATTTGTTGATGTATGTGATTTACAATCCAACATGACAAGACAACAATTACCTTTAGCTGCATGGACTCTTTAAAACCATATAGACTAATCTTAAATTTAAAATTGCGTTTATTTGATCAACGCATTTATCAATGACCTCTACTTTGACGTGCCCTAATTGTATTGATGATATGCTAAACATATGGTTACGTTGAAGATACTAGTTTAGAACCTTCGGCTTCAATTATGATGCATCGTGGTGGAAATCACCAGTTCCATCATAACGAATGATCAAATAGGAGGTGGTCGGACAGGAGAGATCTGATTTAGCATGGGAGTTTCAAGGTGGATCTACAAAGATCAAAATTATGCTATAGATGAAGCGGAATTAGAAATTTAAAGGCTAAGGTTTACAAGCTGACTACAAAGTGGCATGCTACGAGAAGAAGGATAGGTATGAAAAAACCTTCACAACGCCGGAATATATACCTCCATTGTATCTATTGGAATTCACGGTCGACATCAAGCGTTCGAATGAGTGATAGAAGGTACCGTAAACAACAAAGCTTTAGGAACACATGATCAATATGAAACATGCCAACATGGGCTAAAACAGCTACAGAAGGCGTGGTATGGTAGTTGAAAACTACTTGTAAAGATAGGTTATCAAAATTAGCCTTAGAATCTAATCACTTCTATCTGAGGTAGGAAGTAGACATGATATTGGCAACATATGTAGATGATCTGGCCTACATTGAATCGCCAGAGACTCATCGAAAAGCGCAAAGGACAATTTGGCCTCTGGTCGACGAATCGAGGTTGATACTATTTTAAGGGTGGAAGTTTGGCAACAGAAGGAGATCTTTCTTGGTCAAAGAAGATCTCTCTGAAATTTTAAGATGGAGGATTGTAGACCATGTTGATCCGTAGATGCAATTGGAAGAAAAATTATTACGTCAAGAGGATGATGAGGTTTGCTCCACCTACCCCATTATAGACAACTGGTAGTAACTTATGTATGCAGTAGCACTAGACTAGACATATGTTATCTTGTAAAAATACCCTCGGTCGAGTTCTTGGTGTAGACCTGAAGTTTCATTAGGCAACAACCAAGCATGTTGTAGGTACCTTGAAGACATTCGAGCTTGGATTGAAATTACTGATGCTTAATGATATTAGGTTGGTGAGTTCTTAGGCGTGGAATTGAGTTGAAGTCGATGAATCGGAAGAAAGTACCGGTGGGTATTGTTTCGGCTGGATCAGGCCGTTTGCCGATGCAATGAGGAAACAAAAATCGTGGCAAACTTAGCGAGCTGATATGGTAAGCGCGCTGACGCCGCTGGCGAGCCATGTGGCGAGCTGGCGAGCTATCGGAAGGAGAAAAATAAGAGCGACTGGTATTCGTTAATGATAATCAAAGTGGCATCAAGCTCACTGAAAATCGCGTTCATGATGCAGCCAAAGCACGGCGATGCTCGGGTGTCACTTCATCGAGCGTGTCAATGGGGGAGCGGTATAGTGCGATGCACACTCAACGGAGAGCAGGCGGCGGACATTCTCACAAGGCTCTAGGGTAGGCCGTTTATGCCGGAGAAAGATGGGATGATTAAGAATCGCATTATCGCGAGGAATGGTGGATTACGATTAAAGGGAGAATTTTACTTGTTAGATGCGGTAGTAGCTGATAAGCGGGGTCATAGGCGGCGGTCTGAGAAGCGGTAATCGTGAGATGGCGGGGAACAACGGCAGTCAACAACGCGGATGGCTTTAAAGCAGAGTAGCATGCAACAACTATGTGTTGTTTCTTTTCTATTTGAGTGTTATTGGTTACCTTAACTTTATCGAAGTGTTCAGTCAGGCACATGAAGAGACTTGGACACACCAATATTCAAAAAGACCTAAATAGATTGGTAAATCCCTCACGTTCATGTCTTTAATGAAAATAATTAATTAATTTAATGGGACCTAAGTCTAAGCAGAATTAAATAATTAAAGTGTTATTAATGAACAAAGTGTGAATCTTCTAGAGAAGCTGATCAAGTCAAGTTTTAATTTGAGCCACCATTGATTAGACTTTAATCTGATGGGTAGTTCTTCAACGAGAAGATTATAAAGAAGGAATTTAGTCCTTTGGAAATGGGCTGAGCATACTAGTACCCAAAGGAGATCGATTTTGAAGATAAATTCCATTTAATGAATTCGAGAATAAAGTTACCATGACGAAAAAGTGATTGTAATTGAAAACAGGAAAGTGAAGGTCGAGAAGCGGTCTAAAGTGCAGTATGATGGACAGTATAGTAGCGTAGTCAGTATGGCTGTAATTGACGTAGAGAAATCGAGTCTCTTAAATTCGAGGGTAATGGGCTTGAGAATTTTGTCTTAGGTGTTTTGATTATATCGCTCAATATATTCTTTGTAAGATTAATTCCCCGAAGAATAATAAAACCCTCATATTGTTACGGTTTCCATTAGGTTTGCGACCTGATGTCCGTAAGTATGTACATGTGATTGGTTCAAGCATTAAACATATTTCTTTACTATGTACTTCTAGCATATATAATTGTGAATGTTGCGGTAGTATTTATTTTGAGTCTACTAGTTTCTTAAGAACGTGGAGTAATAAGTAGGAGAATAAATCTATCAACATAGTAATAAAATTTTCACAAAGCCAATCTATACTACTAAATCTCAACACTCCTTCTTAGCGAGAGTGTATATAACAACACTGCCTACTGCGGCGGCCACCACGAACTGCAGCGCCAGTCCTGCACTAATGCGCCGCACGGTACCCTCCATCCCTTATTCGCATACTTTATCTTGCTGCCCATATGCCTTTACCTTTACTACGAACATCTGCGTCTCTCAAATTGCTGCATCATGATACCTCTCTTCTTGCTGTTGCTAATTGCTGCTGCTACAACTTTCAGTTGCTAAGTAAACGGCGAGGATCACCACCAATCAGCGACGGACAAATCCGGTTGGCCGACATCTCATCAACGGCTTTACCTACATTCTTTAACTGCGTTGTTCTTGCTGCGCACTACGCAAAGCATACTTTACCCTGCGTTGTTAATCCATCCAGTCAGCGTCTTTGCTGCTTCCACATTGTTACTTCTCTCCTTTACGCTATGGGCAATCTGACTTACCTTTGCTTCCATTATCGCCATCCGCCTCGATCATCTCTTGTCTTAAGAGCTCCGTGCTTCATTGCTGATCAAGAGTTTAGGCACCTCAAGATCCTGCATCTGTGCTTTGCACCGGTTCAATATTGCCAATATAGGAGGCTTTGCCAGGCCTCGCTGTACATCATCTTCACAGCCATACATCCCCTCTAGTTTCCTTCGTTCCTCTTCAGAGAAAGTCTTTGTGAAGTGTCAAGTTCTCACCACATTTAATAGGACAGCAGATGAGTCCTTCTTCTTCTTCTAACTGTTGCAGCTGTCCCCTTTGATGCTAGAGCATTTCCTCCCCTCACTCCTCCTTCACCTTGACACTTCAACTGAGTATATTCTTAGTACTGCCCCAGAATCTCTCTTGTCGGTACTCTGTATTTATGTAGAGTTATTACTCTCACCCAAGATACTTTGAACAAGAGTCTCCCACGCATCATTGTACCTTCAAGGCGTCTTCCTCTTAACTATGGGTACCCCCATGGCAATGTTGATCGCGGATCTATACACCATCCCCGAAGAGGAAAATTCGATCTCCTCTCCCTTGTGCATGGAACATAGCATTTAGTTCTCTAGAAGCATCTTTAGGTCAGATGAAGCTGCCTTGATAAGCGTGGTCAGTTGGCCACATCTCGTGTGTGAGTCTCTTCTCGGCAATGTGGCCAGGACCACGTGATCCTTCCTACCCCATCCATGATCAAACAGCACCCCACTTTCCTTTGCCCCAGGTATTGAACACTACCCAGGCTGTTCAGCAAGTGCAGCAAAATGGGAACCCCATTTTCAACGTGGTCTACGATACCGTACTCCTCAGGGCTGGCCAAGTTACGACTTTCCGGATACAGCGAAGTTGGACACCTCAACCTATCTTGATCTCTGATGCATGCAGGGCCATCTCTGCTCAAACAATAAAACCATTACCTCTTCTCCTTCTCTTCTTGCCTCAACGAAGCAGGGAGGATCACGGGTTTCTTGGCGTAAAAACCCTCTAGAATCTTGCTCCCTAGGCAAGCTGATTTCCCTCACAAGTCAGCCAATTCTGCTAAATCAACCCTACAGCAGATGCCCTCTTTGATCGGATCACTGGTCTTCTCCATAAAAATCTGCAAAAGGCTTTTGAAAGATCAAAGGCTTTACACGCCCCAACCACAACAAGCTACCGCGACTGTCTGCACTCCTGCCGTTGTGTCACCCTCGGTATTGCGCTATACCTACTGCGTGAGTAGGTGTCGCGTCCCTCTCCTGGTGCTACCTCGCCCTACTGCGTGGTAACTGACTCATCCTGCAACAGGAGTCTATGTTGTCCCTCGATTATTTGCGCTGCCTTCTTATAAGTCTCGTACCTTGACTTCCCTTCATACAACAATATCTTCAGCTACTAGCGTGGTTATTTCGTCACGCAATGCTCACGATACCATGTGAAAATTTCTTCCAACACAATCCTATTAAATATTGTTACTTCTCCCTACTTGTTTTATTATACACAAGTTATTTAGCGCTTTGGAAAAACATTGAAGTAAACACAATTACTAGCCTACTACAAATACATATTATTTGCGAACATCAGCACATATGACAAGAACAGGTGCACTGGACAAAAATCGGAAAAAATAATGAAATGCGATGCACAATAAATCTAGGGTTTATTATTATTAAGAAGCGATCAATGCAGTACATCTGGTGCCATAAACCAGGTCACCCAATAGAGAAAACTATAAACAACAAGAAAAAATGTGAGATATATCTCACTCATGATCTGACTAATCTGATGAACAAAATTGGCTCTAGCTAGCTCTGCAATCTCATTGCCGATGCGTAAGGCTGCGTGTATACATTGAGAATTTCGTCACCCTAGCTGCGCTAATCAACTTATCCCAGATCTGTTTTAGCCACATCGGCTTAAAACCTCCTTCGATGAATTTGGACACCGTTGAATACACCTACGTACTTGCATAGACACTGCGTAGGCGTGCATCACCCTCTACAGGGATTCGCGTCACACCCTTTGTGTTGCACTACCTCCACAACGTCTTTGCTACCCTTGCTGTGTTATTACTGGTTAAGTTTTCTAGTGATAGGTAGCATGGATAATGCTCTAGCTCCCAAGTTGTGGAGGAAGGCTAGGTATGAGATCTCCAATACCCAAAAAGGGATTTGGGAAATTTCATCAGGTTTACAGGAGATAATTAATTAATTAATAATTTAATTATGGGTATGGAAATTTTGTAGATGTTCATATAGCAATTAAATGCACTTCATTGCAATCATATAAACAATCAAATCAAAATCGTCGTAATTTATACGGTAGATCAATGCAAGATAATGAAGCAGAGAAATGTGTTGGTGTGTTCTGACTGATCAACGGGATACTTCAACCAATAAAGTCTCGCGGTATTGACGACATGTGCAACAACCATAAGATTATTACACAGTCAACTCGAAGTCAACCCGAAAAGTCAACATTGCCAGGAAATCAACTACAAAGTAAACAAGTAAAAGTCAACGACTTGGTCTTGATCAGCAACTGACCTTCATTCTTGATACTTAAGGTGTATAAAGCGCATGCATCAATGCAGCAGCAAAAATCAACTCACTGAACCATCGTTGACAGTATCTTGGTCAAGCTTTACTGACTCGCTCTAATTTTTAATAAAAAGCGATCTTTGTATCCTCTCCAGAACGAACGTGATTACCTCGCATTTCGAACCAATCGAGAAGTGGAAAATATGTATGATAATGAGAGATAGACAGAAATGTCACTCCAACATTGTCTATTTTATATCAATCACTTGAGTGGTAATGACATTTACAACAAAATTCTTAAAACCTTAAGACCGGCTACATATTTTCAGAAAGTATTAAAAATAAATTCCAAAAATAAATGTTTTCATGGATCAAGATGATCTTTAGATTAATCTTACCTCTTTTGACAGACCAATAAAAAATATTGGTGTCATCGAGCATCACAACATGGGATTTGGGCCTAGTTGTCCAATTTAACACTCCCTCTCAACAGAGCTCCATCCACATTACAATCCAAACCTTCGTGCTAATACCGTAGCATTTTGCCTTTCTTTGTGAGAATAGAAGTGGGTAGTCTAAAGACATCATTCTCATGTTGTGAAGTGCATGAAAGTCAATATGGACTTCCCGATAGTCACCAACCTTGAAGTTGGTTTCCTATTCGAAGTCAGTTGGAGGTGAAACCTCACATGCTTGATCCCAGTCAAGTGGTTGGAGAGCTGACCATCTATCGTTAGTCACCACTGACAATATCGATCGTCCATCCAATCTTGCCTATAGTCTCTAGCTTTAACCTCCTTTGGCAAATGAAGTGCTTCCCATGAGCCACGAACTCAATGGGTAGGATGCCTCCCAGGCACATATGAGTAGAAGAGGTAGACCAACTCAATAATCAAAAGCGGTGAGGCCAAGCACGCCAACAAGGTTTAGCAAGCCTAGCCCTGTGGTTGCTTATAGCTCCGGCTTCTTAAAGCCTCGAGCTCAGAGCTCGCGTCCAACGAGGACCATCGGTTCCTATATGATCGAGCCTTGACGCCTGTTATTTCCTATCCAGTTAAAGGTGGTACATGATATCAATATGCTTGGATCGATTGTGGAATACGAGATTCTCGGACAAGCGAATCCTACTTTGGTTATCCTGAGTATCACGGTGGTATCTAACCATGGAAAATTTTAGGGGCTAATATTCACAGGTGGGCTAATTTTCCATGGTTTTTCCAAAAAAAATATTCGCCAATTTCCATTTTTTTATAAAAATGATTCGCCCAAATTTTACAATATAAAATTATTTTACCTTAAAAATCACCAACATTATATATACAATATATATAATATCGTTATAAATTTGAATAGTTTTACAAATACATCAATAAACATTTTATAGTTTGCATATTAGGGACTAGTGAGATTCGCCAATTTTTTAAACTTCAAGATAATTTTCCATCCTTAAGTATCCTGTCCTCTAACACACATCTCGAAACCGGCTCACTAAAGAGCTTTCGCAACAAGTATGCAACGGAGCCATACTCGCTGCAATGTATTCGGCGTCCGCGGTGCTCAAAGCCATCGACTTCTGCTTCTTGCTCATCCATGATATCGAAGAGAACCAAGATTGAAGCAGCATCCCGATGTGCTCTTACGATCCACCACATTGCTAGCCCAATCGACATTAGTATATCCAAGGAGTGTCACGCTCCTGATAGTGTATCTCAGCCCATGGTTTATCGTGCCCCAAAGATATCTCAGAAGATTCCGCACAAACCCGGTGAAAGTGATGAGGCTCAACCGTGTTGAGCTTCAGTGTTCCCTTTTGCAAAACATACGTTTGGACGGGGTGTTCACTAAGAACATCGGGCCTACGAGTTGACGATACTCGGTAGGATTTGCTAATACGGGCCCGGCAGCACTACCACCAACTTCTTGAAGTTGAGCTCCATCGGTGTTGACACGGACTTGCGATCCACCATACTAAATCTTTCCGGAAGCTTCCTGATGTATTTCCTTGAGAAAGGAAAATCTTGCAGTCTACGCAAACCTCTAGGCCTAGGAAATAGTGCATCAGTCTTAGGTCCTTCATCTCGAATTCAGCAGCGAGCTCCCTCTTGCACTGATGAATGAGAAGGTCAGCACCTGTCAGGAAGAGGTCATCCACATACAGCACCAGAATGAGAGGCTTCTCCTTGACAACCTTGAAGTAAAAGTTCGGATCAGCATTACTACGAGTGAAGCCCAACTTCGTCAGTAGCTATGTCTTTATGTATCCTCTTGTACCAAGCTCTGGGTGCTTGCTTCAGCCCATAGAGGGCTTTCTTCAACCTATAGACATGGGTGTCCCGATCCTGGACTTCGAAACCCAGAGGTTCCTCTACATACGCCTCTTCCTTTATCACACCATGTAGAAATGCGGTCTTCAAATCCATCTAATGAAGACTCCATCCTTGCGTAGTAGCAAGGGCTATGATAGATCGAATGGTGGTATGTCGGGGCCATAGGTGCAAATATCTCATCATAGTCCATGCCTTCCTTTTGAGAGAAGCCACGGGCAACGAACCTTGCCTTGAACTTTTCAACACTTCCATCAGATCCATGCTTGATCTTGTAGAGCCATTTCGAGGTGACAACTTCTTTGTCCTTCAGTCTTGGAACCACATCCCAAACATCATTCTTCATTATGGACTCATACTCTTCGTGCATAGCATCCTTCCAGACTTGATGCTTTACGGCTTCCTCAAAAGATCCAAGCTCGAATTGTACAATAGTACTCATGGCTGCTAGATACCCTTGGTATCTACTCGACTTCTTGCTTTCACGGAATCTCCCCCTTGGGGCCATATGTCCCTCGGCATCTTCGAGAGTGTCCCTGAGCCATGATGGTCTCTTTCCCAGTGAAGGAGGTGGATCAATCGGGTCCATCGGTCCTTCAACATTAGGCATCGTCTCATCCTTTGGTTCTTCTTGATTTCCAGGCCTTGCTTCATGATCTTCCTCAGATCTCGGAAGATTGACTACTTTTCTCAGGGAAACATCTTCGTCAAAGGTGACATAGTGGCATATCTCCACTTCCCTTTGACCAGGCACATATACTCTATAGGCCTTCAAAGTTTTACTGTAGCCCACAAACATTCCTTTCTTCCTAGAAGCATCTAGCTTGCTCCTCTTTTCTTTCGGCACATGAAAATAAACAGGGCATCCAAAAACTCTAAAATGAGAGACGTTAGGTTTCTTACTAGAGAAAACCTCTTCGGGAGTTTTGGAGTCTAGAGCGGAATGCAAGCATCGGTTTTGTATGTACACAACAGTGTTCGCTGCTTCTCCCCACAAAAAATTCGATAGACCTTGGTCACATAGCATGGCATGGGCAACCTCCACAATGGTCCTGTTCTTTTGTTCAGCAACGCCATTTTGCTCAGGAGTATAGACAATTGTGGTCTCCCTCTTGATGCCAGCTTCTCTGCAAAAGTCTGTGAACTCGTTTGTCTCGTATTCAGTGCCATTATGAGTTCTCAAAATCTCGATCTTCTTCTCTGTCAAGTTTTCCACCAAGGCTTTGATGGTACGGAACCACATGAAAGCCTCATCCTTCTTCTTTAAGAAGTATATCCAGGTTTTGCGAGAGAAGTCATCTATGAACGTCATATAATAAGAACATCTCCCAAGGACGTCACGGGCAGCATACCAGATAGATCAGAATGGATCAATTGCAAGACATCAGATGTCTTTGTGACACTTGAGGGGAAAGGTTCCCTTGTATGCTTCCTTTCGGCACAACCCTTACATACACCTTCATGATTATTTGAAAACACGAGCATCCTTGTTACCACCTTCCTTGCTTCGGGAAGGGCCTTGTAGTGAAGGTGTCTAAACCTCCGGTGCCAATGTTCAGTCTGTCAGATAGTATCACATGTCAGCGCTCCTAGTGGACTTCCTCCAACCTGGTAGAGTGTATCAACTCTAAACCCAATCGTGATAGCTTCCTTGAAGCTCTTCTTTCACATGCGCACCTTTCCATCAATGAATGCCACATTGAAACCTTTGTCTTCCATGGACGATATAGACACAAGGTTCTTCTTCAAATTAGGTACATAGAGTACATCCTGCAAGTGGAGGACTTGACCTTGACACAATGGAGGGTCACAGTCCCTGTCCCTTTCACCGGATATGTGGCATTATCTCCAAGGATAATTTCCAGATTAGTATCCTTCTCAACCATATCAGAGAGTGCTTCCTTGAACCCAGTGATGTGCCTTGACACACCACTATCTATCGACCAAACATCCATAGTGTCGGGTGGAGATGCAAAAGAGATGGTGGATAGAAGAATGTATTCATTTCTTTTATCAACAACATTTGATTCCTCATACCTGGAGTTTCTTGACCTTTTGAAAGGTTGATTATTTCTGCCGGAGGGAGCCTTCCTCTTTCCCTTGAACCTGTTGTTCCTTTGATTGCCATTCCTCCGGTTGTTGTTGTTGTCATCACCATCAGGAGAATCCTTCTTGAATGTGTGGATTCTCCTTCATTCTTGTCTCTGGGGTTACACAACCCTCTCCAAGCCAGCGCAGAGGCACGCAGAGGCTGACGCAGGGGCTTCAGGGGCAGCGCTGGGGTTTCTAGGGCACAAATCTGGCTGAGTCTTGTAAATCCTGTTTGAGGGTGTGGATCAGTCAATGTTTTGGCTTTAGAACAACAGGCTAGCTACATATCTATATTGTTCTATGTTGGTTTACCAGTGTGGTAACCAGATTTGTTGTATTAAGAAAACTCTTAATAATACAAACCCTCCAGCAGCTAGAAGACCGGTTTTCCCGCAATGGGTTTTTCCGGGGACTATTGTCTAGAAAATCTTGTGTCACTTTGTCTATGTGTGCATGGACTTTTTCTGTTTAAGATCTGAATCGGTGAAAGTCTGATGTGTTTACTTCGATGTTAATCTGAAGATTTCAGCATTAATAACTTGTTTAACTAGGAGAAGTATAACTAGATCTAACAATAGATTTTTGCATAAGTAACATTCAGAAATTTTCACATGTTCCCAGAGCAATTGCAGATCTAGCAGAGTAACCAACAGAAGACTGAAGAATCTTGCTACAGAAAGCAGCAGAGAGAGCAACAGCAGCAACAAAAGGCCAGATCTGAAGGGACAATGCAGTTTCAGAGGGAGCAGAGTCACGCAGAGGCCAGGGTGATGCAGTCTTATGCTGTCTCCATGCATGCCCACGTACTTACTGCGTAGAGGCAATGCTGGGACTTTCTGCTCACGCAGAGGCTAGCTAGGGTGACACAGATTTGAAGCTGTCTGATTCAGAAGTGCCGGAAGCAGCGCTGGAAAACTTCAGAAGGTGTTGGTGGGGTTAAATTTATGAAGTTTTTAGAATTTAGCCTAAGCACTAGTGACAAAGAGCGGGAGGAGATCAACTTCTCATAGGGTGTCTAGCCAAAGAAACCTGCAAATCAATCAGTAGATCGAAGAGAGTTGTTTCGTTGATTGATTTGGTAGATTTCCAAGAGAAGAAATAAGTTTTCAGAGGCAGTAGCGGGTGCCTATTTTCGCCGAGGACCCTAGATCCAGATCTCTAGCGTAGAGAGGAGGAGCTCTGACAGATTTTCTGAGCAGATGGCAGCTCACGAACTACATGATCAGGATAGGTTGGATGGCCTGTCCAACTTTGCAGTTTGGAAGGCCAAAATCCTGGTAGTCTTGGAGGCATATCGTCTAAGAGACCATGGAGAACGAGTCCTGGCCACACCGACCGATGCAGATCTTCTGAAGAAGCATGAGAAAGCTGCGGCACATGCCAAGCGACTGATAATGGATGGAGTTAAGTACCATATTGTTCCACATATAGCTGAGAAGAAAACAACTAATGAGATGTGGAAGGCCTTAACGACCCTGTATGAAGGGAAGTCCGTCCAGAGGAAGATGTTTCTGGAGACTCAGATGCGGTCATTCATGATGACCAAGGGGGAAGAAATAGAGCACTTTCTCTTCAGATTACATTCGATCAAAGATCATTTGATTGCCATGGGAACAAAGGTGGAGGATGATGTGATGGTAAGGACTACACTCAATGCGGTCTCAGAAGAGTGGGAAAACTTTGTCCAAAGTGTCTTGGGCAGAGCGGACCTTCCCGACTGCGACAACTTGTGGGCAATCTCATGTCAAGAAGAACTCCACAGAATCACCAAGAAGCAGTACATCACGGGATCCAGTAAGGTGAAGAAGGAAGATGAAGATGATGTAGCCTTGGCATCAAAGAGGCAACAAGGGAAGAAGAAGCGTGATTTTTCCAAGATCAAATGTTTCCAGTGCGGCGAACTAGGACATTTCGCCAGCAATTGTCCATAGAAGAAGAAGGACAAGGAAGCTTCTACTTCTAAGGTTGTTGTGGCGGACAATGGATCAGAAGACAATGCAGCCATGAGCGCTCATGAACCACGAAATTGGGGCGACATGGATCTGTAGAGAAACTACAGAATGTGGGCGGGATCCTCGAGCAACTCATCTCTTGGATCACATCCGAGCTATGGGAACCTTAAGACAGTAGCGGGATAAGTAGAGCAGTTGGTGCAGAGAATCACAAATGAAGTAGAGGCAGATTTGAAGGCTGAAAGGAGCAGCGTAGTGCGGAGGCAGCTACAAAGTAGCAGCAACAACATAGGAGCTAATGTGACTTCAGCAGCATAGATCAGAGCTGCTTACGCAGAGGAGAGCTGCAGCATCGTAGAGGCTTTAGGAGGACAGTGCAACGCAGCAACGACGTGGGAGATTTCAGCACAAGGGGCTGATGTGACTTCAACAATGCAGAGCTGTAGCTGTGCATCATCCTCCCGATGACAACACAGATCAACAGTCGATGGAGCTTCAGTGATGAGGATGCAACCCAACTGATTTGTCTATCAAAGATTGGGCAGGAGATTTAATTGCTTCTCTCAGCAACTGGAGATGGAGTGCAACAGTTAGCAGCACGTATGCAATAGATTGAGAGGGAGCTGCAGTACAGATGTAGCAGTGGCAATCGTAGCGTCATGGGCAGCAGTATAGAATGGCAGCAACAACATAGTGATGAAGGGCAGCAAGTCCAGCATCAGTGCAGAGATCCACACCAGAGATCAGTGCGGAGCTTTGGGGTGAAGCAGAGTTTGTACTAGAGCACATTCCTCGCTAAGAGGGAGTGTTGAGTTTTCTTGAGTGATGGGGTAGCATTGGATGTGCTCTAGCTCCCAAAATTTGTGGAGGGACTAGAGTACATGAGATCTCCAATACCCAGAAAGGGATTTGGGAAATTTCATCCGGTTTGGGAGATAATTAATTAATTAATAATTTTAATTAATGACCCTAAGTCTAACTTAGTAAAATTAAATTATTAAAGGTAATTAATTAAAACATGTGATGAAATTGTCTTAAGTCACACAGATCAAGCTTTTTTTTAATCTTAGCCATCGATTCAAGATCTAATCATTGTCGTTGGTTTCCCAACGAGAAAAGTATAAAGGAAAGGCTTGGGGTCATTTGGAGGAGAGACATAGAGGTAGAGCACTGAAGCTAAGCTCGAATTCTAGAGCGTGGTTTGCTAAGAATTTCCATAAGTGTTTCAGCGGTAGAGAAGGGAGTTTAGGCAAAGGGGATGGTCCGATCCCAATGCCTAGAATCAACAAGAGGTAGAGAGCAGTTTCCAGAGGCAGCATAGAGAAGAAGAGGCAGGAGCAACAGAGAGGGCAGTAGTTGCGCAGCGCAGGGGCAGCTTCAACTGTGCAGGGGCTACGCAGTCCCTTCTAGGGCAGCGCTAGTCAGCCGAGGACCTAGTTGGGGTACGCCGAGTCTCTTAGGGGCAACGTAGGGTCTGCGTCACCCATTCTGGGGTTACGCAACCCTCTCCAGGCCAGTGCAGAGGGACGTAGAGGTTGATGCAAGGGATTCAAGGGCATCAATGGGGTTTCTAGGGCCAAGATCTGGCTGAGTCTTGTAAATCCTGATTGAGGGTGTGGATCAATCAACATTTTGTCTTCAGAACAACAGGCTAGTTGCAGATCTATATTTTTCTTTGTCGGGTTTACGAGTGTGGTACTTAGATTTGTTGTATTCAGAGAACTCTTAATAATACAAGCCCTCCAACAGCCAGAAGACCGATTTTCCCGCATTGGGTTTTTCCGAGGACTATTGTCCAGAAAATCTCGTGTCACTTTGTCTATGTGTGCATGTACTTTTTATGTTTTAGATCTGAATTGATGAAAGTCTGTTATGTGTTTACTTTGATGTTAATCTAAATATTTCAGCATTAATAACTTGTTTAAGTAGGAGAAGTATAACTAGATCTAACAGTAGATTTCTGCATAATTAACATTCAGAAATTTTCACATACTCTTGGTCCTTTGACCAATCACTGCATCTACCCCTCACTGCTTCTCTGAATCAGTCAGATTTGATCTTCGTTTGAGCACTGCTCCGTCAGAAGAATTCGATCTCTTAGATTCACTATGTGTATCCTCCAACTGACCCCAAGCCCTTCCTTTATAGTTTTCTCATTGACAAATCAACGACCATGATCTAATCTCTAATCAACGACTAAGATTAAAGAAACGTGATCCACGTCACTTAGAATGTTCTCATCACATGTGTAAATTAATTCACTTTAATTTTTGAATTTCCCTAACTTAGATTTAGGGTCCCCATTATTAAAATTTAATTATTTGAATAACTTTTACACCAGATGGAATTTCTCCAAATGCTTTGTGAGTCTTGGAGACCTCATGTGTTCCAGCCCCTGCACAAAGTTTCAGAGCTAGAGTACATCCGATGCTACCCCAAAATCTCAACACCTGGTACGAGAAATTGACTGAGCATTTATCTGAAACTCAATTTCAAACACTATGATATTGATGATGCAAATTTGTTTGTCAAGAAAGTTGGACAAATAGTTGCATATCTTGTGGTGTATGTAAATGATCTTCTGATGATAAGGAACAATGAAAATTACGTTGCATTCATAAAGAAATAATTGAGGAAAGGTTTTGAAATGACAAACTTGGGATATGTTCGTTACTATCTTGGTATTGAAGTAACCCAACATCTGAAGTTTATATTCCTCTCTTAGAAGAAGTACATTGGAGATATGTTGAACAAGTTTGGCATGGCTGAGTCCAATCCTTTGAATACTCCAATGGAATGAAATTTAAAACTCACATGCACTGAAGGAAATGAATTTGAAAATGCAACAAAGTACAAACAACTCATAGGATGTCTTAACTACTTGACTACTCCCAAACCGAACATTCCATTTGTTGTTGCAATGCTCTCCTGGTTTATACACAAGCCTTGTGAGGGTCATTGGTTTGCTGCAAAAAGAGTTCTAAAGTACTTGAAGGGAACTTAAGACTTTGGACTCAAGTATATGTGGAAATTTCTGAATCTTTACACTTTATGCAGAAATTATTTACTGTTAATCTGGTTATGCTCCTCCTACTTAGACAAGTTATTAACAGAATAAATTCAAGTTAAAATTGAAGCAAAACACATAACAGATCTCCACATAGACAAAGTGACACAATTATTTCTGGACAAATAGTCCCTGGAAAAACCCAATGCGGGAAAACCAATCTTCTGGCTGCTGGAGGGTTTTGTTACTAAGAATTTTCTTAATACAACAAGCCTGGGTTCCAGATCTGGAAAACCCGACAAAGAAAAATTAGATCTACAGCTCACTAGTTGATCTAGGGCCAAAATAATGACTGATCCACACCCTCAAACGGGATTTAAAGAACTCAGCCAAAATTAGGGCCTAGAAACCCCAGTGCTGCTCCTGAAGCCTTTGCGTCAGCCTTTGAAGCCCCTCTGACCCTCAGTGCTGCTCCAGAAAGATCTGCGTTACCTCAGACTGGGTGATGCAGGCCTTACGCTGCCCCTTAGGGTCTCTGCATAACCCCTGAGGATTTCCTGTAGCAATTACGCTGTCCTTGAGGGACTGCGCAACACCTGCATAGCACAAGTTGTTGCCCTCCTGTTGTTTCCCTCCTGCTTCTCTGCGTTGCCTCTTGCTGATTCTAGACCCTGGGATCAGATCATCCCCTTGGCCTAAATTCCCCTCTCTGCAGCCGAAACACTTATGAGAATTCTTAGCAAACCCACCCTAGAATCTCAGCTTAGCTTCAGTGCTCTGCCTCTATGTGTCTTTACAAATGACCCCAAGCCTTTCCTTTATACTTTTCTCATTGGGAAACCAACGGCCATGATCAGATCTTGAATCAATGGCTAAGGTTAAAAGAAAACTTGATCCATGTGACTTAAGACAATTTCATCACATGTTTAATTAAATTCACTTTAATTATTTAAGTTCCCTAAGTTTTAACTTAGGAAATACATTAAAATAATTATTTAATTTAGTATCTCCTAAACCAGATGAAATTTCTCCAATCAATTTCTGGGTCTTGTAGATCAAGTGTACTCTAGTCCCTCCACAAAATTTGGGAGCTAGAGCGCAACTGATGCTACCCCAAATACACGAAATCTCAACACTCCCTCTTAGCATCAAGGGTGTGCTCTAGCAATACATCACACTTATGCATTACATGATTTTGGGTATTGGTTCTGTATTGCTGAAGCTTGGCTTGTTGCCACTCAGCTCTGCACTGCTGCTGCCATTCTGTACTGCTACCCATGACTCTGCCACTGCCATTGCAACTCCTTCTCAATATGCTGCATCTGTGCTACTCATAGCACTGCGACTACTAATCTGCTACACTGCAACTTCAGTTGTTGAGAGAAACAACTGAATCTCCTGCCCAATCTTTGACAGACAAGTCAGATGGGCTGCATCCTCATCACTGAAGCTCCATAGGCTATAGATCTGTGTTGGCATCTGAAGGATGATGCATAACTACAACTCTGCACTGCGTAAGCAGACTCCCACTACACTAGTGAAGTCACACCAACCTCTTGTGTTGAAATCTCACGCTGTTACTGCATTGCGCTATCCCTCTGAAGCCTTTTGCGCTGCTGCAGCTCTGCTCTGCACTGCTTAAGTCACATCAGCCTCTGCGCTGTTGCTGCTTCTACGTTGCTGCTGCTCTGCTCTGTGCCGCTCCTCCCAGTCTTCAGATCTGCCTTTGCTTCATCTGTGATCTATGCACCCATGCTCCACTTGTCTGCTATTGTCTTAAGGCTGCCATAGCTCGCATGTGATCCAAGAGATGAGTTTTTCAAGGATCCCGCCTCCCTTCTATGTAGCTCCTCTACATATCCATGTCACCCGACTTTCGTGATTCATAAGCGCTCATGGTTGCATCATCTTTTGACCCATCATTCGCCACATCTGCTTTAGAAGAAGAGGCTTCCTTGTCCTTTTTCTTCTGAGGACAATTGCTGGCAAAATGTCCCATTTCACCACAGTGGAAGCACTTGATCTTTGAGAGATCCTTCTTCTTCTTTGGTTGTTTCTTCGATGCCAAGGCTGCATATTCCTCATCTTCCTTCTTCACTTTGCTCGATCCAGAGCTATACTGCTTCTTAGTAAATCTGTGGAGTTCTTCTTGATGCAAAACTGACCACAAGCTATCCCAATCTGGGAGGTCCGCTCTGCCCAAGATACTTTGGACAAAGGTTTCCCACTCATCCGTGACTGCATTAAGGCAGTCATAACCATCACATCGTCTTCCACCTTAGCACTAGTTGCAGTCAATTGATCTCTGATCGACGACAATCTGAAGAGGAAATGCTCCATGTCTTCTCCCTTGGCCATCATGAATGACCTCATCTGTGTCTCCAACATCTTCATTTGGATAGATTTTTCCTCATATAGGGAGATCAAGGCCTTCCACATCTCATTAGCTGTCATCTATTCAGCTAAGTGTGTTACAATATGGTCCTTGATTCCATCCATAATCAACTGCTTGGCATGTCCAACAGCCTCCTTATGCTTCCGAAGGAGATCCAGATCTGTCGGTGTGGCCAGAGTTTGCTCTGCATGGTCTCTAAGATTTTACGCCTCAAGGATTATCAAGATCAACGTTGCACGAAGCGGGGACGTTTTTTGGAAGCAGGGACGCGGAAACGTCATTTCCAAAAAATCTAGGAAGCGAAGCGTCTCGGAAGCGTCTACTATATATATATATATATTTTTATTTTTATTTTTTTGCATTTATATTAAAAAAAATCCAAAATACCAAATTACTTGTAGAAGATATGGAAGCATACATATTTGTACATAAATCAAGATAGATATGAACATCCATTGTACATTAATGATTAATTATTTGAGCATCAACCATTTAGATGCATCAACCATCTATAATCTAGATTCTTCTCCTCTTGTCTAGCCTTTGCCTCTACCTCGATTATCTAGGGACATTAGTCAAAATTGCCCAATTTTGATCAAACTACCTAATGCAAGCCTTAAAATATGATAGAAAGAACTTAACATGCTTGATTGATGATTTTGACTTGATTGAAATGTAATTTTTTTCTAACGACATGACAAAGGAGTTCAACAATTAACACCACCAACACTAGGGTACATATAGGGCTTGGTGCTCTTGATTAAATGCTAATCACATACCCTCATACATGATATAATCGAATGAAATGCCACCATACCATTGATCCTGAATTCCTGAACACTGTTAAGTCTGCTAAATTTTGAATGGGATATGAAATTCTATTTTCTCCATATGATGTTCGATCAGGCTGGAACCACTCTCAAAGGATGAAAATGAAAAATAAAGGAGAATGTCACTTTTACTTTAAGAATTTAACATTACCATGAGGGTCTAAGGATGTGAAAGAGAGCTTATATCTTTTTCATCTTATCCCTAACTCAACACTAACCCACCCTCTAACCCAACAATAGTTAAAAATATATATATATATATATTTTTAAAAAATTCATTTTTTTTGCTGCATTAGTCGGATCCGTACGGTGCTGTACGGAACTGCTGGCGATTCGTACGGATCCGTACCGGAAGCGTAGCGGATCCGCCGTATGGAAACGCGGATCCGGACGTACGGATCCGGATTTCCAGGAATCGCAAATATTTTTGCGAACCGCGTTTCGGAAATTCCGAAATGCGGTTCGGTGTACGGAAATTCCGAAATGCGGTTTCAGGGCTTGGAGCCGGGCGGGGGGGGCATTTCCTGCAACATTGATCAGGATCCTTGTCTTCCAAACTGAAAAGTTTGAGAGGCCATCCAGCCTGTCCTGATCACGCAATCCATGAGGAGCCATCTGCTCAGAATGTGTCGGAACTTCCTTTTCTCTTTGCTAGAGAAATGGATCTAAGGCCCTTGGTGAAACAAACACCTTCTGCTCCCTCTGACAACTGATTTTCCTCCTTGGAAATCTGCCAAATCAACTATGATTCAGCTCTCTTTGATCCTCTGATCAAACTGCAAGTTTCTTTGGCTAGAAATTCTCTGAGAAGCTGATCTCCTCCGGCTCTTTGTCACTTGTCCTTAGGCTAAAAATCTGAAAACTTCATAAATTTAACCCCACCAGCACCTTCTGAATTTCTGCAGATTTTCTTCAGTCTTTTCTAGATCTGACAGATTCAGATCTGCATCACACTGGCAGGCTTCAGACTAATCCAGCGTTGTTTCTAAGTTGCCTCTGTGCAGTAATTGCGTGAGCTTGCTAGGAGACAGAGTTAGACTGCGTCACCCTTCCCTCTGCGTGAATCTACCTCTGAAAACTGCGTTGTCCCTTCAGATCTGCGTTTCTACTGCTTTTCCAGCTACTTCATGTAGCTAGAAACTTCAGATTCTTGCTGGTGACCCTCCTAGATCTGCAATTGCTCTAATACCATGTGGAAATTTCTGAATCTTTACACTTTATGCATAAATTATTTACTATTAAACTGGTTATACTCCTCCTACTTAGACAAGTTATTAACTGAATAAATTCAAGTTAAAATAGAAGCAAAACACATAACAGATCTCCACCAATCCAGATATAGAACAGGTTCATACACACATAGACAAAGTGACACAGTTATTTCTGGACAAATAGTCATCGGGAAAACCCAATGCAGGAAAACCAGTCTTCCAGCTGCTGGAGGATTTTATTATTAAGAATTTTCTGAATACAACAAGCCTAGGTTCCAGATCTGGAAAACCCGACAGAGAAATATTAGATCTACAGCTCACTGGCTGATCTAGGGCTAAAATAATGATTGATCCACACCCTCAAACGAGATTTACAGAACTCAGCCAAAATTAGGGCCTAGAAATCCCAATGCTGCCCCTGAAGCCTCTACGTCAGCCACTGAAGCCCCTCTGACCCTCAGCGCTGCTCTGGAAAGGTTTGCATTACCCCAGACTGGGTGACGCAGGCCTTACGCTACCCCTTAGGGTCTCTGCGTAACCCCTGAGGGTTTCCTGCAGCAATTACGCTATCCTTGAGGGACTGTGCAACACCTATGTAGCACAAGATGCTGCCCTCCTGCTTCTCTGCGTTGCCTCTCTGAGCTGATCTCTGCCTCTTGTTGATTCTAGACCCTGGGATCAGATCATCCCCTTGGCCTAAATTCCCCTCTCTGCAGCTGAAACACTTCTGATAATTCTTAGCAAACCCGCCCTAGAATCTCAGCTTAGCTTCAATGTTCTGCTTCTGTGTGTCTTTACAAATGACCCCTTGCCTTTCCTTTATGCTTTTATTGTTGGAAAACCAACGACCATGATCAGATCTTGAATCAATGGCTAAGATTAAAAAAAAACTTGATCCGTGTGACTTAAGACAATTTCATCACATGTTTAATTAAATTCACTTTAATTATTTAAGTTCCCTAAGTTTTAACCTAGGAAATACATAAAAATAATTAATTAATTTAATATCTCCTAAACCAGATGAAATTTATCAAATCAATTTCTAGGTCTTGTAGATCAAGTGTACTATAGTCCCTCCACAAAATTTGGGAGCTAGAGCACAACTGATGCTACCCCAAATACACAAAATCTCAACAGTATACACAAGTGGATGACTTCAGTTTGATTGGATACTCTGATTCAGATTTTGATGGAGATAAAGAAACTACAGTATCTACTTCAGGTTATGTTCTGAGTCTTGGATTAGGAGTTGTCTCCTGGAGGTCACGGAAATAATCAATTCCAGTGGATTCCACAACTAAGGCGGAATATGTGGAAACAGGTGAAGCAACGAAGGAAATTGTGTGGCTCAGGAAGATTCGGGAAGATTTGCAGGAGAAACAACTGCATTCAACTCCTCTTTTGATTGACAACACTTCTGCAATAAAGTTGGCCAAGAATCCAAAGTTCCATGATTGAACCAAGCACATCGATACAAAGTATCATCTGATTCGACATCATGTTGAGGCCAAGACTATCCACCTACGACATTGTTCCACAAATGAGTAGATTGTTGACATCTTCACCAAAGCACTTGGAAGAAAAAAGTTTGAAAGATTCAAAATGATGCTTAGACTCACCAACATCCCTTGGGATTAAGGGGGGGAATATTGACACCTAATCCTAAGAGATTGGGAAATTCATGTAAATAGGAAAATAAGGAAGGTGAAGAGACACTGGAATTTGATTTCCAAGAGTCTCCCTCATAATATATCTATATATATATATATATATATATATATATATATATATATATATATAATCTCCTAATGCAAATATCATCAATTGGTGGAGTTACTCACTTGGCCTGACAACGTTGAATTTAAGGTGCAATTAAATTGAGCACAATTTTCTACGGAATAATTACTTATAATGATACAATTCAATCTTCACTAGCACATTTAGAACATTAAGCAATTATACTTCAGAAAAACTTCAACAAGAAACACAACAGAGCAGTAGATATCACAATAAAATAGAGATGCACGAGAGACACAAATTTTACCTTGGGAAAACCTTACTCCAAGGGAAAAACCCAACAACCTTTTCCTCATGAGACTGTCCAATTCAAATCAATTTGTACATCAAAATTTAGTCAACATACCACATCTTTGATCATGAAAAATTCCAAGTCAAACCACGTCAAAGGAAAGAGAGAGAGTCAAACACTTGCTCACAAGTCAAAGTTGGTAAAAGAGGCTGAATTTCGTCCCTACAACTTCAAAACCTTACTCCAAGGGAAAAACCCAACAACCTTTTCCTTATGAGATTGTCCAATTCAAATCAATTTGTACATCAAAATTTAGTCAACATACCACATCTTTGACCATGAAAAATTCCAAGTCAAACCATGTCAAAAGAAAGAGAGAGAATCAAACACTTGCTCACAAGTCAAAGCTGGTAAAAGACGCCGAATTTCGGCCCTGCAACTTCTAGCCAACCTCAATCAAAGGAGGCCGAATTTCAGCCCTGTAGCTGTCACAGAAAAAATTGGTCAAACTATTAAGTTTGACCCGTGGTCAAAGGCAATCGAACAATTCAGTCAATGTCTAGATTCTGCTCTAGATTCGATCAACAATGCAATCGAAGATTCCAGGAATATTCAGCGTTCAAAGACAGTGAAAGATTCAATCAAACAACAACATCAAATTCCAAGTCAATATAGGTCAAGGAAAAGAAAAGAGAGGTCAAATATTCACTAGTCAAAGTCACTTCTTCCTCCTTCGCATGTGTGAACAAAAGTCTTCTAGAATAGGTTCGAGTTGATGGATGGATGCCAAATGAGGTGAGATGAATGTCAATATATACTTGTCTAATCAAGTGGGTTTTTTTACCATGGGTCAAAACCCTTCATGAGATGGGGTCAACCTGTCAAGTTGAGCCGACTTGGACAACAAAATAATAATAATTTCTCCTTTCGATTTTGTTGAAAAAAATACTGACTGCAACTACAATATCTTCAACACTTCCTCTTAGCTAGGGAGGTGTTTCTTCTTCAAGACTTCCATAGATGCACATATGATGAATAAAATCTCTCATAAGAAAAGGTTGAAAAGCATTAAGCTCAACCCACTAGTCAAAACCCATGGCAATAAGGAGGTCAAAACCCAACTGACCAAGGGAGCAAGCCATGATACTCACAAGACCATGCCATTAGAAACACATGCCTTACAAACTTATGCCATTAAGAAGATGTACGCATGCCTTAGTAATTTCTGCCATTAAGAGAGGAATGCATTCCTTAGTAACTTATGCCATTAAGAGAGGAACATATGCCTTAGTAACTTATGCCATTAAGAGAGGTACGCATGCCTTAGTTAAGGAGAGTGTAACAAATGCATTAAAGAGAGTGTAAGAGGAATCTTTTATGACATGACTTTAATGAGTGTAAGAGGAACATGCCATGCCTTTAGTGAGTGCATAAGAGAGGGTGTAACATATCGTTAAGGGAGAGAGAGAGAGAGAGTTACGTAGTGCCATGTGAGTCATCAAGGAGAGAGGTGCGAAGTGATTGAAGTGATGAAGGTAAGGTGACTTGTAATTCCTTTTAATAATAATACCATAATATCATAAAGGATAATATTAATAATATTAATAATATCATTGAATAGGTTGAGATTGAACGATTAGGATTTATTGATGATAAGTGATTTTTCTTCAACCATACTTGATTACAATTGATGCAATGTGATTTACTAATTTTGGAAAGTCATACTTGAGATGATAAACATGACTTTTTGTAATATCCAAAATGAGATATTTTGCAGATTTTGCAGAAGACTAATTCAACCAAAATTTTTCCATCAAATTACCATACAATTTACAGAAGATTTCCATGTAAAATAGAACAAGAGAATGTATGCAATTCAATCATACAATGAGCAGAAATAATCTCATCTTTTATTAATATATATAAACTGGGGTTTTACATGCTGAAATCCAAAATCACTGATATAGTTGAGATAGAACTGGCCTCAAGGATCTGCTCCAATGTTGCACTGGCCCTCCACCAAAACTGAACTGAACTGCCACTGCTAGGCTCTCCTATGAACTGCCACTGCTAAGCTCTTCTGTGAAACACGTAGACAGATGCAGAGGAAGTCAGAGTCTTTTTCGGGTGTCAGGAAATTGTCAGGAGAAGCTGAGAATTTTGTCTCAGGTGTTTTTTGATTATATCTGCCAGTGTATTCCTTGTAAAGATTCATTCGCTGAAGAATAATAATAAAATCCTCATTTGCTGCACCAGTTTTCCCACATTGGGATTTTATGGGGACAATTGTCCAAAAATAAGTATGTACATGTGATTGGTTCTTGTGCTTATGTTCTTTACTGTTTACTTCTCTGCATATATAATTGTGAATGTTACAGTAGTATTTATTTTGAAGTTTACTGATAGATTTCTGTAAATAACTTACTGGAGTAATAAGCAGGAGAAATAAATCTATCACTACAAATGTAAAATATTCAGGATTGGATGGATTCCCCTCTATCCATCTTGATATCCTTCAACATGTTCTTGAGAAGGAGGATTTGGTTCGCATTGCTAGCTTTGAACATGCTAACCAACTTGTCATACATCTCCTTAGATGTGCCTAACTTGGAAATGTAAGCAACCAAGTAATTTTGAATGGAATCCCTGATGATCTTCTTAGCTTTGACCTCACCTTTCTTGTACTTTGTTTTAGTGGCAGCCGGTGCATTTGGAGGAGGCTCAGCAATCTTTCCTTGCACATAATCCACAACTTCATTCTCTTCCAAAGATAAGTCTAGAGACATCTTCCATGCATGATAATCAAATTTATCTTTGAGCTTGTCCTTAGATTTGAAGTAAGATGAGGAAGCCATTGACTCTTTTCCTTGTCCAACAAATCTCAATGATTGCTTTTCTCACTCTTGCTTGGGCTTTGTCTTCACCTGAGCTTTGATACCATGTTAATTTTAGATAACAATGGTATGTTCTATGCTTAAGAGCAATTTACTTCAATTTTCCTTATTAGCCCAATATCAATTTCCAGAATAACAATCACATGAAAATTGATAGTAAATGAAGATAGAAGTATATCGAGCCACGAGAGCGAAGGTCTCCTCATAATCAACTCCCTCTACCTGGGAGAACCCTCTAGCCACAAACCTTGCTTTGAATTTCTCAATGCTGCCATCTGCAACATGCTTTACCTTGTAAAGCCATATGGAAGTAACCACGGATTTGCCCTCAGGCCTCGACACCACCTCCCAAACATCATTCTTCATGATAGAAAAATACTCCTCCTGCATGGCCTCTCTCCAGACCTGCTGGCTAGCTGCCTCCTCATATCTAGAAGGCTCAGAGTCAATGATGTTGGAAACCATTGCCATATAGCTACAAAACCTATCAGGTGGTCTGCTCTCTTTGACCGCCTCTTAGGCCGAGCAACAGATGTGGCCTCTCTCAAGGTATCCTGAAGCCACTTGGGCTTCCTCTTCCCTGAGCACACTTCTCCCACCGAAGAATGAAACTCCTCCTCCTCATCATCAGGAGCCTGAACTCCTGACTGTCTGTTTGCTGTCCTCTTGCCTGCACCTAAACCTGTAGACGCTGAAGTACCGTGTGAACTGTCCATTAGTGGACTCCCTAGTGAACTGCTCTGCGGACTGCTCTGCATGCTGCTCGAAGCACCACCCCTCTGACTTTGCGAGCCACTGCTCACTGATGGACCTGACACCATAATCGATGTACCTCCAGGTCCTCCTGATCCCTACCCACTGGATCCTTGCGACTGACTCGCTACTCCTGAGGGTCTGGCTGATCCAAATACTCTAACTCCCGTGACCTCCTGAAAGCCCTGTCCTCCTTGAATTTCACATCCCACCTGACAACAACTCTCCTCTATGCAGGAATCTAAATCCAAAAGGCCTTCGAGGTCTCACTGTAGCCCACAAAGACACCCTTCTCTGTGGTGGGCTCTAGCTTGGTCCTCTTCTCCTTGGGTTCATAGGAGTATGCAATACACCTAAAGATACGAAGATGACCAATATCAGGCTTCTTCCCAGAAAAAGCCTCCTCCGGAGTCACATGCCCCAAGGCACGATGCGGACTCCTGTTCTGCAAATATACAGCAGTGTTGCAGGCCTCTTCCCACAAAAACAATGGTAAGCCCTGATCATGTAGCATGGCTTTGGCAGCTCCTCCGATGGATCTGTTCTTCCTCTCCGCAACCTCGTTCTTCTAGGGGTTGTAAGGAGCTGTGAACTCCCTCCAATTGCCTGCCTCCGCACAATAATCAACAAACTCACAAAGGGTGTACTCCCCTCCATTGTCCGACCTCAGGGACTTGATCTTCCGACCTATCTGAGTCTCCACAAGAGCTCTGAACTCCTGAAACCGCTTGAAGACCTCACTCTTGGTCTTCAAGAAATAAATCCAGGTCCTCCTGGAGTGATCATCAATGAATAATACATAATACTCATATCCACTCAAGGAAACATGAGACATCCGACCGCTCACATCGGAATGAATCAAATCAAGTATCCCAGTCGATCTGTTGTCACTGCTGGGAAAAGGGGATTTGGCAAACTTGCCCATAGCACATCCTCTGAATGTATCAAAGTGATCAGTACTGAAATTTGGCACACCTGTAGTGATTTCCTGCAATGTCCTCAAGGCTCCATGATACATGTGCCCCATCCTACGGTGCCAAATCTCACACAGCTCTACTGCCAGTACTACTGCTCAATGCTAAAAGGGGCTGAAATGCAAACTTGTACACCTTTGCATGGCGTACACCAATCACTCTAGCTGAATCAGCTGGAGTGCCCCTGGGATATATCAGTACCTATCCTCTCCTGAACAATATCTCATATCCTCTGTCCTCCAATGCTGAGACGGATATGAGGTTCTTCCTCATCCCTGGCACATATAGAACATCTGACACCTTCAAGGGAGGTTTGGGTTCCCTATCAAATGTCAATGTCTCCACATCGACTGCTCTAACAGTGATGTCATCTGCGAGTACTACCTCTATATCAGTGCCACTCTCTGAAAGCTCTGAGAAGTACTCACAGACTCCTGTCATATGACGTGAAGCCCCACTGTCAACATATCAGATACCTGAAGATGCTCCTCTAGTGGAGATAAATGCACACTCCCTCTCAACCTCTGTGGTAGGTGATCTTGCACTAGTGGACTCCCAAGCAATGAACCCAAACTCCCGGTCAAAGCTATCCGTAAAGTCCTCTATCTCCACTGATGCTGCCATGCTCTGGTTCTTCCCCTTCTTCTTCTTCTCCTGACACACAACTGCATAGTGTCCCATCTTCTGACAATTCCAACACTTCACCTTGGAATAGTCCTTCTGTGTGTTCCGTTGTTTACCTTTACCTTTGCCTTTGCCCCCACCACCACTTGTGGAAGCTTGCTTCTTTCCCTTGCCTTTCTTTCCTCTTGCCAACAGTGCTACATCCTCATCCTGCTCAACTGGTTTGGCTGCCCCAAGTTGGCTCTTCCTGATTTCTGTCTGTATGCAATCATCATAGAATCTCTCCCAAGGGGGTTGGGGGGGGGGGGGGAGGTCTCATGTGCACAAATCCCATCAGCAAAGTTCAACCATGACTGGGAAGGCCATTCACTGCAATCCGCACCAACTTAGTGGGTGGAATGACCTCTCCCACAGCTGCCAATGCATCTCTCACATTAGTAATCTTTGTGAGATATTCAGCTGCATTATCTGTCTTACCCATTTTAATGGTCTTCAACTTCTCCTTTAGGATCATTTTCCTGTTCTATTTGTACTCCGGTAGAGATTGGTTAATGTTGTCCACATCTCATGAGCATATTTCTTTCCTCTTACATGAGGAATGCAATGGTCTTTGATTCCATTTAGAATCAGTCTCTTACCCTTGTTATTCTTTTTATTAAAGGCTGCCAACTGAACAACATCAGTAAACACATTAACAGGGTTCTATGCGATATGCACCATGATATTCCAAACTTCTCCCTCCTCAAAGATGCTCTGCATTCTCTCCTTTCAAACACTGTAGTTGCTATGCCCATCCAACCTATCCTCCACCCTCAAGCCCAAAGACATGCTTGCTGTCCTAAATAAACTAAAAATAACATTGCTGTAGTAAAGGTACTGTTTTATGTGTGAAAAATCAGCTTGCTGTGATTTTTCGTCTTGCTGTCCCAAACTGCACTGTTCAGCAATCTAACTCTGATATCATGTAGAAATTTTAATACCCAACCCCAGTTTTCAGTTTCTCCTTATTTCTCCCATAAAGTTAAATGCCCATTCCCATAGCCATACATTCAACAAGTTGGAAAAATAAATATTTTCTGAAAACACAAATTCTGAAAATTTCACAGCGTTGAAATGCAGAAATAAAAACTTAGAAAATAAATCAGCCACACACATAATTTTGACACATTGATTTTTGGTCAATATAACCCTGGAAAAACCCCCTACAACTCTTGGGGAAAACCAGTTCGAAAGCTTCTCTTTATTTTCTGAATATTGTTTTTACAGTGAAATAGAAAAACACAGTAAAAATTCCAGCAACCAAATTTACAGACTTATCTCGATTTTAGTGTTTGCACACTGCCTCGGAAATTGTGCCGAATTAGCAACTTGCAAAACAGAAAATATTACAGCATTAATGACAGCAATAAATGCTGTACGTCCACCTCGAGAAGCATGCCATAACAGGCTGTACGATGGTGTAAGGATTGTACGGATTGTACAGCATCCCTCCTTGAAATCCAAGCCCAAAAACTGCCTAGAAAACCATGCTGTAGCTGCTATCCTTTTCTCGGTTTTTGTGCCAAAAATAACAACAATAATTTTCCTCGAAATATGTGCCTAGTTTTGTGCCTCGAACTGCGTTCTTAATGCTGCTGCCCTCTTCCTCGATTTTTGTGCCTCATTTCTTGGAAATCGTGCCTCTCTCTCTTGCTATACGGATTTTCTGCCTTGGTATTTGTGCCAATAAATGCTGCTGTACCTTTTGCTGAATCTCCTCACTGCTGCCCTCTTTCTTCTCACTACTCAGAAAATCTCCTTAGCTTTCTCTTCTCCTCTCTCAATCTGCTCATGAAAGAATGAATGACCTTTTCTCTCCTTTTCCTCCTTTAACCTAACCCTAAGTGACTTTTAGGGAATCCCTAAATCCAATGGCTGAGATAGCTTCAGATCTAGGGCTGAGATTAAATGCTCATTTAAATCCCACTTTCTATTTTTTAATTCACCCCACTTTGTTTTTCGTAAATTAGGCGGGACCATTCTATTAAAAAACTAATAGTACAAAGGTGTTACAATCATGAGAAGCAGAAACCGGGGGAGCTTGAAAGAAATGGCTGACCACCCCGATTTCGCGAAGCTAACAAGCAAAGCAGAAGAAGAACAAAGGAAACCAATAAAACATAAAAGAGCTCTACCCAGAGAGTAAAGTGTCCGATGATCTCTGTTTCTTCCCTTTCTTTTTAGTGACTTTAACCCAGCCGCCCGGAGGTGGGTGGATTAAAACCATCTGAAAAGTGTTGCTGGTCAGTGGAGGAGGATCCTTTTCTGAGCCTGAGGTGTTGTATTCATGCGAACGCTTCTGAGAAATCGAGGAGGCAGGGGGTCCCTCGGGGCCATTCGGGGAGGGCGGTTGCTGCTGAGTTTCCATCTCCTCCCCCAAGTCACCCTCTTCCTCATCCAAGCTGGAGGACTCAATTACCTCCAGGGGAGGTGGGTCAAAGGATTTCCAGCTCTTATCTTTCGATTTGCGAGTGCTATTTTTCTGTTGGGCGAGAAAAATTGCGCAGGAGTTCTGCAGATGACCAGTTTTATGACAATGCCTGCAGCGAAACGCTGTGTTCTCATAGCCTAAAGTCTGTAACCATGAGAAGTCCCCAACTTTGAGAATGATTTGGTCAGGTAAGCCTTTGCTGAAGTCAATTTCTGCACAGATTCTGCCATAGGTGTAAAGAACCTTCAAGCCTGTCGAGGGGTCAGTAGCAAGAAAGCGACCCAACGTGTTCCCAATGGTTTCGAAGACCTCACAGTGCCAAAGGTGAGCAGGCAAGTTAGGAAGCCTGACCCAGATTGGAAGTTTGGTGATGACAGCGGTGGCAGGATCAAAGTCTGGAAACCAGGGGGTGAGGAAAAGCCCCACTGATCCCTAGAACCAGGGACCCCCTGTTAAGGCAGTTTGGTAATCCTTGCTGTCAGCAAATACAACAATGAAAAATCCCTTTGAGCAGAGAAAGACTTTACACTATTTAGTCCAGGAAGAATGTATCCAGTTGTATAAATCTTCAGTGCGGGGCCAGAGCCCATTGAACCTGCAGATGAGGCCATATTCTGAAAGGAATTGAATGTTCTTTTCTAGAACCGGACTGGAGATGACCATAGATGGCACTTCTTCCATCTTGTCAACCAAGAAAGGCTTGGGAGCCTCCGGAGGTGCCGAATGCTTTGAAGTGTTGGCATTCATTGCTTCTTTGTAAGAGAAGCCCTTGGGAGCAGAGGTTTGACCTTCTGCTCCTCCTCTCAACCGGAGGGAAATATGAACAGTAGCATTCTTATCTATATTATAGAAAGAAAGAGGAAGACTTATATCAAGTTGTTTATCTGCGTGTAGGAGACGTAGTGAAGGGGAAGGGATCCCCAGCTTGCGTTCAAGGGCCTGAGAGAGATGAAGCACCAGGTTCTCGGAGCGGACCCATAAGAGCAGGGTCTTTCCAGAGAGGAGAACTATCTGAATCTGGAATGCCTGTGACGAGGGAGAAAGAATTTCATATCCAAGGGGCAGAGCATGAGCAGAGGGTTCGCCTTGCTGCAAGGTGATCTTCTCGCCCGTGAAACGAGCAGGCCAACAGTTGCCCAGTAACGGGAAAGTTGGGTTTAAAAACAGAGAAGGAGGCAGAGGTTCGGAAATGGTCCCAAATCGAGTAATATTCCAAAGACCGCTTGCTCTGTTGAAGTTCAGTTTGTCCGCAGTCAGCCCCAAGCCGTCTGCAAGCCCAACTTTGTCTGCTTGCCCAAAGCTAGTTGTTGTCTCTAGCTTGCACCCCTTGTGAAGGTGGAAGGTCTTGGAAGCCGCGGCCAGGAGGGCCGAGAAAATAAGAGGGACAAACGGGGCACCATCGCAGCCCCATCCGGCATCTCGCAGATAGAAAGGGGACAAACGGGGTGCCAACGCAGCCCCATCCGGCGTCTCGCAGATAGAAAGGAGCCCATCTGCAGAAATGTTGAGCTCATCAAATCAAAGGTCGCCCGGGGAGATTGGCTTGCGGCGACTGCAGAAAAACCAGAGAAAACAAAGGCTCGGTCGGCGCTAACCCTAGGAGCCATGTCTTCCCAAAACCGGATTGGTATCAATAAAATTACACATTACCAATTCACCCCACTTTAATAAAGACCCACTTAGTCATTTATTTACAAAGTCACTTTTCCCTTTCTAATTTCACATTGACTTTATTAAAGTCACTTTAAAATTAGACTTAGTAACTTTATCTCTTAAAGTCACTTTTAAATTAGATTTGACTTTATAACTTTATAAAGTCACTTGAGGAGAAAAATTAAATTCTTTTGGACACTTTTCCCTAGGCCAAAGATCAAAGCCTTAGGGAACCACCTGTCCTCCGGTAACCAAATTTCAACACAAGTTGCCAATTTTAACAACAAATTTTAAACTTGAGTCGTCTCGTGCCCTGTCTAATACAATGAAGTAACATATGAGATTGAAATTGTGATAACTGGAATACAAACATGTGTGTCTATATATATATATATATATATTTCTTTGCTATGGATGCATAACTTTTTCTTCCTCAAAATGATTTCCAGGTTATTGAATAATGTGTTGGCACGTAAAAAATATTGGATGGTTTTAGTAAGGCATGTCCTGTGCGATGTGGTGAGCTTGTGAATGGATAACCTGCGGTGTAATTCATGAGAAAGCCAAATACTTGAGCGAATGTCCTGAAGGTATACCTGTGCATAGTGAGATAGAGTTCAAACTGTGTTATGCCTGAAGGTATACCTGTGCATAGTGAGAAGTCTTCTATGCATATGTCATTTTATTCTACATTGAAATCTTGTAAAGAAGATTCACAAATTCACTAACAAGGCAAGGTGCAATGATACACATTCAAGCATATTGTTATACAAACTATGCTGCATGTTGTTTAGGAGTGATGCCTACAGCAAATTCTGGCAACTGGAGAATGAATACATTTAACTGAAAACAAAAGACCAAGGTTTGTTAATGCAGAATTACATGTTGAGCAGAGGTACAAAGTAATCTAATCATAGATTAAATAAGCAAGCTTTGTGATGTGTGCTCTTGATTGTTGTTTGAATTTGATAATGTTAAGAAGGCTTAGTTGACAAAGGCTGTAGGAGTGAGGCTTGATTGCATTGCGAGGAAGAGAATGTGAACATTGTTGATAAGTATGGTTGATGCTACAAAGTCTTGAAAGTATATTGTTGCTAATCTACCAAGCCATAATCTAAGCACATGTAATAATCACCACTGATGCATATATATATTGCCAAGCATGAGATAATGACAAAGGATTATCTGAGTACATCACATGTGGAAGCTACATTAGGCAGAACATTATCAAGGTTTTACAGCTAGGAATTGCTGTTAAACTAGGGTTTGCAGTTCATATTTATGATGACCAAAAATTGAAGCCAATATATGTATGAGTTTGATGGTTGCATTGTGTTTCATCAAAATATTGATGCTAGGGTTTGATACGAATTGTGAACATATCATCATTGAAGCTGTGAAATTAAAAACAGTATATCACTAGCAGTAATTGCAGTTGTTTCCTAAACCCCAACAGTGGCAAACATTGAAAGAGAAGAAAATAGTGTTGAAGCAATGACAACAATACTACAGTATTGAAACAGTGTTATTTATAGCTAGGGCTTGAATGCAGCAGGAGTCATTTGTTGAAGCTTGAATACTTGATGTAATGAGTATGTTTCAGCAAGGATTTGAGCAGGGTTTGTACTCTGTTGCTACTAGATAATTACAATGATGCAATTACTATTGGAATTTGTGTTCAGTACCTAAGCTTGTTCATGTTATGCAGAGAGTTGTTGTAGGCATAATGAATTGTTTGAATGAACTACGATTGATATTTTGTTGAGAAGTTTTGAGCATATTTGTACTGTGAACAGAGTTTGTGGCCAAAGGCTGAATGTTGTGTAATGAGCAGGGAAACAAAGTGAATTCAGTATTTGATAGCATTGACCTGTGGCTATATACTACGACTAGGGTTTGAGTTGTATGACAGAAACTTGCTTTGCAAAAAACGTTATTGAGCAGTGTTGATGTGATGAGCAGAGGTGGTCTTGTTGTACAAAGCCGTTGACACAAAAGAATGGTTGGTCTATTGATATCCAGATAGAGCGTGATGTTTTGAGCATTGGGTTGTATTGTAGAGATCAGATTGACAGTTGAGTAGAGTTTTGATCATTAAGCAGTTGTTTTGCAGTTTCTCTTTGTACTATCGAGCACAGCTGGATCTAGTCTAAAAATTGTGAAACGTGGTCCCTCGGCTAATAAGGGTGGCAGGGTGGTGTAAGGCTGGAGAGTGGAGTCTCCTTCAGGTTGGAGCATGAGAATACTTTAGGGCGACAGGGTGGTGTTGGGGTAGGATGGAACCTGCTTAGGGAATTGTTGCATCCTTCCGTTTGCAGCTAGTAAACAAGGTGTTGGAGCATCCTTCAAGTTGGAGCCTGTAAACCAAGGGCATTGGAGTGTCTTCCCAGTTGCATCCAAGCAGTACCCATGTTGCATACTTTCGATGGACCCTACTACATGAAAAATGTGAAATACATTTTTTTATGTATTTTCAAATCATGTCTTTTCATGTATTTCACATTTTTTGTGTAGTAGGGTCCATCGAAAGCATGCAACATGAGTACTCCTTGGATGAAAAACTAAATTCCGCATCCAACAAGTGCTCCCACTCGAAATTTGAGTAAAATCATAAGGAGATAATTGAAAATACGAGTTGAAAAAGTATGGTTTTTTTTTTTTGAGATATCTTTTTATCTTTTTACTCAAAAAATGGTGAATCATCCCCCATAGTTGACATCGTCATTTCGAATCCTATTTGTTCTTATAAAGTTTATTTTTGTTGTACATTTTTGTTTTGAGGCCCATTTTTTACCTCAAAATTTCTCTAATGTCTTAATCTTTGTTACAAATTTGGACATTTCACAATTGTCTTCAACTTCTTGATACATGTCCATATGTTATCTTTGAGGCTTTAATACCATTGTTGGTGTTTAAAGAGTGCACACACATTCATGAAAAACAAACAAACTCTCCATTACATCATCAGTCGTATGAACCCCAATATAATTATATTGGTTTAACCATTTAATGCTTAATATTAATTGCATGTTGGTCACATGTTACTAACAATTAGTAATAACACTAACAAGGTAAATGGTCATATAATAAATGCTCACAGAATAACATTAAAAGATGCATCCAAAATGTTATATGTTTTTTACTTTTAGGATGGTGCATGGACTCCTAGGTGAAAAAGAAAATGGAAACTAGTTTATTTGATATAATAGGTGACAAATCGAACAAGGACTATAGTTGGATCAATCTGTTGTCACGATATTAAGCTATCTTGCACATATTCGAAATAGTTTTTGATCCTTTTGCAAACACTAAAAACATATTTGTAATGCATAGGCACTCACCTTCTCTGTCAATATAATAGTAACTCTTTGTCCAAATTCATCTTCCAAATTTTGAAGCTTCTTTTGTACTATATGCAAATCCTGAAATAATTACAACCAAAATTGTGTTTTTGAACATTAATATATTCTAGGTGCTATAGAGAAATTTCAAGGAAAACAGAAACATTAATCGAAAATTCGTATCATGCAAGTTTTAGAGTATATAATCTATTGACGAATAAGCTAATAGCAATAAAGTAAACAAGCTTGCCTTTCCTTACTTTTCCTTTTGTTGAATTCAAATTTTGTTTACAAATTATAGTGATTGTTTCATTTTTAGTCATGATAATGGATCATATGTTTAAGAGGGGGTAGTGTTAGCTTTCAGATTATTTAACACCATGTTTGGGGGTTCTTCATGAGATTTGGGACAAAGTGTTGTTTAGCCCCTAGATGGTCCAAGATTGATTGACATATGCGAGATGGTCTGTGGTGAATTTGCACATTAGAGATAGTTTACTAGGTGATTGCTTGACCATAGTTGTGTGTTTTCTTGGCATTCTTCCCTCGGGAATTGGAGTTCTCTTGATAACTTGGGGAACACCCTTTATGATGGTCACATGGATAGGTTTGCTTTCTTGGAGAACGTCTTACTTAGGAGGAGCATTGTACATCTTGGAGGAGGGCATCAAGCATAGCACAACAAGTGATAAAGATTCCAGTAAGGAGGCTTGGAGTTGACTCTAGAATGTTTGGGTTGTAACAATCTTCATCTAGGGGGAGTGGATAGATTGGTGTACAACACTTAGGAGTGGTGGAGTTTGTGTGAGCTTGCGATAGAGGATTGTGGACATGCCTTGTGTACGACAATACTTTGGAGCCCTTATTATGTACGACAATACTTTGGAGCCTGACATGTGCACCATTGAAGTGGAGTACTTCACTCATGTATATATACATGTGCTTACTGTAGCTTGCTTGTAAGGGTTTTGGGCCATATTGTATTGTTGGCTTCCCTTACTTGCGATATATATAGAGGAAGGAGAGAGTCCATTCATTAGCATAATAATTGTACTCTTTATTTTGTACTTGTCTTCTTAGACTGATTTACTAAGGAAATGTATTTTTTAATTACATTAGTGGATTTCTTTTAATCTCCGCCATTTATCTCAAGTCGATCTCAATTTAATCTTAAGCATCTATCGCTTTGGAGATTAGGGTCAAGCATATAGCTTAATAAGAAATTGTAAAAACAAGCCTAATGAGAGGAGAAAGACACAACAATTGATAGAGATTTGAGAGAGTTATTTTCTCAAGGGTTGAAGAGTAAAAGAAGTGTGTAGTAGTGAGAAGAAATTTTTTGAGAAGAAGATTGAGTGGAGTGTTTTCAACAAGGAAACCATACGAATTCCTGAGCACAACTAGCATAGAGGGCCACAACTCACCGTGTTGCACGAGTAGAGAAACCAGGCCAAATGTGTCGTGCGAGGGTTGCTTTAGCGGGCCACACGTGTGAAGGAAAGGGTCCAATTGGGTTGTGTTACCTTGATTGTAAGTAAGGGTATCTATACATTTTAGTGTAGCATTCATCACCATTGTAAGCCCAAGCCACAAGTCAAAAGCCATGCAAAAACCACGTGAAACCCCATACTAGGCATCCTAGACCTATACCTTTTTCTTTGAATCTGTTTTTAGTCGTTTGGTCGGACCATGTCCTTTCCCTTGAAGTTCCACTTAAGCTCTCTTTCATTCCTAACCAAATTGGAGGGATATAGGTGAACACTCTTATGGACTCATGATTTATGGGAGCCTACATTTGTATGGTTGATCACCAAGGTATGCGTCAGTCCAACCCACGTCAAGGTGCACCTATGTCATTTTGCATGGTTACTCTATCAAGTCTATATGTGATCTTGGCCTTGCTGTAGTATTCCTCATGACAACTTTAAGAGCATAGTAGTCTTTTTTGAAAACATTCACGTTTTTCGAGGTAGTCATGGTTTCCAATGTAGATGGTCTCAGTGGTTAAAAAATCAACGTACTTTCAGATTGTAGAGCATGATGAGAGGAATCCATGACACATAAATTTTTTCAAATATAAGCATCCAACTGTTAGTTACAACATGGTCAAACTTGGTCAACATATTAAGAAAAGTGTTGAGGGGGCATTTCAAACAAAGCTTTGGGCAAAATAAAGAATGCCAAAAATGGTGAACACAAAGAGACGGATAATATCCAGTTGCCAGTTTTCAGAGATCAGCTAGGGTGTTACTGATCTAGCTCAGAGGGGTGATGATGTTGCATACAATGTGATCATGTGGCAATTCCCTTGATGATGTGGAAAATCAATGAAATACCTAGTACAAATAAGGACATGCAGAGAAAAACCCCAGTTCTGAAATTGCCGAGTTAGCGAAGATGCTAAAGATCCAACAGCAGGGTGTGAAGCCAATTTACCAAAAAGAAAAGTCAAGTCAACCTAGTCATGGAGGTCAAACTAGCTATTGGGGATGGCTTGGCTAGCCGTTAGAGTCAAGATTGATCAAGAAGTTACAGGATTGACTAAGGAAATAGTTGTTACAACAACTTTTTCTCACAAATGATCAATTTGAGCCACGAGGAGAAAGTCGTACCACCTTTTTTAGCAAATCAAATTCGAGAAGGGACCAAGGAAGTGGATCATTGGGGATCTAAAGCTACTATCTTGACCTTTGACCACCAAATATCTCTTGTAAAGGGAATTCATGGGACAACTTGAGGAACTTTGTTAAAGTCGACCCCATTATGGGCAAAATTAAATAATTTTCATAATATTTCAATGAATTAAAAAATGTTAAAGTCTCCAACTTGTGGATTACTAGCAATATTTTATTCAAAGATAGTTCCAGCAATCGTTAACAAGTTGTTAGATTTTTATTTTTATTTTTATAAGGATAGGTTGTCCTCATTTGTAAGGTTGTTGTTGCCAATTGAGACAAGTGTTATCATAATAAAGGGCTCATATTTTGCTAACCTTTGTGTAATTTAATTTTTACAATGGTGGAATGGCTTTTTCTTTTATTCCTCTTCTTGATATATGATTAAGCCATAATAATTCTAACTTATTTCGGGATATATAATTTTGGGATTTACTAACTACATAGAGTAAGTCATTAAACTATGACCATATCCATGAGTGTGAATCTCAACTGACCAAATTTCTCCTGATCTAACTTATTTTAGTGATTAATAAAAACTATTTTCAAGATTAACGATTTTTTCCATTGATAGTCACGTGGAGAGAACCAATTAGGGTGTATCTTCTCCACTCCTAGGCTAACCATCTAGAAGTGCTAAGGTGCTTGAACGATGGATGTAACCCCCAAGTCAAGTTATTGTCTCTACATTTTATGTAGAATTTATAGTTTGCAACACAAGACAACAATTTTTTTTAGTCACAACTTCTCAACCAGTGACCCATATTAAAAGATAATCACATTTTGGCTTAAAATTTTCTATGTAAACAAAAAACCATAGGCTGCATGACATATTTTCAATGATTTTTGGCTAGCAATATTTGATTTTTAGTACTGAGCTCAGTGATGTGAACAATTTCTTGCTGCTGACTACAGTCAAATTTGGACTCCAAAATGGGATTATTCGGAACAAGTTCAGAATCATGACATGCTTTTGTAGCTCCTCTTGCTGTAGCAGAGATTCAAGCTGTAAAAAATCAATTTTCTCAGGTGTTTTGCAGACAAGTCTGAATTTCGGAGAGAGAGTCTTTCCTGATTCAGATTGTGTCATCAACAGTACATTGTATCAAGCTGGTGAGGAAATCTAATACTTCACCAATTAGAGTTATTTTCAGCAAATCAACCTAAAAATATAGTAAAACAGTGAGGAACTCAATGCCAAACTCAAAGCTCCAATCTAATGCCAAACTCAAATATAACACAATCAATAGCAGAGAGCATATAATGCATGTATGTATAATGCAAAATAAATTAATATGCATGCATTACAATGCAACACAATAGACCTCTGCATTAATTGGCAGCCACCAGCTCCCTTAATCCGATCACTTGTGCTCCACCAAGGACAAAAAAAATCTAAAAGGCTCGAACAAAATATATAACTAGTCTCAACCAATGCATATACTCACATGAACTGTGTATGGAGTTTCACACAACTTACTATTTCAATGCATATAATTTGAAGGGGATTTCCACTCAAAAAGAAGTGACAACGATAAGAATTCAGTCTCCTCCTTCACATGGTCATGAAATCAAGGTAACAATATCATATTACTCTACCAGAAAATGTGTACTGTAACAAAATTTGAACTTCTGGTGGCGAAAAAAAGCAGTTATGGTGGCAGAAAAAAACGTATTTCTAGTGAAAAAATTGCACTAAATATATAGGACAGAGGTTTAATTGGGGTAGGAATTATATGGGGGAGGGTGTTTATGGGGGAGGGGGTATATGAGGAAGTGTTATATAGGGAGGCATTATATGGGGAGCAGGTGGAATCGTCGTCATATGGAGGCATTATGTGGAGCAAAATGTGGAGGGAGGCCTGAGCAGTGTCAGAGCAGGTGTGAGGAAGGGCAGGGAGGTAGGATCGGCAGGGAGGGTCGAGGCAACGTTTGAGGGAGGCCACAAGAGGGCCGACTGGCCGAGAGACGTAGAGTGGGAGGGTTGTGTGCAAGGGCCAGGAGGTAAACTCGAGCTGGCATCTCGAACACAGAGCACGACGCTCTGAGGGAGCCGACTGTGAAGGTGCTAAGGGATGCCAGAGGTGCCAATGGAGGCTTTTAACGCAGACACACTCACTCCAAAATTTCACAATTAGACCATTTGCTGGAGATCGCCTTCAAATTCACCCTCAACGCCGTCAGAACACCTCTACAACCTCTATAAGAGGAGCCACGGGAAAGACCGACAACGTAAATCAATATGTTTTTCTTATTGAAATAGATGCTCTTGATAGACCGGAGTTCAAGTCCCGACAATGGAGATTTCCTTGAAATGCTCTCAGTTCTTACACGACAGACCCGGCAACGAAGATCAATACGTTAAGTGAATTTAAATATATCAGAATTTAGACACGAGGAACGATACACACTCTGGTTCGATCCCACTGAAGACTTTCATCAGTACACAATTATTTGGACAAAGAAAAGCACAATATTATTTGCAGAAAACTTCCCCATAAGAAAAATTCTGAGAACAGACGCCATGGGTGCGCACTATCCAGCAAAACCCATGTCTTTATATGCCACAATTTGGGATAGTTCAGACTGGTCCACCAAGGGAGGGCGATACAAATTCAATTACAAGTATTCCCCTTTTTTTATCACGCTAGCCAACCTTATCCTCAAGGGATGCGTTGTTGATCTCTTGGAGAAGTTTCCCACATTATCTTGCTTAGCAAACACAAAGTTGTCGACTTCAATTTCAAAACTTGTCGAGATCTCAAAAGACCATAGGGAATTAATCCCGAAAAAACCACCGCCTCATACCCTAACCTGATCTCGTTGGACTGATGTAACATTATGTGATTCACCCAAACTTGACGAGCATCAGAAGGCAATTTAGAAAGGCACTCAACCTACTAAGAAAAGCAGGTGGAGCCCGCAGTATAGGAACTCTTAGTACGATGGTGTAATGTATTACAGGCGTGATGTGAGTCACAGTAAGATCGAAGCTTTAAGAGCCTATGATAGGGATGCCATCATATGCAATGGGGTAGGAGCGGTAACAAACTTTGAGCTTGGATTATACCAAGATAAACTAATCGCCGAAGGACTGATTGTTCTAGAAATTAACACATTCGACTGAGATCCATCATGTAAATGGCAACAAGGAGTAATATGGCAGCAAAGACAACGTTCAGGCAGAAGTGGTAAGAGAGGCGTTAGGGTAGGAGTAGAATACGAATGCAACAGAGGAGTTCTTAGATGCCAGAGGATAAATTGTTCACTGCAAGAAATCTGACAAAAGATATAAACTGCCACAAAACCATTGAGCACCAAGAATAGTTGTATCCAGACTATGGCAAAGACACATATTTTTGACAGGCAGAGTGGTTAATGAGCGGGGTAGAAATTAACGCTGAGTATGAGATACTGCACACTTTTTGCTATTTTGAGAATGTAGAGGGCGCAGAGACCAGGTAAGAAATTTTTGACAAAGGGACAGTTCTACAAAAAGGTAGAGAAACGCCCAAAATCACTGCATATTCAAATTTTAGCAGGGCCAAAAGGAACCCACTCTGATACCATGTCAGACAAACACATGGAATGGACATAAATAGAAGAGAAAGATAATCATGTGTATCAATATTATTCACATGATGTACATTTATAATACATTATTGTGACCCTTGGATTCATCTTCCAAGGTCCCTTGGACTTCCTCTATCTATTCACCTTCTACACCAACCCTTAGAGGATTAGGTGTCCAACAAAACCCAATGTGGGAAAACCGGTGCAGCAGATGAGGGTTTCTTTTATTAATCTTCAACAGAAATCTCATGTAAAAAATACGGATAGTAGAATACAAGAAGAATCACTGAGAGAAATTTACAGACGAATTTCTCATGCTCCACAGTGTATTTCTGACCCCTAAGAAGACCTGCTGCGCTCATGCTGGCCCCATTGCGTCACCCTTTGTGTTGAGTTTTTTGAGTGTTGGGGTAGCATCGGATGTGCTCTAGCTTCCAAAATTTGTGGAGGGACTACAGTACATGAGATCTCCAAGATCTAGAAAGGGATTTGGGAAATTACATCCAGTTGTGGAAATAATTAATTAATTAATATTTTTAACTAAGGACCCTAAGTCTAACTTAGGAAAATTAAAATATTAAAGGTAATTAATTAAAACGTGTGATGGAAATGACTCAAGTCACACAGATCAAGGTTTCTTTTAATCCTAGCCATCGATTCAAGATTAGATCATGGTTGTTGGTTTCCCAATGAGAAAGTATAAAGGAAAGGCTTAGGGTCAGTTGGAGAACACACACACGGAGGCAGAGCACTGAGACTAAGCTGGAATTCTAAGGCAGGTTTGCTAAGAATTTTCAGAAGTGTTTCAGCTGCGGAGAGGGGTAGTATTGGCTAAGGGGATGATCTGATCCCAGTGCCAAGAATCACCAAGAGGCAAAGAGGCAACAATCAGGAGCAACGCAGAGAAGCAAGGGCAGTAGCAGCAGTTGCGCCACGCAGAGAGCTTCAGCCGCTACGCAGGCCCAAAAAGGGCAACGCTGAGCAGCAGGAGGCCCTCCAGGGTTACGCAGAGGCCTTCTAAGGTAGCATAGGGACTGCGTCACCCAGTCTGGGGTTACAAAGCCCTCTCCAGGTCAGCGCAGAGGCACACAGCGGCTAGCAGGGTTGACGCAGGGGCTTTAGGGGCAGCGTTGGGTTTTCTAGAGGAAGAATTTGGCTGAGTCTTGTAAATCTCGATTGAGGGTGTGGATCAGTCAAAGTTTTAGTCTCTGGAATAGTAGGTTAGCTGGAGATCTATTTTTTCTCTGACGGGTTAACCAGTAAGGTGCCAAGATTGTATTCAAAAAATACTTAATAATATAAACTCTCCACCAGCCAGAAGACCGTTTTTCTCGCATTGGGTTTTTCCGGGGACAGTTGTCTAGAAAATTTTGTGTGTCACTTTGTGTATGTGCATGTATCTTTGCTTAGATCTGAATTGGTGAAAGTATGTTATGTGTTTACTTCGATATTAATCTGATTTCAGCATTAATAACTTGATTAAGTAGGAGAAGTATAACCAGATTTAATAGTAGGGTTTCTCCATAAAGTAATATTTAGAAATTTTCAATGGTATCAGAGCGATTGCAGATCTAGCAGGATCACCAACAGAAGACTGAAGAATCCTTGTTGCAGAAAGCAGCAACAACCACAAAAAGCCGGACCAGAAGGGATAGCACAATAGCAGAGGGAGCATAGCCATGCAAAGGCTAGAGTGACGCAGTCCTACGCAGTCTCCACGCAGACCCACGTACTTATTGTGCAGAGACAGCGTTGGGACTGTCTGCTCACGCAGAGGGCAGCTAGGGTGAAGCAAATTTGAAGCCGTTGTTGTTTCAAAGTGCCGGAAGCAGTGCTACAGAGCTTCAGAAGTTGTCGGTGGGGTTAAATTTCTGAAGATTCAGAATTTAGCCTAAGCACTAAGTGACAAAGAGCAAGAGGATATCAACTTCTCAGAGGGTTTCTAGCCAACTAAATTTGCATATTGATCAGAGGATCAAAGAGAGTAGTTTCATTGTTGATTTGGCAGACTTTCAAGAGAGGAGGCTAGTTGTCAGAGGGAGCAAAGGGTGTCTGTTTCGCCAAGGACCCTAGATCCAAATATATAAGATAGAGAGGAGTTTCAACAGATTTTTTGAGCAAATGGCACCTCACGGACTACGTGATCAGGATAGGTTGGATGGCCTATCCAACTTTGCAGTCTAGAAGGCCAGAATCCTGGTAGTCATGGAGGCATAGGGTCTAAGGGACCATGTAGAAAAAGTCCTGGCCACGCCGACTGATGCAGATCTCCTGAAGAAGCATGAGGAATCTACAGCACATGCCAAACACTTCATAATGGATGGGGTTAAGGATCATATAGTTCCACACATAGCCAGAAAGAAAACGGCTAATGAGATGTGGAAGGCCTTAGCTGCCCTATATGAGAGAAAGTTCGTCCAGAGGAGAATGCTTCTGGAGAATCAGTTGCGGTCATTCATGATGGCCAAGGGAGAAGAAATAGAGCACTTCCTTTTCAGATTACAGACGATCAAAGATCAGTTGTCTGCAATGGGAGCAAAGGTGGAGGATGATGTGATGGTAAGGACTAAACTCAATTCAGTCACAGAGGACTGGGAAACTTTTGTCCAAAGTGTCTTGGGCAGAGCGAACCTTCCCAACTGGGACAATATGTGGGCAATCATTCGTCAAGAAGAACTCTGCTGATTCACCAAGAGGTAGTATAGCACGTGATCCAATAAGGTGAAGAAGGAAGAAGAAGAAGATCTAGCCTTGGCATCAAAGAGGCAGTAAGGGAAGAAGAAGCGTGATCTATCTAAGATCAAGTGTTTCCAGTGCGGCGAACTAGGACATTTTGCCAGCAATTGTCCACCAAAGAAGAAGGACAAGGAAGCTTCTACTTCCAAGGCTGTTGTGGCAGACGATGGTTCAGAAGATGATGTAGCCATGAACGCTCATGAAACACGAAAGTGAGGCGACATGGATCCGTAGGGTAACTACAGAGTGGTGGCGGGATCCTTGAGTAGCTCAGCTTTTGGATCACATCCGAGCTACGGGAGCCTTAAGACAATAGTGGGTCAAGTGGAGCAGTTGGTGCAGTGAATCATGGACAAAGCAGAGGCGGAGCTGAAAGCTGAAGGGAGCAGTGCGGTGCAGATGCAGCAACAACAATGCAAGGGCTGATGTGACTTCAGCAGAGCTGCTTACGTAGAGCAGAGATGCAACAATGTAGAGGCTTCAGGAGGACAGCGCAGTGCAACAACAACGTAGGGGATTTCAGTGCAGAGGTTGATGTGACTTCAGCAGCACAGAGGGAGTCTTCTTACGCAGTGCAGAGTCGTAGCTGTGCATCATCCTTCAGATGATAGCACAAAGAAGCAACCTATGGAGCTTCAATGATGAGGATGCAGCCCAACTGACTTGTCTGTCAAAGATTGGGCAGGAGATTCAATTGTTTCTCTCAGCAACTGATGAAGCAGTGCAACAGTTGGCAGCATGATGCAGCAGATTGAGAGGGAGCTGCAGTACAGATGTGGCAGTGGCGGTGGCAGCATCATGGGTAGTAGTACAGAATGGTAGCAAAAACGCAATGATGAAGGGCAGCAGGTCCAACACCAGCGCAGAGACCCACACTAGAGATCAATGTAGAGCTTTGGGGTGAAGCAGCGTTGTACTAGAGCACATTCCTTGCTAAAAGGGAGTGTTGAGTATTTTGAGTGTTGGGGTAGCATCGAATGTGCTCTAGCTCCCAAAATTTGTGGAGGGACTAGAGTACATGAGATCTCCAAGACCCAAAAAGGGATTTGGGAAATTTCATCTAGTTTGGGAGATAATTAATTAATTGATAGTTTTAATTAGGGACCCTAAGTCTAACTTAGGGAAATTAAAATATTAAGGTAATTAATTAAAACATGTGATGGAAATGACTCAAGTCACATGGATCAAGCTTTCTTTTAATCTTAGCCATCGATTCAAGATTACATCATGGTCATTGGTTTCCTAACGAGAAAGTATAAAGGAAAGGCTTGGGGTCAATTGGAGAACACACACACGGAGGCAGAGCACTGAGACTAAGCTGAAATTCTAGGGCGGGTTTGCTAAGAATTTTCAAAAGTGTTTCAGCTGCGGAGAGGGGTAGTATTGGCTAAGGGGATGATTTGAACCCAATGCCAAGAATCAGCAAGAGGTAGGGAGGCAGCAACCAGGAGCAGCGCAGAGGAGCAGGGGCAGCAACAATAGCTACACAGCAGTTGCGCAGTGCAGAGAGCTTCAGCCGCTACGCAGGACCAGAAAGGGCAACGCTCAGCAGTAGGAGGCCCTCCAAGTTTACACAGAGGCCTTCTAGGGCAACATAGGGACTACGTCACCTAGCCTGGGGTTACGTAGCCTTCTCCAGGCCAACGGAGAGGCATGCAGAGACCAGCAGGGATGACGTAGGGGCTTCAGGGTCAGCGCTAGGGTTTCTAGAGGCAGAATTTGGCTGAGTCTTGTAAATCTTGATTGAGGGTGTGGATCAGTCAAAGTTGCAACCTTCGAAACAACAGGTTAGTTGCAAATCTATCTTTTCTCTATTGGGTTAACCAATAAGGTGCCCATATTTGCTGTATTCAGAAACTACTTAATAATATAAACCCTCCAGCAGCCTGAAGACCTGTTTTCCTGCATTGGGTTTTTCTGAGGACAGTTGTCCAGAAAATCTTGTGTGTCACTTTGTCTATGTGCATGTATCTTTGCTTAGATTTGAATCGGTGAAAGTCTGTTAAGTGTTTACTTCGACATTAATTTGATTTCAGCATTAATAACTTGATTAAGTAGGAGAAATATAACAAAATTTAACAGTAGGGTTTCTGCATAAAGTAATATTCATAATTTTTCACACGCAGTACCTGCGTCACTGCCTCCGCGCTTAATACCCTTTAATTATTTTAATTTCCTAAGTTTAGACTTAGGCATCCATTAAAAATAAATAATTATTTTAATTAAACTATCTCCAGGTGGAATTTCCCAAAACGATTTTTGGGTTTTGTGGAATGCATATGACCTAGCCTCCCTGCAAAATATTGAGGCTAGAGCACATCCAATGCTACCAGAAATCAACAAATGTATGATTGCACAGATTCTCCTTTTTTCATCTTCATTCTTTGAGTTGATCTTTCCAAGAGATGATTTCATTCAAATCATTGACTTCATACATGCCAACTACTCGCAAGTAAATTATCTTGTAAACAATGAACTATAATTTTCTTTACATTTAACTCACCTTTCTTATGCTTGTTTTTGACAGCAACGTAAGCATTCTCCGGACGCTCAGGCTCAGGTACTCTTCCTTGAATGAAGTCCAAAATATCATTGTTGTCAGCTAGATCTCCAACCTGACTTTCCATGCTGCAAATTTAGATGAGTCACCCAACTTCTCATGCTCCTTGAAGAAAGAGGAAGACATTTTCGCCAAAACATTTTTCCCTTTCTCGATCAACTGCTAGAAAATGGATTCTCTTGCTCTATGTCTCTTGGACTTGTCTTCACTTCAGCTCTGATACCATGTTAATTTTTCATCAATTTGTTCTATGCCGCAACTATCACTTCACCGATATCCAATAGCATTTAATTTTACTTCTTCAATTATTCAATGACAATAGAGCAATAGTAGATAGAAAAATGAAACAAATGCACAATGAAAGACAGCCAAGAGACAAGAGTGTCATATCCCTTCTGATAAAAATCTGCTGAGAGCCTTTCTCAATTTTTGCAAATTTTGGATGGAGAAAATTTTGGGTACAAACTTAGGAAAAATGGTTGAAAATTAATTAATTTAATTTATTGTGGTAGGGGAGGCCCGAAACATTAGACAAAGGGAAGGTTAATCACATAGTGGGATGTGGGGACCACCCCATGAGGAAATATGCACCCCTTGGTGGAGGTGCTCGAATGGCGTAGGAGGGAGTTCGATTTACTTAGTGGAGGGGCCCACATGAAGTGGGGAAGCAAAAACTATAAATATGAGGAAGATAGCAGCATTTGGGGCTTTTGATCATTTGACAAACTACAATGTTGTTGAAGTTGTTCAGCTGAGTCACAAATGTTGTTGAACACAAGAGTGTCCCAAGCAGGAAACTCGCCCTTCTCTTCGGTGGACTACAAGTGCCACCCTAGGAAGGTATCACCATTGTCTTTTGGAGGTAGGGAGAGGCATAGCACAGGTACCACGAAATTTCTAAGCTCAGTTGGAACGCAAAATTAGAGCTATGTTGTCTTTGGGAGTTGGTGCCGAAAATTGGAAGCTACATAGTTGTCGAGTAATCCATTGTTGAAGTTGTTGGAGGAGAGGAGAGAATTTGCAAAGCGAAAGGAGCCATCTCATCATTACAATTTTCCTTTGTTGAAGCTTACGCAATACTGCCCAGGTCTGCAGAGTATTTGAGAAGGAATTGTTGTGAGTGGCCTTGGTCAGAGGTATTTGGAACTGGGTTGTTGTGTGGGAGTTAGAAGGGAGCCAAGGGGAGATTTTCCACTATTTTGGAGGGTTGCAAAGAAAAAAATTTCTCCATATCGAAATTTGCCGGCACTGGATGTGAAAATTTTTGAAAATTACTTTATGCAGAAATCTATTGTTAGATCTGGTTATACTTCTACTTAAACAAGTTATTAATGCTGAAATATTCAGATTAACATCGGAGTAAACACATAACAGACTTTCACCGATTCAGATCTAAAACAGAAAAGTACATGCACAATAGACAAAGTGACACACAAGATTTTCTAGACATCTGTCCCAGGAAAAACCCAATGCGGGAAAACCGGTCTCCTAGCTGCTAGAGGGTTTATATTATTAAGTAGTTTTCTGAATACAACAAATCTAGGCACCACACTGGTTAACCCGATAGAGAAAAGATAGATCTGCAGCTAATCTATTGTTCTGAAGCCAAAACCTTGACTGATCCACACCCTGAAACAGGATTTACAAGACACGGCCAAATTTGGCCCTAGAAACCCCAGCGCTGCCCCTGAAGGCCCTGCGTCAGTCTCTTCAACCTCTGCGCTGGCCTGGAGAGGGTTGTGTAACCTCAAAATGGGTGACGCAGACCCTACGTTGCCTTAGAAGGGTCTCTGCATAACCCAGATGGGTCCCCTGTTGCCTAGGGCTGCCCCAGAAGGGACTGCGTAGCTGAAGCTGCCTCTGCATTGGGCAGTTGCTGCATACTTGCTGCTACTGCCTCTAGAAGCTGCTCTCTGCCTCTTGCTGATCTAGGCACTGGGATCAGACCATCCCCTTTGCCTAAACTACCCCTCTCTGCTGCTGAAACACTTCTGAAAATTCTTAGCAAACCCTGCCCTAGAATTTCAGCTTAGTCCCAGTGCTCTGCCTCCGTGTATGTTTTCCAAATGATCCCAAGCCTTTCCTTTACACTTTTCTCGTTGGGAAACCAACATCCATGATCAGATCTTGAAACGATGGCTAAGATTAAAAGAAAGCTTGATCCGTGTGACTTACGGCAATTTCATCACATGTTTTAATTAATTACCTTTCATAATTTAATTTTCCGAAGTTAGACTTAGGGTCCTTAATTAAAATTATTAATTAATTAATTATCTCCCAAATGACACTGCACTGCACCAGAAGGGACTGCATCACCCCTGGAAGGGTCTCACAGCCTCATGTTGGCCCTAAAAGCCCTTCAACATAATTTATGAAGCCTCCTAGTGCCTCTGCGTTGTCCTACGTAGCACTTGCGTAGCTGCAGCCTAGCTTCTCCGCGATGTCCTTAAGCTGCTCCTCTTGCCTCTTGGAATCATATCATTCCCTCAGCCAATACTACCCCTCACCGCAGGAAATTCCACTATAAATTCTTAGCAAACCCACCCTAGAATTCCAGATCTATTCCTCAGTTCTACAGAAATTGTGTGTCCTCAACTGACCCTCAAGCCTTTCTCTTATACTTTTTCGTTGAACCCTTCAACGACCGAGATTACATCATCCATCAATGACTGAGATTAAAAGACTGGTTGATCCATGTGACTTAAGACAATTTCAACACGTGTCAATTAATTCACTTTAATTATTTTATTTTCCTAAGTTTGACTTAGGAAATCCATTAAAAATAATTAATTATTTGAATAACTTCAACACAACTTGAAATTTCTCAAATCCATTTCTGGGTCTTGTAGATCAGGTGTACTCTAGCAACTCCACAAAATTTGGAACCTAGAGCACAACTGATGCTACCCCAAATACACAAAATCTCAACATCAACCTGACCTCATTACCCTTGGTGTACTTCAACCCATACTCGACTGTCCCTCTCAGGTATTTGAGAACATGTTTGGATGCTGCCTAGTGAGCTCTCCTTGGTTCCACTATGAACTGACTGAGGATATTTACTGCATAACAGATGTCTGGTCTCGTATTGACTAGATACATTAATGATCCGATGAGTTATCTATACAATGTGGGATTAGCCTCATCATCCTCCGATGTGTCTATCTTCTTCCAATTAGTAATCATTGGCGTGGCCATGGGTCTACAGTCTTCCATCTCAAATCTCTTCAGGATTTATGTCGTGTATCTTCCTTGTCCTAGGAAGATTTCCCCTTTCTGCTGCTAGAATTCTAATCCAAGAAGATAGTGCATCTGCCCCAGGTCCTTCATGTCAAATTTTGTTGCCAGATTCTCCTTGCAGTCTTTGATGAGCTTGGATGATCTGGTCAAAAACAAGTCATCCACATAAAGAACAAGAATATGCGGCTCATCTCCTACTCTCAAGTAGTATAAGTTGGGATCTGCATCACTCTTGACGAACCCCATCTTCTGCAAGTAGTTATCAATCCAACCATACCATGCCCTAGGGGCTTGTTTTAAGCCATACAAGGCTTAAAACATGAGTCTTCTGCTCATGTATCTCGAATCCCTCTGGCTGCTCTATGTACACCTCCTCCTCTATCACCCCATTCAAGAACACAGTCTTGACATCCATCTAGTGAATCTTCCATCCCATCTGCGCAGCCAAGGCAATGATGGATCTGATAGAAGTGTATTGCGCTACTGGAGCAAAAGTTTCTTCATAGTCAATGCCTTCCTTCTGAGCATACCCCTTGGCTACAAACCTTGCCTTGAACTTCTCTATGCTGCCATCTGTAGCATATTTGATCTTGTAGATCCATCTGAATCCTACAATAGATTTGTCCTGTGGTCTAGGGACTACTTCCCAGACATCATTTGTCATGATGGAGCTATACTCCTCCAACTTCCCAGACATCATTTGTCATGATGGAGCTATACTCCCGAGCGTTAACAAAACTAAATTGACTCCCCCAAGGAGAGTTGGCTTCTAATATCGTCTCACAAGATTTTCCTTCGCTAACTCAATTCACCTCCACGTGGCCTCCCACAAAATTTCTTGTAAATTTATTTATCAATTTTAGAGAAATTGATAAATAACACCTTTAGCGAACTTTGGAAAACTTAATTAGATCCCCGAACCTTAATTCCTCTGACTTACATTAATAACCCGACAATATTTTAAATAAACACTTTAATATATTCTGGGTCCACACATATACTCGACGGTTCACACTTTTAAACGTTCATACCTTAGATTATCCTTCATGCTACTTCCGAACGCGATCACCGTTCGATTAGCCTTCCTCCAGATCGACAATGTTCATCGATATCGCACGGCCTCCTCAGTCGAACGTTAACGTGCGATGGCACGTGGAAAGGCGGTTTTCAGGGTCCCACCTTATGCAACGTGTCAACCACTCTATGGAATCGCTCCGATTTCTTGAATACCACTCGTCCCGCAAAGGTGGTGTGATCAAAACCACTTCCAACCTTTGAACAGTGATTGACCAGGGTTTACGTCGGGTTTACACTATCCTTTCGATTCACTCCAGTTCTCAAGCTCAGGTTCGAACTTTAGAACAAATATTTCTTTTCAGGCGGGGTTTTCACCTCAGCTGACTCACTGTGCTGTGGAATTTCAATGTTTCAGCCACACAATTCTCGGCCCATATCGAGGTTACAATAATCAACTTGGTTTCTCACAGGGGTGCACGTCAATAAACACTCAGGGGACTCAACATAGAATACGCCCAATCATGGACAGAGAGAAGCTTTCGGAGGTTAAACATAGTAAATTCTTCATCGAATATCACAAAGCTGGAAGCTCAAATACATCGGACTCAAGCTAATGCACACGCAGAGATAGTATATCTAGCATTCCACAAAGATGATCAAAACATCGAATTATATTCAACAAAGAACAAAAATGCTTAACACATACACAATATTCACTGCGAGAATATCTCCCCCCTCAATACATCCGAGGGATTACATTTATACATCAACATATGTATTTTTGGTTCCTCTGTGAGGACCGTTTTTGGTAAATCAAAAGCCTAACTACATTTCATTAGAATTAATTGAAACATGACAGATGGATTGAATCCAAACCTATTCGACTTCTATGGACTCTAGCTAGTCTAAATGAAACAGACAGCTAAGGTATTGACACCTTGCTGTTACAATTCAATAATTTTGAACCCTCCTAGCCACAACATGTGGACAAAGCCTCTTACATTGCTGGCTAGTGCCTAATGCCCCTGCATCAGACTCCCGAGGGCGATTTTCTTCATGACTCCTGTCCATGAGATCTTCCACTGATCTGCCTATCTTCTGCAACATTCCTTTAGTCATCCAAGTGGAATCTTCCTCTGGCTTTTCCTTCCATTTGATTAAGTACTGAAAGTACTCTTGTCCTCTGGTCTTTTTGAACACTCTTTTGTCCAATATCTTCTCCGGTTGCAATGGTTGTGTTGGAGGTAGCTGCTTTGCCCACTCAATCGGTTCCTTGTCTGTTGGTCCGTCTTTCGCACCTTCATCTTCATACTTGTACAAATCTGCAACATTAAAAATGGGAGATATTCCAACATCAGGAGGCAATTCAATCTCATAAGCATTAGCAGAAAACTTTCTAAGTATCTTGCATGGCCCAATCTTTTTGAACTTCAGTTTGTTATACTGCTTCTTTGGGAATCTCTCCTTTCTCAAGTGTGCCAAAACCAGATCTCCTACTTCAAAATGGACTTATTCTCTGCTCAAGTCTGCTCTGCCTTTGTATTTGATGCTGCTGCCTTGTAGCTGTTGTTTCACTTGCTCATGTATGGCTTGTATCTATGAAGAAAATTCTTCACCATCAACACTTCTCATCTCTGCCTTTTCCAGATTTCTTAACTCTGATATTCCTCTGGGGTGCATTCCATAAACAATATGGAATGGACTCTGCCCTGTGCTTATGTTTGGTGAGTCATTATATGCATATTCTGCCTGAGGCAAAATATGATCCCACTGCTTGGGATGCCCTCCTGCAAGACTTCTCAACAAATTTCCCAGACTCCTATTCACTACCTCAGTTTGTCCATCAGTCTGAGGATGATAAGCTGAGATGAAACTCAGTTTGGTACCAAGTTTCTTCCACAATGTCCTCCAAAAGTGACCCACAAATCTGGTGTCTCTGTCTGAAACAATACTCTTGGGCAACCCATGCAATCTAACAACTTCCTTGAAAAACAAGTTAGCAACATGGGTGGCATCACTAGTTTTATAGCATGGAATAAAATGTGCCATTTTGGAGAATCTATCCACTACAACAAAGACTGCATCATTCCCTCTCTGAGTCTTGGGTAATCCTAGAACAAAATCCATACTCACCATGTCCCAAGGCCTGTCTGGAATAGGCAAGGGAGTGTACAATCCTGCATTCTGGCTCCTTCCTTTAGCATATTGACAGATTTTGCAATTTTTCACAAACTTGTCCACTTCTGCTCTCATCTTGGGCCAATAATAGAAGTGACTCAGCTGCTCATAAGTTTTATCAGTACCAAAGTGTCCAGCAAGTCCACCACTATGCTTCTCCTTGATCAAGTTTTCTCTCATGGAACATTTTGGTACACACAGTTGGTTTCTTCTGAATAGTAAGCCCTCCTGCAAGAAATAATCCAGCCACTGGCTTCTATCTGTTAGAACAGGGTTACAACATGCCTCAAAAGCTTCCTTAAAATCTGAATCTGTTCTATACAATTCCTTGAGAAAATCAAATCCTACAACTTCAAAATTGGTTTCTTGAACAAGCATGTGCCTCCTACTCAAAGCATCAGCTACTTTATTTGCTTGGCCACTTATGTGTTTCAAAACAAAGTTGAAACCTTGGAGATACTCAACCCATTTGGCATGCTTATGATTCAACTTGGGCTGTTGTACAATGTACTGCAAAGCATGATTATCAGAATACAATACAAATTCTTTGGACATCAAATAATGCCTCCACTTTTTCAATGCCTGAACAACTGCATAGAATTCCTTCTCATAAGAGGAATACTTCCTTCTGGTGTCATTCAGATTTTCACTGAAATAGGCTACAGGCCTATCATCCTGACTTAGCACAGCTCCAATGGCCTCCCCACTGGCATCACACTTCACTTGAAATGGTTTAGCAAAATTAGGCAGAATCAAAACAGGCTTTTCAGTTATCTTTTGCTTCAAAAGTTTAAAGTTTCTTTCTGCTTCAGCAGTCCATTTGAATGGTTGTTTGTTCTTTTTTATTGTCTCAACAATGGGTGCATTAATCTTACTGAAGTTTCTTATGAATTTCCTGTAAAAACTGGCAAGTCCATGGAAACTTCTTACCTCAAAAACATTTATGGGTGAAGGCCACTCCATAATTGCCTTAACCTTTTCTGGGTCCATCTTCAATCCTTCTGCAGAAACAACAAAGCCCAAATACACCAACTCTTCCTTCATGAATGAGCATTTCTTTAAGTTTATCAGCAGTTTCTCTTGGTGCAGCTTCTTCAAGACATAATTAAGATGCCTTAGATGTTCTTCTTTAGTTTTGCTGAAAACTAATATATCATCCAGATACACTATCACAAATTTACCAATGAACTCTTTCAATACTTCATTCATAAGTCTCATGAAAGTGCTAGGTGCATTTGACAACCCAAAAGGCATGACCATCCATTCATATAGTCCTTCATTTGTTTTAAAGGCAGTTTTCCACTCATCACCCTCTCTTATTCTGATCTGATGATATCCACTTTTTAAATCTATCTTTGAAAAATATTTAGCACCACTCAAACAGTCCATTAAATCCTCAACTCTGGGCAAAGGGAATCTGTACCTGATTGTGATATTATTGATTGCTCTGGAATCAATACACATCCTCCAACCTCCATCTTTCTTTGGGCTCAATACTGCTGGTACTGCACATGGACTCAAACTTTCTCTGATCAGTCCCTTGTCCACCAATTCCTGTACTTGTCTCCTGATTTCCTCATTTTCTGTGGGAGTCATTCTGTAGGCTGCCTTATTTGGCAGATTTGAACCAGGGATAAAATCTATCTGATGGTTGATCTTTCTCACAGGTGGCAGCTCATCAGGTAAATCATCCACAACAATGTCACAATAATTGTCTAACATCTCTTGGATTTCTATTGGCAAATCAGAAATCTTTGTAGAAGTAAGAACTACCTTAGGTTTGCAAACTAAAGCAAAACTTACCTCTTCTTCTTCTATCTGCTGCAGATATTCCTTCCCGCTCAGCAACAAGGTCTTTGGATCAACCACTCTGCTGGATGGCTCTCCTTCTTCCATGGGTATCAATGTATGATGTACCCCATCCTTGAAGAACTTGTAAGTGTTCTTCTTTCCATCATGCACTGCTGCTCTGTCAAACTGCCAAGGTCTACCCAGCAGTATATGACACACATCCATGGGCATTACATCACACAGGACCTTATCTTTGTATTTGCCCATTTGCAGCTCTATCTCACACTGTTCTTTTACAACCAGCTGGTGCCCTTTATGCAACCAGGACACCCTGTAGGGAGTTGGATGCTCCCTTGTCTTCAACTTCAACTTCTCTATTACCTCAGTGGAAACCAGATTGTCTGTGCTGCCACTATCAATGACTAGCTGGCAGCATTTCCCTTGGACTTTGCATATGCTCCTAAACAAAGTTTTCCTTTGTGCAGGCTCAGTGACCTCTTTAGCTTGCTTCAACATGACCTTATTTACCACCAAGGATTCTCCCCTCTCTGGAAGAATTTCTTCTTCAATTTCTGCCTCTTCTCCAGCCTGGGCAACAACAACATTCCTTGGACCAGCACCCACATTCTCTGGACATTCATAGTGCTTGTGTCCCATTTGCTGACATCTATAACACCTCAATTCTCTACCCCTGCCTCTGTCTCTGCCTCCTCTTCCTTTTCCTCTGTAAGAACCCCTTCTGCCCCTTGCATCATCCTCTGCAGATGCATTCTGAGGTGAGCTATTGTTAGCTCCATCCCTGGGTGTAGCAGGCTTTCCTCTACCACCCTGACTTCCCTTTCCACGAAAAGTACCTCTCTTCTTGGCAGACTGTTTCCTCAGGAGTTTCTCCTCTGCTTTCAAGGCCATCTGATAGGCCTCTTCCACTGTCTTAGGAGACAGGAGACCAATCTCATCTTGGATCTCCAGCTTGAGACCATTCACATATCTGGCAGTCTTCTCTGGTGTGTCTTGGAATTGCCCAGCTCTTATGCTTACTCTGTAGAATTCCTCTGTGTATTCCTTTACTGTCAGCAACCTCTGTCTCAGGTTCTGCATTTTCCTAAACAATGTTAGCTAATAATCACTAGGAAAAAATTTACCTTTTAACTTAGCCATCATTCTGGTCTAGATTTTGATAGGTTGCTTTCCAACTCTCCTCCTTTCTGCTTGCACTCCATCCCACCAAAGTGCATCATGTCCCTTCAGCTTTGTTACTGCAAACTTGAACTTTTTATCCTCGCTCATTTCTTCATAATCGAAGCACTTGTTCATTTCATTAGTCCAGTCCACCAGCTCCTCTAGATTCATTCCTCTTGCAAAACTTGATACTTCAATCTTGGGCTTAACCGTAGACCCCAGAACAGTTCTGAGGAGCCTCATGTCAGGAGGAATCTCAGCAATTTCTCCAGCTTCTTCTGTCTCAGACTCACTGATGTCTTCAGGATCTCTGGGTTGTCTTCACTCTATGGCATCCATTCTGGCCTCGAACCTTTGCAAAATCCCCAACACCTCTGCATTGGCAACAGGTCTTCCTCTCCTTCTGCTAGCACCTCTACCAACTCGGATTGCCATGTTAATTCTCTGCAAAAACGACTTAAAACAACAACTCTGATACCACAAATGACAAAAAAAAAACTAAATTCGACCCCCCAAGGAGAGTTGGCTTCTAATATCGCTCTGTCAGCATTTTCCTTCAGTTAACTCAATTCACCTCCATGTGGCCTCCCACAAAATTTCTTGTAAATTTATTTATCAATTTTAGAGAAATTGATAAATAACACCTTCAGCGAACTTTGGAAAACTTAATTAGATCCCCAAACCTTAATTCCTCCGACTTACATGAATAACCCGACAGTATTTTAAATAAACACTTTAATATATTCTGGGCCCACACATATACTCGACGGTTCACACCTTTAAACGTTCATACCTTATATTATCCTTCATGCTACTTCCGAACGTGATCACCGTTCGATTAGCCTTCCTCCAGATCGACGGCGTTCGTCGATATCGCACGGCCTCCTCAGTCGAACATTAACGTGTGATGGCACGCAGAAAGGCGGTTTTCAGGGTCCCACCTTATGCAACGTGTCAGCCACTCTATGGAATCGCTCTGATTTCTTGAATACCGCTCGTCCCGCAAAGGTGGTGCGATCAAAACCGCTTCCAACCTTTGAAGAGTGATTGACCAGGGTTTACGTCGGGTTTACACTATCCTTTCGATTCACTTCAGTTCTCAAACTCAGGTTCGAACTTTAGAACAACTATTTCTTTTCAGACGAGGTTTTCACCTCAGTTGACTCACTGTGCTGTGGAATTTCAACGTTTCGGCCACACAATTCTCGGCCCATATCGAGGTTACAATAATCAGCTTGGTTTCTCACGGGGGTGCACGTCAATAAACACTCTGGGGACTCAACATAGAATATGCCCAATCATGGATAGAGAGAAGCTTTCGGAGGTTCAAAACAGCAAATTCTTCATCGAATATCACAAAGCTGGAAGCTCAAATACATCGGACTCAAGCTAATGCACACGCAGAGACAGTGTATCTAGCATTCCACAAAGATGATCAAAACATCGAATTATATTCAACAAAGAACAAAAATGCTTAACACATACACAATCTTCACTGTGAGAATATATCCCCCTCAATACATCCGAGGGATTACATTTATACATCAACATATGTCTTTTCGGTTCCTCTGTGAGGACTGTTTTTGGTAAATCAAAAGCCTAACTACAGTTCATTAGAATTAGCTGAAACATGACAGATGGATCGAATCCAAACCTATTCGACTTCTATGGACTCTAACTAGTCTAAATGAAACAGGCAGCTAAGGTATTGACACCTTGTTGTTACAATTCAATAATTTTGAACCCTCCTAGCCACAACATGTGGACAAAACCTCCTACATTGCTGGCTAGTGCCTAATGCCCCTGCATCAACTCCTCCACCATGGCATCCACCCATACCTGATGATGAGCTACTTCCCGAAAGGTAGAAGGTTCTCCAACCTAAGCTACCAGTGCCTAATATCTGTTTGGTTGTTTCCTTGTCCTCTTTCCTTCTCGAAGGGCTCCAACAAATTCTTCTGCATCCCTAAGAATTTGTTGGAGTTCTTTGCTCGGTCTTCCATCAGTTGTGGGTGGTCTCACCTGTTCTTCCTCCTGTTCTTCGTTGGAGGAGCTTCCCTCAAAATTATTGTGCCTTAGAGAGGCACTGGACCTCTCCTTGATAGGTTGTTGAGGCTGCACCAGTGGATCTTCCTTAATCTGTGTATCTGTGGCCATCTCTCGAGATTTCCCGAAGGCTCTCTCCTCTAGGAATTTTACATCCCTTCTTAACACGACTTTCCTGCTCTCTGGAATATAGATGCAATATGCCTTTACATTCTCGCTATAGCCCATCAAGAAACCCTTCTCTACAGTTTGATCCAGCTTCTTCCTCTTTTCATTTGGAACATGGTAGTATACTATGCTGCCGAATATCCTGATGTGGCTCACTTCTGGCTTGCTGCTTGTGAACAAACTCTCGAGAGTTACCTTCCCCAAAGCTCTATTGGGAACTCTGTTCTAAATATATACTGTTGTGTTGCAGGCCTCTGCCCATAAGAATTTGGGCATATCTTGGTCGTACAACATCGCCCTTGCAGCTTCTATTATGGTCCGATTCTTTCATTCTGCAACTCCATTTTGCTCTGGATTGTATGGAGTTGTCCATTCTCTCTTAATGCCTTCCTTTGCACAGAAATTTGTGAAGTCTTTATCGATATATTCTCCACCGTTATCTGACCGCAACTTCTTGATCTTCTTTCCTGTAGAGTTCTCCACCTATGCTTTGAAATCTTTAAACTGATCAAAGACTTCATTTTTGTTCTTCAAAAAATAGATCCAAGTTTTCCTGGAATGATCATCAATGAAGGTGGCAAAATACTTTGCCCCACTGAGAGCAGTTGTGGACATTGGATTGCAAATGTTAGTGTATTAACTCTAATACACCTTTAGCTCTGCTGTTGCTTCTTGGAAATGTTGCCTTAGCGTACTTCCCTAGTACGCATCCCCTGCAAATTTTGTCTTTCTTCGTGCTGAGTTCAGGAGCCCCTATGACAGTACTTTTGAGAATCCCCAAGGCTCCATGATGTAGATGCCCCATCCTTCTGTGCCATAATTCATTCAAATCGCTGTCATCTGTACTATCGATCAGGGCCACCGGAGATTCAAGCTGGAGCTTATACAACTTGTGACTCCTTACTCTGATTTGTGCCTTTTTGCTCCAATTAGGGTGTTTGACATACACCTTATCTTGAATAAAGTATACGTCATACCCCTTGTTCTGAAGTTGAGACACCGAGAGTAAATTCATCCCCAACCCTGGTACATGCAAAACGTTTGTGGCTCGAATCTTGTTGCCATCCTCGATCTGAAATGTTACGGTACCTCTCCCAATGGGGATACATTTTGCCTTATTTCCCATAGTTATCTAGAAAGTCATCTGTTCTTCTTGGTAGCTCGAAAAACATTCTCGAATCCTCGTCATATGAGTAGATTCTCCACTATCAATTTTCCAAACACTTGGAGGAGCTGTGCTCGACACACAAACAAGATCCTCCTCTAGTCTGGATGCCAGCACCTTCATGTCGTGTTCTCTCTGCATTTCTGCGTGCTCTGGAGGACTGCGTGAACCCTTCCGAATAATGGAACTTTGATTCATGGCAGATCCTCCCTTTCTGTTTTTAGCCCTTTGCTCTGATACCATGTGAAATTTTCAAGAGGAAAATATTTCTGCAATACTTGATTTATTTTTCCTACTTATGAGATAAGTTATTTACAAATGCTTCAGTAAATTCTGAAATAAACACATTTGCAGATCTTCACTATCGTTAAGAGCATAAGAACAGAAAGATAATTTACACAAGTAGCACAATAGAAACAACCACATGAACACAGTTATTTTTGGACAATTGTCCCCGAAAAAACCCAATGTGGGAAAACCGGTGCAGCAGATGAGGGTTTTATATTTATCTTCAGAAATGGAAAGTACATTTACAGGAGTCTGATGAGCAGAGAAAAATTAGCAAACACCTGGTTGAATTTTCTAGACCTTCCAGACAAATTTCGGACCCTCAGGGAAACCTCCTTCATCCTCTGCGTCATCCAGCATGAAAGCTCTACATAGTCTCTCTCTGGACTGCGTGATTCTGCGTGGAGGGGTTCTTGCTGCTGATCAGCTCACCCTTCCCTTCATCCACCTGACTTCTGCTTCCCGATAACTGACTCTTCCCTCCTCCTCCTCCTTCTGCAACCCTGCCTCTACAAACTCACCCACTGAAATCGAATTCTCTTGCTTCAGAATCGATTTCCTTCGGATACTGAGAGTGTCCCAGGTTTGATTTCCAAATGGCCCTCAAGTCTCTTCTTATAGTCTTCCTACTGACAAATCAACGACCAAGATTATATCATTAATCAATGGCTCAGATTAAAAGATGACTTGATGTTAATTTTGGGAAACTAGGTCCAAAATCCATGTTGTGATGCTCGGATGACGATGCCAATATTTTTATTGGATTCATCTTTCGAAGAGGTGCAAGATCGATCTAAAGATCATCTTGATCGGATGAGCAGAACATGTATTTTGAATTTATTCCACATGTGCAAGGTCGGCCTGATTTATCCCACATGCATAAGAGATGTGTCACACACCCCCACAAATGCCTATATATTGGAGAGACTTGGAGTTCATTTTACACACACATTTTTGTGGAGACATTTTCTTCTCTCTTGGATGGTGATGGAGCAATGTTCTTGGTTCTACGTTTAGGGCTTCTTAGTGCAACGTCTTTGTGGAGTATTCTTGATGAGACGTCTTGGGATACTGTCACACACTGGGTTGGCTGACCTTATGGAGACTTTGCTGGTTGAAGCATCCTGCTGACCGCCTTAACGCCACCATTCTTTATCTCTGTTTTTGGCTTGTCTTCCATTGATCTATTGGTATGTTCTATCTGCATCTTACTTTCATTAAGCCATAGAAGTTTAAAGTATATTTGCATCTAGCATAGAACATCTTTAGAACTTAACACTTGATCTTCGTTTTCTAGAAGATTCACACTCTGCTCTATTAATACCCTTTAATTATTTAATTTCTCTAAGTTTAAACTTAGGGTTTACATTAAAATAATTAATTATTTTAATAAAATCATAACCGAGTGGAATTTCCACAAACGATTTCTGGGTTCTCTAGATAACTGATGTCCAAGCCTCTCTACCAAAAATGAGACTTAGAACACTTTCCGATGCTATAGAAATCAACACCAGGATATTTACATCACCTACTCCGAGATGGAGTTATCTATAGACATGCATCAACATAGCAAGCTCATGAATTTTTTGCAAAAGAGAAATTTCAGCTAAGGGGAATTTGTTGCAGCCAATGAGAATACCTCGCTTGCTAAGAGGGAGTGTTGAATTTTTGTGAAGCATCTAGAGGTATTCCTACATGCCAAGAGCAAATCTCCAAGTCGGCCTAAGAGAAATTAACTAATTTTTTATTTTTTTATTTTGGAGCATCATATAGGCTCAAAAGGGCAAGTCCACCCCACCATGAAAGGGAGTGTCCCATGAGCAAATTCACACCCATTCGATCAGTATATATACATGATGTGACACTTCATTTTGCTCAATTCATTCATCACATCTTCTTTCTCCTAGAGCAGCCACAAGTGTGACAGAAAGAGGTTGAATTAACTGGAGTTTGACCGAGTTGCAGGAGGTCAATTTGACCACATTTGACATACCTACAGGAAGTCTAGTTTGTGCCAAGTTTGACCATAGTTGACCAAGTTACAAGAAGCCAAATTTGATTGCAATCAACCATAATTGACTGCAAGGGTTGTTGGAATCATGATTGTCATTAGACCAAAACCCACAAGCATTAGTCTTCGCTACAATCACCAAAGTTAGGATCCATGAGAGGCAGTTACTCCATGTCACAAAACACACAGGGAGCATTGAACCTAATGTCCAACAATTTGCCCCCCAACGCGAGCCAAATGAGTTTCGAACTCAAGACCTTTTGCACTGATAGCACTTGTTGGAATCACGATCGCCGTTAGACCAAAACCCACAAGGATTAGTCTCCGCTACAATCACCAGAGTTAAGATCCACGAGAGGCAGTCCATGTCATGAAACACATAGGGAGCATTGAACCCACTCTCCAACAAGAGCTGTAGTGACAAATTTGACCACAAAATTGACCTTAGGTCTGAATTTTACCAGGCTGGTTTGACCGCAGATTTTACTCAGTTTGACCAGCATTGACTTTTAACTATTTTGGACAGTTTGACCAGCCTTGACTTGCTGGAGTTTGAGCAGATTTGTCTAGTATTTTGGCTTGGGTATTGGCACAAATTTCTAAACAAATTATTGATTTGTAAACATCGCTGAAGAATAATTTCTCCGAAGAAAATCTGTTGGATTTTCTCCCAAGGGTGGAGTTCCTAAGTAAAAATATTGTCTCTAATGTGCTTGGCTGTCTTTCTATGATATTTACTGTTATTGCTGCATTTACTGTTGATATTTTCTAAAGTGTAATTGCTCAATGATATTAGTGGCATAAGAATACTGTGTGAAAACATTAGGAAGTAATTATCTAGTAGAAAATAGTATTCTACTGTGCATCTTGTAGAAAATTCAACAGTTATTATCTTGGAAAACCCTGTAATGTGTGATGAAAATCATGTGTAATCCTCATGCCATATGATGGGTAACAGTGCCTGATCAATTTTTTTTATTGTGCTTATTGCTTCAAAGAAATGGATGTAAATACCATTGCATATACCTTTGCACTTTTTGTTTTTTCTTGATATAAACATTATTTTTGTAAATACATGAAGTATTTTCAAAAAGTATTGTGGGCATAGATATTTAAATCGAACAAAATAAAAAAGAACAGTAACAATATAAAATCTTTAAATAAGTGATCACATGAACACAAAAAAAAGGTATTGGAGAATCCAAAGAAATATGCATTAAAAGATCACAGACATCACCTTATCTTGAAAAATGTGATGGTCACTAAAATCTACTCTGTCAACGTGTGCTGCACCCAGCTACACAATAAAAGAAAAGATCTGCAATCTTAAGCTCTGGTACATGCCACCATAAATAACTAAGCATTCATCAACTGTAAATCAAGTAGATTCAAATTTTAAAGTCAGCCCCTTATTCGTCTCTATTAAAACAATCTTACATTCAATAGTATCAAATCATATGCCAAATTTTGGATAAAAGCATTTATTATTCTTTATTATTCTTTGAGTGTAACCATAGAACCCAAAGGAATTAGCTGAAATAGTAAGGGTGATCCTATTATCAATTATGCTCAATATGTTGCTGATACAACGAATAATATGGCAGAAGCACTTGCAACAAAGGAAGGTGTTGAGATAGCTATTACTTTAGATATTCAAGAATTGTACTAGAAGGTGATTCAAATTTTTACAATTACTGAAGTGATGAAATTTGGAAATGGTTGTTTATAATGCAACTGAAAGTTGGAATCCATGATTTGAGACATCCAAGAATTAATAAACCAGTTTATGGATTTCCAACGGATTTGTGTCAATCACAAGGCTAATATGGTGGCAGATAAAATGGTGAATAACAACACCAATATCCATGGTAGTACGCAAGTTGTAAAATGGTTTTGCCCATGGCAAGTTCCTAAGCATATTAGAATCAATTTAATTGACTCGTAATAATGATAAATCATGGTCCTAAAACCACAGAATGACACATAAGTGATCAAGTCAATCTGCCAATAGGCATCAATATATATTGTTGGCATGTAACTAGACATATTCAGACCTACTTTAGAGCTTTCCAATTACTAGCTTCTGTAACAAATATGTTAGGTGGATTGATGCTTTTATGAAATGTGTACTCGGCTTATCTTTTGCAAATCTGCCATTATGAAGTCACTATGATCTCTCTATCTACTACATGTCCTAAAGTATTCTCAAGGCTGCAACCGTCTAGCACACAAAGCTAACTATGTGGTTATGTTAAGTCAATATTGGTTCTTTAAATACCAGAAAGACAAAAGAAACCATTTGGCTTGTTATCGCAAAATCTAACAACCTAGTGCAAAGCCTCACTAAACACTCTAGATTAAGAGTAACAATGGGAAAAGCCACCATTGTCACCTCAGTCACTATTCCCCTTTTGTTTTGTGGATGGATGTTATCCAAAGTTCCAAACAAGGGAGGCTTCCCCAATAGATATCGAAAATTAGATAACCCAAGAATTTCCAGGCTAAATACCCACCAAGAGTTCTGCTAAATAACACACCCAAAGATGATATTCAATAAAGTGGGACTCTAGGTGAGGTGAGAGATAATTCAAGGTAGCAAGTTCAAAGGAGCTATGGTGAAATCTAGAGGACTTAAATAGTCTTTGGGAGGCTCAAATAGATCTCAAACTCCTGATACCATAAAATTATCAATTAGTGTTATAAATTAGGATTTTTAAAAACAATTTACCAATGTTCCACCAAGCTTCCAAGGCAAACAATTTACCAATGTTCCACCAAGCTTCCAAGGCGGGGGGGCACAGGATTCCGGAGGTACACAAGGGGGGGACACGTGAGAGCAACACCAAATTTTAGGAAAATTCAAGGGCTGTAGGTAAGGTGAGAGATAATTCAAGTTAACAAGTTCAAAGGAGCTATGGTGAAATCTAGAGTACTTAATTAGTCATTGGGAGGCTCAAATAGATCCCAAATACAGGATACCATTAAATTATAAATTGTTGTTATAAATTAGGTTTTTTAAGAACAATTTACCAATGTTCCACCAAGTTTACAAGGCGGGGGGGCACGACATATATATAATAAACATCATTCAAATTCAAATTCAAATTCAATATTAAAATACATTGATTCATACACCATAAATGATTCAATCAAATTGAAATAGTAAAATATCATATATATATATGTATATATCTTGATTTAATTTCATCATTCATCATTCTAGAATCTACATTGATTTAATTCATCATTGACTATTCTAGAATCTAATTAGTACCAAGAAAAATAGTAGACACTAAAGCTTGAACAGTGTAATGGTAAATTGAAATTACTCAAACTTAGAAATGGTAAAGAGTGACGAATAAAAGACTCGATCTGAGGTCATTAGTATCTAGAGTCAAGACTCAAAAGTTATCAATGGACAATGAACCAATGTTATCAAAACTAGACTTGTCATTGAACCAGTCGACCCCAAAATCAGGACTCGAAAAAAAATTGAACCAAAAGACAAATTGACCAAAGAATACATAAACATTCAAATTTTGAAAATAAATAAATAAATATTTATGTGCATCCATATTGATCCAAACCATTATACACATATATGCAAAGCTTCTCATATATATAGCAAGTGTGTATATAAAAAAATAACACCAAGTGAAATCCACTTTAAACGCAAAATACATCAACAAAGAGGCTCTAGATGGCCTCTATAGTCCAAAAAAACATCATGCTAGAACGAATACTGACATATCATCCAAATCATTGGCAATATTGGGATCATCATCATCAATATCACCCTCTAAGCATTAAAATAAGCTAGAGAAAGCATAACGTGTCAAATCGCCATTTTGTTAGAGTGATGAGTGCTAGGGTCATGACAGAGGAGTTCAACAATCAATGCCACCAACATCAAGGTACAAAGAGGGATTGGCGTGTTGATTTTTCATAAGGTCTTCTAAACTGATAATTACTTCTAATGATTTAATTATTTTCATATTCCTTTCCATCATTAAGAAATTACACAAAATATATCAACAATATAACATATATGACAGTAAGATCACGAAGAGATAGCCAAATCAAGAACAAAATAATTTACCCTAGGAAAACCCACGTGGGGAGAAAACCCAACAACCTTTTCCTTAGAGAAATTATCCAGATCAATAAGAGATACATCTAATCTTTCAAGTCAAATTGACTAATAGCTAAAGCCTGGTTAAAACTTCCTTTATACAAGTCCATTTTCTGGCCAAACAATTATGGTTGGTCGGTGTTGTCGCACAGAATGTCTAGGCACCGCGAAAACCTATTTTCCATGACATTTATTTCCTGTGCATGACTTGCTTCAATGGCATTTATCCTATTTTGAAGATTGATATGGTTAGCTTCCATGTTCTGAATCATTTTATTATTATCCACTTTCATGGCCATGAAGAAATTTTGCATAGAGTTCATCTCCTTCTCATGATTTGCTTCCATGATCGTCATTTCTTTGACATATTTTTCTTCTAAGGCCAATAACCTGCTCTGCATAGAACCAATTTCCCTGGTGTGATCCGCTATTAATTTTTCTTGATTAAGTTCCATATTCTTAATGAATTGAGCCTGATTTAGTTGTATATCCTTAACCATCTGAATCAATTCGTTAACACGATGCTTATCGTTGTCAACACTGATTTGACAACTTGTTTCTGTTTCACTATTATCATGGATTTGTGCTGTCGTGGTACAAGTGGATTCATCCTGAGAACTGTCTTGAAATCTCCTGTTGATAGTTGAGTTCTCTACAAGATCAATTTCATTATTTTGCATAATACTGGGAGCACAAGGCGAGCCACCTTGTTTTACATATTTATCTTTAAAAGCATTGATGATGTGTTGTAAACAATAAAAATGCTCCTTGGGACAATTTCGAAACCAATCAATAGCATCACCCTTTAAGGAATAGCCAAAGAGACGTATATTACCATCTTCATGATTATACTATGAAGGAAGATAATATTTGTTTATTATATAAGTAACCGTTATGAGATGATTTCGAGCAGTGGTTGAATCACCACCCGAGAACACGGGCATTTTTCGAATGGCCTCTTTTGGCATGTCATGAAAAGGATCACCCATGATGACTTAATTAAATGAAAAAACCAAATGGATGTCAAAGAAAGAGATCCTTGTTCAAGAAAAGTCAAGAGATCCACAAGAAGCGAGCTTCTTAGTAGAAACTTTTGTAAGAAATGAAAGAATTGGAGTCGCCACTTGAACATGAACCTAATTCTAAAACAGAAGAAAAAGTCGAGAGAAGCAGATGGATATCAGGGGCAGATTCTTGTCTGGGTGTAAATAGATGAATAAGTGTAGTCGCCACCCAAACAAGAAGCCAACCGAAATGTCTAGGTGCTAAAAGTGTAAATGATGAAATGATTAGTGAGATGACGAAAGATAAGGTGATGAAAAAGATGAAGAGATGAAGATATGAAATGATGCCAGAAAATGTTATGCTGTGTGATGGGTTAATGAATGGCGAAAAAAGATTAGAAGATTAGAAGATGTCGCTAAGAGCAAGGACATAAAAACTCTATCCCCGGCAACGACGCCAAAAAATGTTGTCGCACAGAATGTCTAGGCACCGCGACAACGGCTCAGATCGGGCGTTGTCACCCTGATCCCCAATCTCTCTATCTAAGTTGTCTCCTTGCAAGCTAAGGGAGGTAGGCCCTAACGAAAATGAAGAAGGAGAACTGGTTGAAAACCAACCAATTCAGGAGACACAGTTAAATAACCATGTACTTGCTAAGATTAACGAGATTTTATAGATTCAATTAGATTTGAAGTTTAAAACCAGTGCCTTGTGGAGTCAAAAAATATCCCGTTATAAAATTAAAGTCAAGTATTTGATAAGTATCTGCTGCTATGAAAAATCAATCCACCGCAATGATATTCGATAAAATACCCTTTGTAATCATGCATCAACAATGTTTGATAAAGACATGCAATTTATCATCACTTGAAATATTCCCAAAGTTAAACTAAGCAAGTGATAACCAACTTCAAGAAATTTAAAACCACACTTATAGATAGCTTAACGATCGTCAACCACAACTAAGCATGAAAACGCTTCGAACCAACAATTTAAATTCGAAACCAAAAACATTATCATGAGAGTACCATTGAATTTAAATGCCATACATTTCCAATAATTCCGAATTAAAATGATAAGTCTAAATAATTCCAATTCATAAATCTATAGTCAAACTTTAGATAGAAAGAAATTTAAAAGCTCAACATTGACTATGCAATAATTTTCCTTCATATGACACCCAAGCCCACTATCAAAATTTAAAATTCCCCTAAGTTAAAAAAGATTTTAAATTTTAAATTTTATTTTATTTTTTATTTTTTATTTTTTATTTTTAATTATTATTATTATTATTTTTTTATATTTTTTATTTTTCTTAACAAGTATAAATCTAAAATTAAAGAAACTATAGCCAAAAATAAATCTAAAGCTAAAATCCTAAAAAATGAAAAAGATAAATTTTTTATTAAAGTTTTGCCCCTTTTATAATTTTTTTATTTTCTCAAGAGAACTAAATTTAAATGAAACTACTAAATTTAAAAGATGAAACCTAAGACTATAAAAAAGAAAAGTCGATTTCTTAATCTTGAAGTTTTAAACTCTAAAAAAAATAATAATAAAAACAAAAACCTAACAGGCAAACTGTGACTTCAACAAAACTAAGATCGAAAATCTAAGTTTATGAAACTATCATAAAAAATGAAATATATGATGAGATTTTAATTTGTGTGTGCAGGTGGAAGTCGAAGGCTAGGATGCGATGGCAGACAGCGTGGAGCAAAAATGCAGGAGATGGGTAGCGGACAGGTTGACGTTGTTGGACGGCGAGGTGAGAACTGGACTTAAGGAAGCGAGGAGGGCAGCATTAGCAGCGAAAGGAAAGGACAGAGAAATGGCAACGGGCTTGGCTAGTAACGTGAGGAGGGAGTGTGGAAATCGCAAGGAGGAACAGCATACGGCCAACGTACGGACGGGCAAAGAAAAAGGAGAAGATGAGGGTAGGCAGCATACAGACAGCGTGAGGGAGCAAAGAAAAAGAAATATAGGGATGAAGGGTAGCAGCAGACACACTGGTGTGCAGAATTTTATAAAATTTTCCTTGCCTAGAAATCTGCTTTAACCTGTAAACACATATTAAAATTTCGGATTTAAATGAACACACCTGCAATTTACTCTTTGAGTTAAAATGTTGCCCAGATCTGAAACCATAAACGATCCTGAGACTAGATCTTACCCTCCAAGGCCTAGATCTGGCTCAGATCTAAAAAAATTCTGAAAATTTCTCAGTATAACCTGCACAAAACCAGAAACCAGCAAACCTAGAAAAACAGTATATGTACAAAATAAAAATAAGCGGGATTTACAATGCTATTTTATAGATCAGAGGCCCTCGTGGCCAGATTTAAAACAATTCAACACAATTCAAAAAAAAAAAAAAAAATTTAAGAGAGAGGCACAAGTCCAATAAAGAACCCTGCAAAAAAAAAAAACGGAATTTAAGATAAGCCCAAGGAATTAGATCCGGAGGGCTCTTCAGATCTTATTTCCTTGGGAGTCGGCTGGTCCAAACTAGGACTTCCCCAAACGCCCAATCTAAATCCGGAAGATTTCTGCACACTTAAATTTAAACTGTTAAATTAATAGCGAAATAGTGATAAAACATAAAATTTTCATGAGCTAGAGATAACTGTTAACTCGATCTAATTAATATTTTTACCCTAGATCCAGTAACCTAAGCAAGATACCTATACATTAGATTACTCTACAAGAGCCATTAATCAACAATCCATTAAAATAATCACCAACAGAGTTTAAAGAACAAGTTTACCATAAAACATTGAAGAGGAACACCACCATCAGAATAAAACCCCAAAGTCTTCGTTTGTATTATTTCAGAAAATATTACAGGAGAGCTTCAAGAGCGAGTGCACAATCCAGAGATCGGATGACCGAAAGACTGACAAAGACCTCTAATTTATAAGATAAAATCTCCAACGGCTAGCTTGGTTGATCCATGTCAAAGTAATCTCGACCATCGAAAAGATTTAATCATCTTTTAATCTAGACCGTCGAAATTATAATTTTGTGAAAATTCGAATTTATCATTTAATTCCATTTTAATTAACTCAAAAATAATATTTTTGAGTTAGTGACCTCAAAAATAATATTTTTGAGTTAATTACCTCAAAAATTTGAGTCTGACTTAACCCCCAAGACCCAAGGGTCCAAAATTTCTTGAAATTCTCAATATTCCCTTGGCTTGGGACCCTTAAAAATTTATCTTTTAAGGACCCACAAATTTTTCTTTTCAAGAATTTTAACTCAACTAGGACTTAAAACTAATTAAATTTTTGGCTTAGGATTTTTAATTAATTTGGCCAAAAAATTTAATTAATTGACTAAAGGGGATTTAATTATTTTTCCAACTCTCTTTACATAATATAAATACATTTAGACACATAAAGGGGGGATACCCATTCGTGATAGACCCTCAAATAGCTACCCAATTCTGCGACTCAAAACATGATCTAGTACACCAAGTAGTTTGTAATAAAATAATCTAGCCAATTAACTAGGATTATTCCCAAACTAATTTTACAAAGACTCGATAGAAAACACTACGACTCACTTACCATCTTGATGACAAAATCCACCCTAGCTTTGGGGTGAAGCTGGAGGGGAAAACTCTACTGATCACTTGTGTCAAGAAACACAAATCAATCTGTGAGACAAAAAGCCTCCTAGGATAGAAATTGTCACCAAAATACTAGGCTTACCTAGGTTGTTACATACATGGAGGTCTTACTTAGATCATTTACATCATAAACATGCAGAATGGGTTACATCATTTATAAAACTGCCAACTGATGATGAAGTCTGAATGGCGTGAACACGTCGAACATGATGAATCCCATTTGAAAAAATGGGAGTGTACTGCTATGGGGTTGTTGACAAAGTGTGGTCAACAGTCAACTCAAAAAATTGGCCAATCTTCCTACCTCAGAATTTGGCCTTAAACCATAGAGAGATATCTGCCTCAAAGGTTCAGTCTTTCCTTAGGAATTCGGTCTGCTCCAGAATCCCCTTTGCTACCCAACATGAATCTTCTCAAAATTAGTCCTTCTGCCCTCATTCGATCTGCTGCCCAGTAACTTGTTTTCCTCGGATTTTTTCCTCCTCCTTTTCCTCAGATGATCCAAGTTACTTTAGTACAAATGATGAACAAGTTGTGATTTTAGAGGAGGTCTAAGTCTCTATTTACACTAGTCTAGGTAGTGAAATCGGTGCGACCATAGGGGCAAGTTGATCTGCCTTCTTGGAGGGTCGACTTTACATTTTGGAGGTCAATATAATTTCAAAATTTAAATTTTCCTCTTTTGAGGTCGACATGAAGAACACATATATTATTTTTCTTTTGACAACAACATGAAGAACATGCTTTATATTTATCATTAAAAATACATTGAGGGCTAAAATATTAATTATGAAGACCAACCATAGCTACAAAATTCAACACTCCCTCTTAGCTAGGGAGGTATTCATAATGATTATCCAGATGTTCTCATGTTGACAAATATCTCTAAGAAAAAGATATAACAAATCTAATTACCATAATCTGGTCAAAAATTGTGACAAATGGTAAAACAAGTTACCATAATCTGATCAACAACTATGACACATGGTAAATCAGTAGCATCAACAGGTTACCATAATCTGGTCAACAACTGTGACAGATGGTAAACCAACAACATCAACAAGTTACCATAATCTAGTCAACAGCTGTGACACATGGTAAATCTTTAGCATCACTAGTCACCATGATTTTGGTCGGCACCTCTAACCCATGGTATAGTGACTAGTCTTGGTTCACCATCATCCTGGTCAATCTCTTTGACTCGTGGTGAAACTCTAGGGACACACTCAATCCATTTGAGTAATCTAGTCCCAAATCCAAAGGCCGCACTCTACCTGAGTAATTTTGGGCCTGATGCTAAATGGGCTCTCTCACCTATCTAGAAAGTAATTTGAGCTTGATGTTGAAAAGAACCCACTCAACTTAGTGATTCTAGGCCTCTAAGACCATTATTCCCAATTCCAGTCGAGTTATTTGACACACAAAGAATTATTGTCCACTACGATTATCCTCTACAAGACCATTCTCCCTAATCTGGCCATATTTCACACAAGGAGAATGATTGTCCTCTGATGCTATCAATACACTTGACCATTTCCCCTAATCTAGTCATACTTGACACAGGGAGAATGTTTATCCTTGATGTTGTAACTTCATCACTCCCTCTTGCTGAGAGAGACATCCTCAATCATTCCAAGCTTGTCCTTGAAGTATATGTAGACTTCATCTTGGGATAGAGGCTTTGCCAACAATCCTCTATATTGTAGAATAATATTGAAGCCACACTACTTCCTCTTGTACCATGTCTCGGTATTGCATCTCAATGTTCTTCAACCTATCATCATGGTCATCACTGGTACCTGATCAAGATGGTCCTGCAAGAAGCCTTTGAAGCCATACTGCTTCTCAAATTGCCAATCCAGCTACAATATACTTGGCCTTTGCAATATTGAGTGTGACAAATGTTTGCTTCCTACTCATCCATGAAATCATAATGGAACCCAAAATGAAGCAACATCTTGATGAACTCTTTCTGCACTTTTTTCCCAATCAGAAATTGTGAATCTTCAAGCCACAACAGACTATGTCAAGACCAACTATGCCATGCTAGTATTCCAACACATGTTGAGCTACATGCCTTGGCTCAACCATTTATTGATATGCTTCGTTCACTGAATCCATCACCACTATTGCATACCAGTCACTTTGCCTGGGTGCTCCCTCTCACACTAAAACATATCCTATTGTGGTAATCCTGGCTGCTCCCTTAGCCTGATAGACCATCATATCAAACTCAGAGGCCAACTCCCTCTTAAGCTAAAACAAGGCTCTTTGACTGTTCCCTCTTTTACAAAAGTAATTCTTTCTGCTACAGCTGCTCCCTCTGAAACATGAGCTCTTGTGCTTCCGTCAAAGATAAATCAATTATGATTAACATCAAACCAAAAATACCAAGCCAACATGTATGCTTGTGGTCATACAAATCCTTCATCAATCATGAGAATTCTTCTCATGTACCTCAAAGTCAGGAGGTAGCTCTATGTACACTTCTTCTCCCTTAAAATGATCCCTGCATCTATTAGAAAATCATAAAGGAAGAAAGATTTTCTTATCTTGATAATTACTTCTGATTTCTTAGTATTCTTATTATCTTCTTTTATCTTCTTATCATCAAGCAACTACCAAGACATAAATGCATGAAGATTAAAACAACAAGGAGAAAGGAAGTAGGCTTTCATCCAAGGCAAAACCCCTCTCTTAGGGGAAAACCCAACAAAATTTCTCTTCTCTTCTTCAAGAACCAAATCAACTGAGACAACCAACATCTTGACCCAACAATAAGACCTCCTTCAACCCACCAAGTCAGCCTCCCAAGCAAACAATTCAATCCTTCAAAATCAAGCCAAGTCAACTAGGGTCCCGACCCTCTCTTCCAATTTTGCAATTTTTGGTCTGCTATCTCAATCCTGCACCTTCGGCCCTGCAATACTTTAGGCCTCTCGCACATGTGACAAAAAATGACAAAGTTTCAGACCTTTTCTTCTTTGCTTGTCTTCTAGTCTTCTTCGTTAGGCTTCCTTCTCTTCTTGCAATCAAATAGGCTCCTTTTCATGTATTTCACACTTCGGTTTTTCTCTTAGAATTGCAAATTGAAATCTTCTTGGTGAGAAACAAATGAGGTCGAGTTGTAATGACCCATTTCAATTTTTAGGCAAAAGGGTATTAGCATGTACGATGTATGCATATGATAGGCTACATATGCATACATCGCATGCCTTGCACTAATATACCTATTAAATAATTATGAAAGATGTTTAAATAAATAATAAAGGGGTTAAGTACCTAAATGATTAAGAAGGGAGATATTAGCGAAAATTTGACACTCTCAGAATATACATATTAAATATTTCATAAGTATAAGATTATTAAATAAAATTAATACTCTCCATCCTGCAAATATAAATGTTGATCACCATAGTTTTAAAGTTATAAGTTAAAATTTATTAATTAACATTACAAACATATTAATACATAAGTACCTATAATTAAAATTTAGAAGTTAAAATGTATTTAATATCACAAACACATAAATATCTACATACCTCACCTTCCAACTACACGTAACCTTATGACTATCAAAATCAAATCTGTCGTGAGTGGTGGAAGAAGGCGGCGACCACCTAGGAAGGACATTTATAAAAGTACGTAGATAACTGGAGCGAAGGGCGGGGGGAATTCAAAGCTGAAGATTGAAATTCAGAACTGAAGATTGGAGTTCAGAACTGAAAGATTGGAATTCAGAAATGGAGATTTGAGCAATTGTTCTTGAAGCTTTTGGACACAGAGGCCAGAGTGCTTCAATTACGAAGTATTTTGGAGCTTGGTACCAAGGATTGTGCCCAATTTGGCAGGGAGGTTTTGGTCATTTGGTAACAGGAGTGAATTTGGAGCGATGACAACCTGGGATCAACATCAAAAGAGAAAACCAAGTATGTGTAGTGAATTTAATTAGTAAATTCTGCTCCTAAATTTCATAGTCTGTATTCTTAGAGTAAATTTCCTAAGTTTCTGAATTAAGAACCCTACACAAGTTCCTTCTTATTTATAGTGGTTGGATCAACGCTATTGAGGTCAACTTGATGGAGGTTTACATGACGATTTTACATAAATAATTTTTCTTTCTTTGACATGATAAGCCCAAGAAGGGTCTAGAACATAATGACAAGGGCAATGACTCATGAGTCAAACCTAGAAACACTGAATGGGTGCTTAGACCTATCAACATAACCAATGAGCATGAAACACATGCTTATAAAAATGATTTTCTTTGATCTTTTCAATGATTTTTCTTTTTTCTTTTTACAAGTACATAAGAATTGCATATGAGCCATACAACAATTATGAAGACTGATACTAGTTACATTTCAACACTCCCTCTTAACTAGGGAGGTATTCGTAATTGTTCAACCAGTACAAGGATTACTTCAATTTGAAGTGTTCCAAGAAGAGTACAACAACATATCCAATGCTAGATACCATTAAGGCCAAAACTTGCCAAGGTATCTCAAGTGTCATCAAAGGCTATCTACCAAGACACTAACTCAACATGGACTAACTTATCATCAAGGCAACTTCCCACAATAGGTAGCATCAGGTTATAGCCCTGGTATCAATCCTGTTGAGAATTTAGTAGGGCAGTGTTTAATTCAATTCTTACTTTATAACTGCTTGTGTTATACTTCAGCTTCTTTCTCTTTGATTATTATTATTACGATAAGCAATACATCAAATAGTTACAAAAAGAATAAGAACAGTGACACAATATGTATGCTGCAAGCAAGGGCCAAAACTCCTCCTCTTAAGGGGAAAACCTGCAAATCCCTTCTTATAGATGCTTCAATTGACGAATACCAAGACCCTTGACAAACATACTTGACACAAGTTTTCCTCCAAGACACTTGTCACTATCTCTTTCTTTCCTTGGCTTTCACACTTTTGTCTTCCTCTCTTGCATTGATCTGCACTGTCGCCTACAGAACTCGGTCTCTATTCCGCAACCCTTGACACAGTACCTTCGATCTCCAATAGACTCCTTTCTTTGGTCTCCAAGGGTCTCCTGCATTCGACCTCCTTTTGACCTCCAATAGACTCCTTTCTTTGGTCTCCAAGGGTCTCTTGCATGCAACCTCCTTTTAGCACCCTTTTGTACTTGTTGATAGTCCTAAACCGAACAGTACTAACCCTGAAACAGTGTTCAGCCTTCGCTGAGATTGCAGAGGTAATGGTGTAGACTTTAGCCCAAAATATGAAGAAAACCTTACACACTTATTGCAGACTTCCTCTTTGTTGTATTACCCTTCGATCTTCGCACTAAAATCAGCACTTGTAATTGCAGACTTGTCAGAATTGCTTGGTGCTACAATTAGGACGAGTCACCTTTATATAGTGATTGATCTTCTTCTATTTAGGCCGACATGAGACATGAGGTAAGCCGACTTCTTCACAAGGAGAATATAATTTATCTTTTAAGACGTATAGTGACAATGTCTTGGAGTGTAAGTTTTACATGAATGACATGTCTTTTACATGTGTAACGTGACTTCATATACATGACTCTTAATTACATTTATGAAAAGATGACGAAACCAAAAAGACATCAAGAAGAAATCTTTGACCTATAATAAAACTTCTTGCTCATGAAACCCATGAAGTAAGTAACATAATACATTTATTATTCTGTCTTCTTTATTTAATAAAATCATAATTACAAGTCATTATCAAGACCTAACCTAGTTACATTTTTCAATACTCCCTCTTAACTAGGGAGGTATTCATAATGGTACATGGTCATTCTCAATCTGAAGAGATCTCATAAGAAGAGTTGGATTTGTAACCCATCTGTTTCTATCATCATATCAATCCAACATTGTTACATATCAAGGCCTTGACTAATAGCTCCATCTCATTACGAGACCTCATTACGAGACCATGAGCTACAATACTGGTGAGCCAAATGACTATAGACACCATCATCATTGTCTCCAAGGTACATACTCCACCCGGGTGTTCACCGAGTATGACCTCCTAGGACTATTCTTATCGAGATTGCTAATCCTCAAAGAATATTTGTCCTTGACTACTCTTATCGGAATGCCCTACCACATTCTCAAAGAGTATCAGATTTGATGGTTACCAAATCCCAAAATACTCCATTCTTTCTTCCAATGAAGACAAGAATGCGTGTCTATCTCTCCCTCTCACATAGGGAGGATACAGCCACCAAACCAAGCTTGTCTCTTAGATACACAAGCTTCTTGCTTGGAAAAGATTTTGTCAATATATCAGCTACTTGTTCATCAGTGGAAACACACTGAAGTTGTAGCACACCATTTTGTACTAGTTCTCGAACATAGTGATACTTATTGTTGATGTGCTTTGTCTTTCCATGAAATACTAGATCTTCAGAGAAACATATACAACTGGTGTTATCACATAGCATCATTGTAGGGTTCATCGGCCCTTCAAATAATTCAGATACCAGCTTCCTTAACCAGACCGCTTCTTTTCCTACTTCACAAGCTGCAACATATTCAGCCTCAGCACTACTCGAAGCAACAATGTCTTGCTTTTTGCTCATCCATGAGACCATAGAGGATCCCAAACTGAAGCATCCTCTGGTAGTGCTCCATCCATCTTGTTCATTGCCCCCCCAGTCGGAATATGTATATCCAATTAATTGGACATCATTCCTTCTATTATATTTTAGACAGTTGTAGATGGTTCCTTGAAGATATCTTAAAATGTGTTTTGCTGCTAACCAATGAACCTGCTTCGGTTCCACTTGGAACTGACTGAGGATATTTACTGATAAACATATGTATGGTCGAGTGTTAACCGAGTACATCAGTGAGCCAATCAATTTGTCTATATTTGGAAGGATCCACCAGTCTTGAATCAAAACTTCTAAGTCTCTTCAAGTTTGTGATCATCGGAATGGTCATAAGTTTACAACCATTATGTCAAACCTCTTCAGCATCTTGATCACACACTTTCCTTGACCTAAATAGATTTCATCACATCCTTGCCAGACTTTTGGTCCCAAATAGTAATGCATCAAGCCAAGATCCTTCATATCAAATTCCGCTACTAGTTGTTTCTTGCATTCTTTAATTCGATCTTCTATGCATGTCACAAGAAGATCATCTACATATAGGAGAATAATTACAGGATCACCCTTCTCCACTTTGATATATAGGTTTGAATCAACAGAACTTTTCTTGAAGACTAGTCTTTGAAGATATGCATCCATCTTAGCATACCACACCCTTGGTACCTGCTTGAGGCCATAAAGTGCTTTCTTTAATCTGCACACATATGCCTTTCTATCCTTGACTTCAAATCCCAAGGGTTGTTCTATGTAGACTTCTTCATCAATTGTATCGTTCAAAAGTGCAGTCTTGACATCCATTTGATGGATGTTCCATCCCATTGATACAGCCAAAGAAATTAGTGATCGAATTGTTGTATATCTTGTGCTAGGAGCAAATGTTTCTTCATAATCAATGCCTTCAAGCTGAGAGAAACCTCTGGCCACAAATCTTGTTTTATACTTATCTATACTTCCATCAATAGCATGTTTGATCTTATAGATCCACTTGGAGGTAACAACAGATTTGTCTCCGGGCTTAGGTACGATCTCCCATTCACCATTCTTCATGATAGATTGGTATTCTTCATTCATGGCATTCTTCCATTCGGGATTCTGTACCGCTTCTTCAAAAGTGGATGGTTATGCTTCTATGAGTTTTGTCATGTATGCAACATACCCAGAGTATTTCTTGGGTTTCTTGCTTTCTCTAAATGTCCCCTTCGCTTCTTCATGACCTTTTGCATCAATTAGTGTGGCCCTCAACCAATTGGGTCTTTTTCTTGTTTTAGGTATGAGCACTGGTTGAATGGGTTCACTGGCACCTTCTTCTTCATTGTGACATTCCTCTACTTCTCGGTTCACTTCTTCCTCAAATATTGGAAGATATTCATTATCAGAATCTATAGAAATATCTTTTGATTTCTTGAATGTTATGCTCTCATCAAATATGACATCACGACTAACTTCTATGTGATGGCCATCCTTTATGTAAATTCTATATGTTCTTGATGAGTTTCTATATCCAACAAAGATTCCTTTCATCCCTGAAGGATCCAACTTCTTTCTTTTTTCCTTTGGTATATGGATATATATAGGACACCTAAAGATTTGGAGATGATCTACGGATGCCTTCTTTCCTGTGATACTTCTTCTAGAGTTTTATTATCTAGAGATTTGTGAGGACATCTATTTTGAATATAGATTGTAGGTTTAGTTGCTTCTCCCCATAGAAACTTTCGCAGATCCTGATCATGAATCATTGCTTTTACACTTTCTTCAATGGATCTATTATTTCTTTCCGCAACACCATTTTGTTCGAGATTGTATGGAACTATTAGCTCCCTCTTAATCCCTGACTACTTGCAGAATGCTATGAACTCCTTGGATGTATATTCTCCTCCATTATCAGATCTGAGGACTTCGATCTTTTTTTTGTAAGATTTTTTATTTCAACTTTCAATTCTTGAAAATTTGTGGAAACTACATCCTTGGTTTTTAACAGATAAACCCAGGTCTTCCTTGAATGATCATCTATAAAGGTGACATAGTATAGATGACCACCAAGAGATTTTGGAGTCATAGACATCAAAGTGGATGACCAAGGATATCTTTTGACAGTGAAGCACTGCTTCCAAATGGCCTTTTGACATTCTTGCCTAATGCACATCCCTTGCAGGCTCTTTCAGGGTCTTCCTTAAGAATTGGGATTCCATCTACAATGGAGCTTAGAGACGGAAGGATTTTGAAATGGACATGACCAAGCCTTTGATGCCAAAGTTCACGCAGACTGATTTCAATGTGACCTAGGGTTTGAGCTAAAGGCGAGATCAATCTGTAGAGCCTTCCTTCTCGAATGCCAATAACTTTAGCTTGATTTATATTTGAGTCTTTTCCCCAAAAAACAACCTTTCCATCAATGAAAGCTACGCTATCTCCTTTGTCTTCTAAACTTGAAATTGAAAGCAAGTTTTTATGCAAACATGGAACAAATAGAATATTGTTGAGCTGGATATCGTTGAGATTTTGGGTAGCATCGGATGTGCTCTAGCACCAAAAATTTGTGGAGGGGCTAGAACACATGAGATCTCCAGGACCCAGAAATCGTTTGGAGAAATTCCACCCGGTGTAAAAGTTATTCAAATAATTAAATTTTTTAATGGGGACCCTAAGTCTAACTTAGGGAAATTGAAAAATTACAGTGAATTAATTTACACATGTGGTGAGAATGTTCTAAGTGATGTGGATCAAGCCTTTTCTAATCTGAGCCATTGACTGGATATTAGATCACGGTCGTTGATTTCTCAACGAGAAAAGTATTAAAGGAAAGGTTGGGCGTCAGTTGGAGGTACACAAACACATTGCAGTAGCACTTGAGCTAAGTCGAAATTTTGGGGCGCAGTGTTTTGAAAATTTTCGAGTGAGCTTGCAGTGTTGGTGAGGGGCAGATCGGTGAGGGATTACACTGATCCGAGCCCAAGAATACATACATTAGAGAGGAAAATTCATACCAGGCAGCACAGAGGCCAACAGAAGAGATGCAACCCAGCCAGGTTGATGCAGAGGCAGTGCAGGGAATGAAGCAGAGGCTTTAGGGTGACGCAGAGGCAGCGCAGAGCCCGGAAGGGTGACGTAGGGGCAGCCTATGCTACACAGAGGCTGCGTAGAGGCCACGCTGGGCAGGAAAGGCTGACGTAGAGGCTGGAGGGACAACGTTGGGGTTCCAGTGGGCCTGAAAGGGCTCGTATTCAATAATTCCTTGAGGGTTTGAATCAGCGATATTTTCTGTCTCTAAGTGATAAGGTACAAATGTCGTGAAATTCTATCGGGAAAACCACTACTGGTGCCCTTGATGTATTCAAATTTTGCTTAATAATAAAAAACCTCAAAGAGTTGTTGCACCGATTTTCCCGCATTGCGTTTTTCCGAGGACATTTGTCCGAAAAATCATGTGTGTCCTTTGTCATATGTGCGCTATGTTTCAGTAAATGATCTGTGTATGTGTAGGTTGCAGATTGTGTTTGCTTTGATATTTTTCTAAATATTCAGTTAAATAACTTGACTAAATCAAACAAGTAGGAGACGTAAATCAATATGCTACAGTTGGGTTTCTGTATTCAGAAATTTTCACATGGTATCAGAGCGAATGCAGATCAAGCTGAAGCCATCAGCAAGAGGCTAAAGAATTTTTGCTGCAAGAGGGCAGCTGAAGCTGACAGATCCAAGAAGAGGTAGCGCAGCACCAGAGGCACAACGCAAACCCAGAAGAAGGGTGATGCAGAGCCAGTCTGCTCACGCAAAGCTGACTCAAGCCTTAGTGGATGACGCAGAGCCTGTCAAGCTCACGCTGAGTTGACGCATACCGTAGAGGATGACACAGTCCAAGTTGGAGTGAAGTTGTGCCAGTTGTCGGGGCTGGAAGTGGAACCTCTGATCTTCAAAGTTGCTAGTGGCGCATCGGTTTTGTCAGTGCAGAACAGTGCCTAGAAAAGTTGACAAAGTAAGGGCAAACAGTCTCTCAACAGATTTTCTTGCCAAGAAATCGGAGATTCGATCAAGAGGAGTGACCGTAGAGGGCTGATTCGGCAGAATTGGCGGAGGAATTCCAGGAGGGAAATCATTTGTCAAAGGGAGCATTCTCTCTAGAGGGTTTCTATCGCCAGGAAACCTAGATCCAGTCTGTTGCTCAATGTAGCAGCAGTAGAAGGGAGAAGAGCACTTGTTTCAAATGTTTGACCAGAGATGGCCCTGTATGGATTGAGAGATCAGGATAGGTTAGACGGTGTGTCTAACTTTGCTATCTGGAAAGCCAGAATCCTGACAGTCCTTGAGGAGTATGGCATCAAATACCACGCTGAGAACATCCTGGTTGTGTCGACCGATGTTGATGCTCTGAAGAAGATAGCATTGCCAAGAAGAAGACGAAAAATGAGGTGTGGACAACATTGACCACGTTGTGTCAAGGTAGCTTCGTCCAGAGGAAGATGCTTCTGGAGAATCAGATGCGGATTTTCCAAATGCACAGGGGAGAGGAGATCGATCCCTTCCTCTTTATATTGCAGACTATCCGAGACCAGTTGATTGCTCATGGTGAGGACTGACTTGAATGCAATCACAGATGATTGGGAGACCTTGTCCAAAGTATCTTGGGCAGAATGCAACTTCCAAACTGGGGGGACATGTGGGCAATCCTTCGACAGGAGGAGATTTGGAGAATAACCAAGAGGAAATTCAACGGTGGAGGAGTCAAGATAAACAAAGAGGAGGAAGATACAGCCCTAGCATATAAGGGACAGCGGCAGCAAGGCAAGAAGAAGAAGGACCTATCCAAGGTCCGGGGCTTTAGATGTGGCGAATTGGGACACTTCGCCAACACTTGTCCTAAGAAGAAGGGCAAGGAAGATTCTGATTCAAAGGTAGCAACAACGAAAGGGGATGATGGCAGCGAAGATGATGTGGCCATGAGTGCTCATGTACCTCGAGAGAAGAGGTGGGGTGACATAGATCTGTTGATTGAGCTAATGGTGATGGTGGGATCCTTGAGGTGCCCAAACTCTTGGATCACATACGAGCTACGAGAGACTTAAGACAGTAGCAGGACGACTAGAGCAGTGGATGCAAAGGATCATGGAAAGGTACAAGGTCGTGCTTGAACGTTGAGGACTGGAGTAGCGCAGAGGAGAGGTAGTAGCAGCGTGGAAGCAACAATGCAAAGGCTAATGAGATTTTAGCAATGCAGAGGCAGTGCTTACGCAGTGCAGTGCAGTAGACAGCGCATAGCTTCAGAGAGACATCATAGAGCAACAGTAGAGGGTGCTTCAGTGATGAGATGCAACCAAACTAACACATTTGTCATTTGCTCGATGATTGTCCTTCAGTTGCTTACTTCTCAGCAACTGAGTTTCAGTGCAATAGTTACCAGTGGCAGTGATATAGTTTGCATGATGCAACAATTTGAGAGGGAGTTTCAGTACAGATGTGGCAATGTCAGTGGCAGTGATATGGGCAGCAGTGCAGAAAGCAGTAGCGTAGTGGATTGAGGGTTGCAGGCCAAGCATTAGCAGCATAGGGGACCGATGAAAGAGATCAATGTGATGCTTCAGTGATGAAGTGTTGCTAGAGCACATTCCTTGCTAAAAGGGAGTGTTGAGATTTTGGGTAGCATCAGATGTGCTCTTGCTTCGAAACTTTGTGGAGGGGATAGAACACATGAGATCTCCAAGACCCAAAAATTGTTTATAGAAATTCCACCCGGTGTAGAAGTTATTCAAATAATTAAATTTTTTAATGGTACACATGTCGTGAGAATGTTCTAAGTGACGTGGATCAAGCCTTTTCTAATTTGAGTTGTTGATTAGAGATTAGATCACAGCTGTTGATTTCTCAATGAGAAAACTATTAAAGGAAGGCTTAGGGTCAATTGGAGGTACACACACACATTGCAGTAGCACTTGAGCTAAGTCGAAATTTTGGGGCGCAGTTTGCTGAGAATTTTCAGGTGAGTTTGCAGTGCTGGTGAGGGGCAGATCGGCGAGGGATAAAACTGATATGAGGCTGAGAATACATACATCAGAGAGGCAGATCCGTACCAAGTAGCGCAGAGGCCAGCAGGAGGGACGCAGCCCAACCACGCTGACGCAGAGGCAGTGCAAGGGCTGACTCAGAGGCTTCATGGTGACGAAGAGGCAGGCCCAAGCCCATAAGGGTGACCCAGGGGCAACCTGTGTTGCGTAGATAACTACGTTGGGCAGGAAAGCCTAATGCAGAGTCTGGAGGGACAACGTTGGGGTTCCAGTGGGCCAAAAAGGGCTTGTATTCAGTAATTCCTTGAGGGTTTGAATAAGCCATATTTTCCATCTCCGAGTAATAAGGTACAACAGTCGTGAAATTATTTGTCGGGAAAACCACTACTGGTGCCATTGATGTATTCAGATTCTGCTTAATATTAAAACCCTCAAAGAGTTGTTGCACCAGTTTTCCCGCATTGGTTTTTTCCGGGGACATTTGTCCAAAAAATCATGTGTGTCCTTTGTCATATGTGTTGAAATTTTTGGATAGCATCGGGTGTGCTCCAGCGCCAAAACTTTGTGGAGGGGCCAAAACACAAGAGATCTCCAAGACCGAGAAAGTGTTTGGAGAAATTTCATCTGGTGTAAATGTTATTCTAATAATTAAATTTTTTAATGGGGACCCTAAGTCTAACTTAGGGAAATTACAAAGAATAAAGTGAATTAATTTACAAATGTGATGAAATGTTCTAAGTGATGTGGATCAAGCATTCTTTTAATCTCAGTCGTTGATTAGATATTAGATTACAGTCGTTGGTTTGCCAACGAGAAAAGTATAAGAGAAGGGCTTGGGATCAATTGGAGGACACACACACATTGTAGAAGCACTGAAGCTAAGTCAAATTTTTGGGGCAGCGTTTGCTGAGGAATTCGAAGTGAGTTTGCATTGCAGTGAGGGGCAGAGATGGGCAAGGGATGATCCGATCCAAGACCGAGAATATAGCAGTAGAGAGGCAACATCATACCAGGGCAGCGCAGAAGCCAGCAAGAGGGACGTAGCCCAACCAAGCTGACACAGAGGCCACGCCGAGGGTGACGCAGACCCTTTTGGCTGATGCAGAGGCAGCGTAGAGGCCTTTAGAGTGACACAGGGGCCGCTTGTGCTGCGTTGCAATAGAGGGGCTAATGCAGTTGCAAGAAAAGTTGCACTGAGCTTTCTAGTGGGCCAGAAAGGGCTCGAATTCGTAATTCCCTGCCGAGGGTTGGATCAACCATATTTTCTATCTTCGAGTGATAAGGTACAATTGCCGTGTAATTTTTCTGTAGGGAAAACCGTTTCTGGTGCCCAAATTGTTGTATTCAGATTCTGCATAATAAAAATCCTCTAGAGTTGTTGCACAAGTTTTCCCGCATAAGGTTTTTTCGGGGACATTTGTCTGACAAATCTGTGTAATTTTGTCATATGTGTGTGATGTTCAGTAAATGATCTGTATATGTGTAGACTGCAGTTTGTATTTTCTTTAATATTCTTCTGAAAACTTCAGTTAAATAACTTGTTTATTAATGAAACAAGCAGGCGAAGTAGATCAAGTCACTGCAATAGGGTTTCTGTTTTGAAACTTTCACATGGTATCAGAGCATTGCAGATCAAGTTGATCCATCAGCAAAGCGACTGAATATATTTGTTGCAGGAAGGGCAGCCAAAGCAGTAGAGATCCAGAAGAAGACAACATAGCAACAAGAGGGACGCAAACCCTGCAAGGGTGACGCAGATGCTGACGCAACTCCAGAGAGATGACGTAGAGCCAGTCTGCTCATGCATACACTGACACAACACTAGAAGAGGGACGTTGAGCCAGTCTCCTCACGCAGAGGCTAACAGAGCACCAGGAGGGTGATGCAGTCCAAGTTGCGAAGTTGTTGTGCAGTTTGTCGAGACCGGAAGTGCGGTTTCTGATCTTCAGAAGTTGCTGGTGTGGCACAGGTTTTGTCGATGCGGAACAGTGCCTAGCAAAGGTGACAAAAGCGGGAGGAGAAAAGTCGCTCAACAAATTCTCTAGCCAAGGAATTTGAGTTTGACCAAGAGGAGTGATCATAAAGGAGTGATTCATTAGTTTTTTTGAAGGATTTCCGAGAGGTAAATCATTTTTCAGAGGGAGCACATTCTCTAGAGGGGTTCTTTCGCCAAGAAGCCCAGATCTAATCTTTTTCTGAGTGTAGCAACAGCAGAAGGGAGAAGAGTTTGTGATTCGACAGATTGAGCAGTGATGGTTTCTCATGGATTGAGAGATCAAGATAGGTTGGACGGTGTGTCCAACTTTGTCATCTGGAGAGCCAGGATCCTGATAGTCCTGGATGAGTATGACATCAAAGACCATGTAGAAAATGTCCTAGCGAACATGACACGATGCGGATCCCCCAGAAAAGGAGACTATTGTAGTCAGCGCGGGCTAGCACTTACGATCATGGATGGAGTGAAGGATCCGTGGTCCTGTGTTGTCGAAGAAACCGGCAGCAGGTATGGACAACATTAGGCTGCAAATGTGGAAACACGTACGGTCGAAGATGTACAGGAACGGGATGCAGTTGTTCCAAATGTAAAAGGGAAAGGAAATCGATCCCTTCCTCTTTAGACTTCAGACTATCCGGGACCAGTTGATTGTCATGGGCCCAACTCCGGATGAAGGGATCATGGTGAGGACTGCCCTGAATGCAGTCACTGATGAATGGGAAACGTTTGTCCAAAGCATCTTGGGCAGAACAGCGCTACCATCCTGGGTGGACATGTGGGCAATCCTCCGTCAAGAGGAAATCAGGAGAATAACCAAGAAGCAAAGCAGCAGCCGTGGAGTCAAAGTAAAGAAAGAGGAGGAGGATGTAGCCCTTGCATCTAAGGGACAGAGGTAGCAAGGGAAGAAGACGAAGGACCTCTCCAAGGTCCACTGCTTCACGTGTGGTGAATTTGGACACTTCACCAACACTTGTCTTAAGCAGAGGGCCAAGGTATCATCTGATTCCAAGGCAGCAACAGTGAAAGGGGATAGTGGTAGTGAAGATGACGTAGCCATGACTATGAGTGCTCATTAACTAAGGAAGTGGGGCAATATTGATCTGTAGAGGAACTGCAAATGGTTGGTGGAATCCTTGAGGTGCCCAAACTCTTGGATCACATACGAGCTATGGGAGCCTTAAGACAGCAGCAGGATGACTGGAGCAGTGCACGCAGAAGATCATGGAGAAGCAAAGGCAATGCTGGGACGCTGAATTTTGGAGCAGCGCAGAGGAGAGGCAGCAACAACAGCGTAGAGGCTAATGGAATTTCAGCAACGCAGAGGCAGTGCTTATGCAGTGTAGTGGAGCAAAAGGCGCAGTGCTTCAGAGAGACAGCGTAGAGCAAAAGGTGCTTCAGTGATGAGATGCAGCCCGACTAACTTGTCTGTCAGTTGTTGCGTGATGGTCCTTCAGTTGCTTAATTCTCAGCAACTGAGTTGTTGTGCAATAGTTAGCAGTGGCAGTGCTATAGGCAGCATGATGTAGCAATTTGAGAGGGATTTGTAGTACAAATGTCGCAGTGTCAATGGAAGTGACATGGGCAACAGTATAGTGGCAGCAACGTAGTGGATGGAGGGCAGCAGACCAAGCATCAACAGCACGGAGACTGATGCCAAGAACAGGGTGATGCGCAGTGATGCTTGGGGTAGCATCAGGTGTGATCTAGCTCCGAAACTTTGTGGAGGGGCTAGAACACACGAGATCTCAAGACCCAGAAAACGTTTGGAGAAATTTCATCTAGTGTAAAAGTTATTCTAATAATTAAAATTTTTAATGGGGACCCTAAGTCTAACTTAGGGAAATTAAAAAAATTAAAGTGAATTAATTTACATGTGATGAAATGTTCTAAGTGATGTGGATCAAGCATTCTTTTAATCTCATCCGTTGATTAGAGATTAGATCACGGTCGTTGGTTTGCCAACGAGAAAAGTATAAGAGAAGGGCTTGGGGTCAATTGGAGGACACACACACATTGAAGAAGCACAAAAGCTAAGTCGAATTTCTGGGGCGAGGTTTGCCGAGGAATTCGAAGTGAGTTTGCAATGCAGTGAGGGGCAAAGATCGACAAGGGATGATTTGATCCAAGGCCGAGACTACAGTAGCAAAGAGGTAGCATCGTACGAGGGCAGCGCAGAAGCTAGCAAGAGAAACGTAGCCAAGCCAAGATGACGCAAAGGCCAAGGAGAGGGTGACGCATAGGCAGCGCAGAGGCCTTAAGAGTGACGCAGGGGCAACCTGTGTTGCGCAAAGGCTTCACTTGGCTAGAGGGGTTGACGTAGTTGCAGGAACAGTTGCGTTGACGGTTCTAGTGGACCAGAAAGGGTTCGAATTCGTAATTCCCCGCAGAGGGTTGGATCAACCATATTTTCTATCTCTGACTGATAAGGTACAACTACCATGTAATTTCTCTGTAGGGAAAACCGATTCTGGTGCCCAGATTGTTGTATTCAGATTCTGCATAATAATAAAACCCTCTAGAGATGTTGCACCGGATTTCCCGCATTGGGCTTTTCCGAGGACATTTGTCCGAAAAATCTGTGTGATTTTGTCATATGTGCATGATGTTCAGTAAATGATCTGTATATGTGTAGGTTGCAGTTTGAATTTGCTTTAATATTCTTTTGAATACTTCAATTAAATAACTTGTTAATTAATCAAACAAGTAGGTGAAGTAGATCAAGTCACTGCAATAGGGTTTCTGTTTTGAAACTTTCACTATATGTTTGCTATGTTTCAATAAATGATCTGTATATGTGTAGGCTACAGATTGTGTTCTCTTTGATATTTTTCTGAATATTCATTTAAATAACTTCATTAAATCAAACAAGTAGAAGAAGTAAATCAATATGCTGCAATAGGGTTTTTGTATTCGGAAATTTCACAGATATTGCTTCCCTCTTCAAGCTTGATTGATGTAGATCCAATGCCTTTTATGAGATAATTGTTGTTGTCTCCAAGTTCCACAAAATAAGTGGATTTTCCCTTTGCTAGAGTCTTCAATTGTTTTGAGTGACCAGTCATGTGTCTTGAAGCACCGCTATTAATTACCCAAATGTCCTCTTCTTGAAATGTATGGAAGAGGGTTGAGAAAAGACCTCCATCTTTTATGATTGATACTTCCTTGGAAGAGAATAGGAGATTCCAGATCTTCTTGAATCCTTTCTTGAGATGGCTTGCAATCTTCTTGATGACCTTCATGATGCCCTTGAATGACCTTAGCTCTAATACCATGTTGAGAATTTAGTAGGGCAGTGTTTAATTCAATTCTCTTACTTGATAACTGCTTGTGTTACACTTTAGCTTCTTTTTCTTTGATTATTGCTATTACGATAAGAAATACATCAAACAGTTACCAAAACAATAAGAACAGTGACCCAATATGTACGCTGCAAGCCAGGGCCAAAACCCCTCCTTCCGAGGGGAAAACCCGCAAATCTCTTCTTATAAATGCTTCAATTGATGAATGTTGATTTCTATAGCATTGGAAAGTGTTCTAAGTCTCATTTTTGGTAGAGAGGCTTGGACATCAGTTATCCAGAGAACCCAGAAATCGTTTGTGGAAATTCCACTCGGATATGACTTTATTAAAATAATTAATTATTTTATAAGTTTAAACTTAAGGAAATTAAATAATTAAAGGGTATTAATAGAGCAGAGTGTGAATCTTCTATTTAAATAAGGAGAATGTTTGCCTTATCATTACATGGAAAAATTACAAGTTGGTTTAAAGACCTTCCAGCCGCAAGCATTATCAATTTTCATCAATTCACTCAAGTTTTCCTAGATAAGTGGGCAATCATGGGAAATGTTTTTCTCATCATAAGGAAATACAATCATTTGAAAAGACAGCTAGAGGAGACAGTACAACACTTTTCAGCCAAGTTCAATAAAGTATACAATTCAATACCTACTAAGATAAAGCCACCCCAAGGGTGGGCCGTCCTGCAATACCCAAATGCTTTTGACCCAGAAATGGCATTCCAGATAAGAGAAAGAGATCCTTCAAACCTGGAAGAAATATAGAATATGGCAATCACTGTGGAATACAACATACTAGAAAGAGAGGCAAAGTTAAAAGCAATAAAGAAGGACAAAGTAGCTCAAGAGAAACTGATTTCTTAAAAAATAAAGCTAAAAATGTTGAAAAATGCAGCCAACAAAATGATGCATATAATGGACAGGAAAGAGAAAGAATACAAGGGTGAGGTTGGAGCTGGTCATTCAAAACAGTCGGGACTATTTACTTGGGAAGAACAAACTCATCCACTACAAGGCAAGAGCAACAATCAAAATATGCATGCTGAGCTAGATTGCAAGGAAGAAGATGTAGAAAGTTGTTAGGTAAGTACTGGATACCTTCCTACATCTTGTGCTTCACTATTAAGGGAACATTACAAACAAATTGCAAATAGAAACAGAGAGCATTGCTCTGAAGAATCAATCAAGGGCAAGATAGATGATACAAACCCTTTTGCGGATCCAGAGGTCTTCCCCTTAAGCCATCTTGAAACCACACAATTTGGAATAGAGAATGAGTCAACACCTTTAGGATATCTACCTTTATGCTTTGATTCATTTCAGATTATAAAAAGAAATTGGCACCCTAAGGATCTATCAGAGGAAATTCATGGATTTCATGCTCAAGTTAACTACCACACAAATCAAGAAGAGTTGGTTGAGGATGAAATAAATCAAGAAATGAAAGAGAACCTACAAGACCTCTCTAAAAGCCCAAGTGATGATTCATCATCTTTTCCAGGTGAGTCTCAAGAAGACATCCAGCCTCAGAATCAGCCTTCACAAGAGAACGAGGACTGTTGTAGTTCTATCCAAAAAAAGATAAAAATGCCTCCTTTTTTAACTGAAGGGGAGATAAATTAGCTTATAAGCATGCAATCAACCTCTAAACCTTCATATGAACAGAACAGTTCTATTTATTTTCCTCCTAATCCCAGTTATCACATATCAGAAAATGGATTTATATTTCAACTCGAAGAGAAACAATCTGATAGTCTAGTATGTATAGTTTGTTGTGATGTTACTTACGTTGATAATTTTCCAAACTTTGATCAATCTGATGATGATGTCCTCCAAACAGAAACTAACCTTGCAGAGCAATCAACAGTTGATTTGTGGGGTGAAGTTTACTATCATCAGCTTGAAAAAAGTAAGCAGCCAATACAGGTCACCTATGACACTGATGAGGAAAGCCTTGAAAGTTTAGAAGTAAGTGAGGAGTCTCTGACTCTTTGCTCTACTTCACTTCAGTCCATCAGAAATAACTTTCACATAATTGGAAATCAGCAGTCTTTCAGCTTTGATGTTGAGGTTGAGGAGGATGAGGAACTTCTTGAGCAAGTTGTCAATGAGGAGCCTTCTCTTGAAATGGTTGAGGAAATCAATTGGAACATGGAATCCTCCTTAACTCCAGATTTGCAGCCACCAAGTTCCTTTGAACTACAAATTGTAGATGAAAGCATGGAAATTAATGATCACAAGAAAGTTGTTGCACTTCTTTCTCAAGAAGATTTGTTGCCAAGGAATGCTCCTACTCATCAACATGGCGGTTTTCTCACAGAGCTCAGCTCACTCTATCAAAGCACATCAGGTTTGTTAGAGGATAACATTGCCATATATGATGAATCTACTAGTTCAAAAGATCATGAGGAAGAGGTGGAGTTTCTTTCCCAAAAGAGTCCCAAGCATAGCCGAGTGGAAGGAGGAGTAGTCCTGAATGAAGCTTATGTCTCAAATCCTCTAGATCAGGTATTATTCCAAGATCCATTTGTTGTTTTCCTTGAGAAATCTAAAGGAGGAGTGTGTTCTGCCAAGAATAGTTTGTTGCAAAATGTGAGAAAACTTTTAAGCATTACTGCACGAAAACAATTGAGGTGGAAGTGGCCTTTTCATTTTGTCAACACCCTCAAAGAGTTGAACCAAGATCCCTCATGCAATCATCTGCTTGATTGGTTGTATTGGAAAAGAGAGTTCACCAAATGAATGTATATATCATGTATAAATTAAATTATGATAGATAGGCATGAAAATCAAAGATGAAAAAATCGTTATCGGGATATTATCGGCGAGGGGAAAAAATCGGAAAAAATCGGAATTATCGGCAAAAAATCGTAATTATCGGCAAAAAATCGTCACATACAAAAATATTCATTTTTTTTCAATTTTTTTAATATCTAAAGCATCTACAGCATAAAATAAATGCATTGACACATAAATATGAAAAAAAAACTAATATATAAGATGTGTAATATCATGTCTAGTGCTACATCACACATAAAACTAAATCTTGTCCTGAATACTAAGTCCTGAGTCTCAAGAGTCAACTCAGCCTCAAAATATCAACAAAAAATATAATAATGTATCTCATATCATGAGTCATAATGTCAACAGTGATATACAAAGGAATGTCAATGCACCAGTGACCATATAACCTATGGTCCTATACTATTGATCAATGATTTCCTCTGCCCCTCTTGCGAGAAAATACAATAGCTTTGCCTTTCTCTCTAGATGAAGATGCTGGCGGGACTGGCAATGGGCTTTGTCGTGCTCTAGAAGAAAAAAATGAAGCACTAGAACCGGAACGGGAACCTGAACCACTAGGAGCTAAAGGAGGCCGACCACGTCCTCTACCGGTAGTAGTGGTAGGTGGTGTCACCTCCTCCTCCTGCTCCTCCTCCTCCTGCTCCTGCTCATCCTCCTCCTCGTCCTCCCCCTCCATTACCTCCTCCTCTATCCAATCAGGGGCTGATTCCATGACAGGCCTCTCAGTCTCAACCCTCCATTCAGCGGTGGTGTCAATCGCATCTAAAGAGATGGCCTCCACATCAGGGGTCCTCTCAAGTTGTCTCACCCACAATCTAAGATTGTAGTAGACGTAAACCATGTCATTGAGCCGCTGACCCTCCAACCTGTACAAGGGTCATAAATTAATAAATTAAATATTTAAAAAAAAATATTTAATGAATTCAAAAAATCTGTTCGAAATTTGAATATGTTAAGTGTTTTACCTGTTGCGCCTTTTGGTGTGTATTTTTTCAAATACACTCCAGTTGCGCTCGCATCCTGAAGCGCTACATGTTTGGCTAAGTATTCTAATGGAAAATTTTTGGAGTTTTGGTACTCTGCCACCGTAGCTCCTCCACCATGCATCTACAAGTTACAAGTTACAACAAATAAGATAAACTTATAATTTATAAAGTTACAAACATAAGAAAATTTTTAAAATAATGAAAATCTTACCTGGCATTTTAGCAGTCCTATCCTAGACAGCCATGTCGAAGCTCAAGGTGCCACCTGCCATTCTGTATACCTCCATCTCTTTAGATATCTCTGCACGGTCTGATGGACTTGGCACCATCTTCTGAACACAAGTGAAAAAGCCATCCATGACCTCAGCATCAAATACAAAACCACATGAATAAGCAAATGCGGGGTTCAGGAAGAGCCCTGCAGCATGAATGGGGCGATGGAGTGTGTTGTTCCATCGATCATCAATCACTTCCCATAAAAGAAGTTGTCTCTGAAACCCATCATCACCCTTATCATCATAATAGCTGCGAACAGCTTCTTTGGCCCTATCCATGGCCTCATACAAGTAACCCATTGCGGGCTTCTCTCCATCCACCAATCTAAGAACCTTTACCAAAGGTTCACTAATGCTGCACACCTCTTCCACTCCAGCCCAGAAATCTTCCTGATATGACACCAACCTGCAGATGGCCTGTCCCTCTGATTTGCGACTGATAGTCAAAGCACGCCACTCATCTGAAAGAAACATTCTCTTCAAATCCCACTTAGAATTCAAGAGGGATTGAAGAGAGATGAAAGTAGTGGCAAATCGTGTAATAGCAGGCCGCACCAACTCCTTATTGTTGGTGAATGTCCTCATCAAATGAAGCACAGATCTATGGTTATATATAAATTTTGTGATTCTCTTTGATGATTCTACAATATCTTTGACAAAATCAAGCTTTCCGATGTCCTCCAACATCAAATCCAGGCAATGTGCAGCACAAGGTGTCCAAAATATGCTTGGATACCTCTCCATAAGCATCTTGCCAGCTAAAACATAGTTTGCAGCGTTGTCTGTTATGATTTGGACAACATTTTGGGGCCCAACCTCCATAATGAACACATCTAATAAATCACATAATAATCTTGCATCTTTGACATGTGCAGATGCATCAACAGATTTTATAAACATTGTCCCCTTGGGACAACTGACCAAGAAGTTAAGAAGACTCCTACCCCTTTGATCAGTCCAACCATCTGACATCACAGTGCATCCTGTGACTTCCCATGATGCCCTTAAGTCTTCCAATCTCTTGGTGCAGTCAGCGTTCTCATTTTGCAGAATGCGCCCTTTAAGGTCATGATATGTAGGGGCTTTGTATCCTGGGCCAACAACAGCGATAGCATCAATCGCAGCCTGATAAAATGGATTGTTCCTGGCAACATTGAAAGGAATATCACTCCAAAGAAACAGTTTGCCCAACAACCTATCAACTTCTTCCTTCTCCTTTTTTTTAATAAGGGAGGTGATAGATGGCTGTGCTCCGGGAGTGGTTCTAGGAACAAAAAATGAGGAGGCAACTGCGGGGCTGCCTGTAGAAGAGGCTGATGCTGAAGAGCCACTACCACTCTCACGCTCAACTCCAAACTTTGATATTTGACTCTTCAGAGCTGCTTTGCTGACTTTAGCGGCTTCCATTTCTTCCAATGAGTTCATGGCTCTTTTGATTATTTCTGAATTGGTTTTAATGCAAGGGCCTACTTCATGCCCAGGAATCTGTGCCAGGTGGTATTTCAACCTGTATACCCCCCCTGCCATGTGTTGACCACATAATTTGCAAGTCAAGTGTAATCGGTCAAACCCCCCATCAGGGTCACCAAATTCCCAGAAAGGATCTAATTTCCTTGGCATGTTGGAAACTTTGAACTTTGAATGTTGAAATTTGAACCTAGGGCACAAGAAAAATTGCCAGTTAAAAAATAAAATAAAAAAATTACAATTTTACATGCAACATTTTGATTTTTTTCACAAAAAAAAAACCCTCAACTGAATGCAATAATAATAGGAAAAAATACATGTTGAAACACAAACAAAAATAATGGGAAGAACCTAAGAGCACAAGAAGAAATATAAAAAACAAAATTTAACAAACAAATTTTTGCATTTTTGACCAAAATAAACCCTCTCCTCTCAATAAAACAAAAAAAACAAAAAAACACAACCAAATGCAATCACAAATGATGAAAAATACATGGGTAATAGAAACCCATGGAAGAACAAGAGAAAAACAAAAAAAAATGGGTCAAATTTGATGCCCATACCTGGAAAAACGTTTTGCCGGAGACACTTGGTCCAAATTCAATGTTTGTTCGCTTGGCTTGCAAGAGATTCTTCACTATTGGGCGTGTAAATCACCTCCTTCCCTCCTTGGCTGCTCTCCTTTTCTCCTTGGCTCTCATACCCCACGCTGTCAAAGTAAAAATGAAAAAAAAAAACCCAAAAACCGGCATATAACCGCGCTGTCCAAGCCTCCCACGATAATTTCGGTTCGACACGCGATAATTTCGATATTATCGCGATAAAATCGCGATAACGATAATTTCAATTTATCGTTTTAAATTATCGCCGATATTATCGTTCGGCTCAAAAACTCGCGATAATTTCAAATTATCGCGATAATATCGCGATTTTTTCAACTTTGATGCAAATAAACTCAGCCTTTGAGCATCTTTTAGTTATAGATTGTTTTGAAAATACGAAAACAGAGAAAAGATGAAAAAATAGGGCAGATTTGAAAAAAGAGGTATAGCCCCATACCCAAAAAGAGTACTACTGAAAGTGTGCAAGCCTAAATGCCACTACTTGTTCCAAAAAATTCTTGTTCAGTCCTCTAGCCTAATCATGGCTGAACATGTTTTCAATTTATTGTTGATAGGTTAGTGAAAGAGAAATTGTCAAAGCATATAAACTTGACTTGTCAGTAGGAATAGATTAGGAAGAAAAGATATTGGTTCTCCATGCTCAAATCTGAATCAAAGAGAAAAGATAGGGATGCCTAACAAATTCTGAATCATAGCCCTCGTGTTTTCTAGTTTTTCATTATACAAAAATATTGCGTGCGCAGCTTGTCCGAATGCCACAGCCCATGGAAAATCAGATTGGTTAGACTACGTAGAGAATAAGAGAGTTCATTAGCCTAATCTGAACTCTTGGAGGAAATAAGATAGAAGTAGATAGTTTGTTTTGCTTTCAAAAGAAAAAATGTCAAGGGTTGTCTAGTCCAAATGCACCCAAGGAAGAAAAAATGTTAGGCAAATAGATTGAGTAAGTAAAGATGAAGATGATTTGATCATGCTATTCAAATCTATTAAGATCATAACTTCACAGCAAGCATCAGCAAGAGAAAAGAGGTAAAAATATGGCCAATGAATGAGGCATTGGTCTCCATCAAGCCAGAGATCTGAAAGTTCTGGACACCTCCTAAAAAGGAGTTGCCCTCACCAAGTGGAGCCACTGTTAGTTATCCATAATTTTCACTATCTGAAGATGACTAAGTATCGGTTTTAGATTTCTAGAAACAAAGTTCATGAACATTGTGAGTTCTAAGAAATCTCACTACCTTCATTATCCTTAAGATAATTTTTTCACTATTTCATCATCCCATCATGTCAATGCTCAGCTCACCCATCCCAGAAGACCCATCATGGGCTCATGTCACTCAGTTTGTCTTTTTTGTGTCACCTTTGGCCTCAGCCCTCTATTTTGTTTTTCCTAACTCCTCCATTGTCCATCTAGAGCTTTTTAGGGCATTTTTTCTTGGTTTCATGACGTCCATGGTTAAACATCAACAAGGCTTATATCTTGATGCTCTTACACCTCTTCATATCCTTAATATACCTTCATAAACACTTCCCATCACTCATATCCCTCAAATTCATCATTTTTCTAAAAAAACTAGCCTATTACTACAATTTGACACTTTTCGAGACTAACACTGTGTTTTGCCATTTTGGATCCCTTCCCCTCACTCAATCCTTGAAATTCCACTTTCCCCTACTTCCTAACATCCATCCCTATCCCCCAAAATTTCCCCAAGAATTTAGACAACCCTTAACCCCTTCATTCCCCTCCCTCTACAACGCAATCCTAAATCCCCTACCCCAAACCCTAATTTCCTCTTCTAACTAAGCTAGGGTTTGCTATGGAAAAGAGGCATAGGAGTAGAAGATCCATATCGTAGGTCATATCAGCAATCATGAAGCCATACCAACTCATAAACATCATGCCTCCATCATTTTTCAAGAATTCATTCCAAGGGCCTAATCATTTGCCACACCTAGGGCCAGTTTTGCTTAAAAATATGTTTCTGACCAAACAGAGATGAATTTGGCAAAAGTGAGAGAGGTTTTTGTCCATCATAGGGCCAAGAAGAAAAAATTCCTTCAGTTTTTACACAGGTATCATGGTTTGGGAGCAATATCAAAAACACATGTGTCCCAGGAGAATTTCTGCACTGCTGGAGTGACCTTGGGAAAATAAGGTTTTCTCACAGCTAGAGTGTCCAAATGACCTGCTTGATGAGTCAAAAGACAATTAGACTTGAAGAGCTTTCCAATGAGCTATCATGAGCTCAATTTGGAGTTAAGGAAGGGCTCCAAAAGTTGTCTGCACCAGCACTCTGCCTTTCTGCACCATCATTCAGTACCTTTTGACCAGTGTTGCGAAAGTTAGTTTTTGGACAAGTAAATGGACACCAAATGGAAAACCAAAAGTATTCTTGGAAAGAAAACTCAACGTGCTTTCCAACGAGCTATCACGGCGCTCATTTCGACACCGAGAAGGCCTCCAAGGCCCTCTGCGAATTGGTGCTACGCACAAACGGAGTGGCGCTGTGCACAAAAGAAATTTGGCCAGGGTTGCCAAAAAGTTGCCAAAATTCAGTTCTTTGCTCCTCAAAGTTTGGGAAGAATGATAAACAGGTCAAATGATGACAAAGAGCCTCCTTCATAACAACAAATGGCTTCAAAGTGTTTCAAGCTGCTCTCTAGGGTTTGACAAAGAGGCAATGATCACACCTCACCAAAAAGACAAAAAGGCAAAAAATATTAGTGCAAGGTTTTGACCTCTCAAAGAAACAGTCGGAGGCTTTTTCAAAAGGTCCAAGGAGAAAAGCATGAGGGAGAAAATTGCCAAAAGAGGCAACTATGACAAGCCTAGGCTCATGGTGATAGAATGAGCTGTCCAACTCCAAAAGAGATAGTGATCTAAGGCAGAAGTTGTGTAGGCACCTACAAGAACAGAAGTGGCCAGCAAAAGCACAAAAATGGTTTAGAAAACTCACCTCCCTCACTAGACATACATCATTTGCAAACTACGAACAAACATGTAGCTGGTTTAAGAGCAGTAAAGCCTCCAAAATGGTTTCTTTATCAAGACATATTCTACAAAAGATGGTTAAACATGAATAACACTTTTACAAGACTGTCAAAAAGTGTTTCCCTACAGGGAAATTGATAAGGTCAAAGCAAGAATGATTCAAACAATGGTGGCACATCTCAAAATACCAAGCTGTTGTTGATACTTTCTGCTAGGGTTTTCCTCCCACCAAGAGGTTTTTCCTCACTACTTTACAGAAATACAGGACAAAATGTGAATCAGAGGAAAAAATGTCAAAAATGATCACAAGTTTGTTGTACACAAAGGTTAAAACATCATAAAAAGGTTCATGTTTACAAAAGAGGGTAAACGACATTATTTGAGTTGGTTGAAGGGTTTGTGAGCACAAGGAGAACATCAATGTACTCCAACAAAGGAAAAAGCTATGTTCCTTATGTCAAAATGCCACCTACAAGACCAAAAAGGCCAAAAGCACAGTGAGATAAATAAAAAGAGAAATCAACATTAGGAAAGTGGGTTTGGACTCATAAATTTATTTTTCAAAAAACTATAAAGCCTCCTTGACCTCTTTCCCATCTCATTTATCATTGCAGAGAAGAAGAAAACCATTGAGAGAATTTTTAAGGGTTTTTGTCCGAGTTTGGCAAAAAAGTTCAGACACTGCGCACCGAGGCCGGCGCTACGCACCTGGCCATCGGCGCTGCGCACAAAGGAGGCAGTGGCAGTGTTATTTAACACTGCGTTGTGCACCAGGAGGGCGGCGCTACACACTTGTGCGGGTGCTACGCACAGGCCCAGAACGGCCTGACTACCCACACATTCACCCGACGCTGCGCTTCAATAGGCCCGACAGGCCCATTTCTAGCCCGACTCGACCCGGCGCTGCGCACAGACCTGCCAGCCCAACCAGACCTGAATGTGCAGTTAGGTGGCGCTACGCACAGACAAAACTTGGCCCAATTTGCTCAAAAAGGGCCAAAAATTCGAGTTTTTGCCTCCAAATCTCCTGCAATCAATCAAGCAAGACCTAAAAGCTCTCATCAAACAGATTTTAATGAGGAAGAGCAGGAGGATGATGATGACCATGAGGAGGATGAACATGGCAGCCATGAAGGGAAAGACAGTGATGAATTTGAGCATGACAGTGAAAAGAGTGCTAAAATGAATGAAGACAATGAAAATGAAGAGACAAAGAGAGAGGTTGAAGAAATTGAAAACCAAGAGCAGACAAATGATGAGGCTGAAACAGAGTTTGAAAATGAAGACAGCGACCAAGACAGTGGCTCAAATGAGACAGTCAGTGATAAGCAAGGAAATAGTCATGACAGTCATGACAGCTGTCATGACAGTCATGACAGCTGTCATGACTGTCATGACACTAATCAGCCTCCGAATGACCAAGGAATTCAAAGTGACAATGTTGAAAGTGACAGAGAAGAAGACCTTAAAGAAAGACAGAGCCAACATGAGGCAAGAGAGGAGGGTAGTGGTCAGTTTGAGAGCCTAGATGACAGTGAGGAAAGTAATGATGATGATGAGGCTAAAGGTCAAGAAATCAGTGACCCAATGGAGCATGAAGTCACTCATGAAAGCCATGACAAAGATGAAAAGGCTTGTGACTTCATCAAGGATCAAGGCACCCTCATCACTCCTCTCACATGCACCTACCACAGAGGCAAAAGAGATGTGTTTGCTGCCTCAAAAAGGCAAAGGGCCATCTCTCCTTCAACTATCAAGCACAAAGACAAAGGTAAGGAAAAGATGGACAAAGGTGAGCAACAGGTAAAGGTAAGGAGAAGCAAAAGGATCAAGAGTACTTCTCAAGGGCCTCAATCCATTGATCTAGACAGTAATAATGAGGACAAAGAGATGAACACTAGATTGCTTCTCTTGGAGAAGGATGCACAACTTTAAGAGTGGGAAAGAGACTTTGAGATTGCACAATGTGTCATCCACTATTACAAAGAGAAGCATAAGCATTTCAAGGAGGTAAAGAGAGGCCTTGCCCTACAAAAGAAAATGACCAAGCATTATGCAAGGAAAAACATGCTTGCTTGTGCCAAACTGAGGAAGGCCCTCATGGAGCTAGCAGACCTAAAAAGAGCCAAAGTGCTGGACAGCCTTGTAATTTTGGCTGAGGCTTCTCAACAGGTGTCCAAGACCTCTTGAGGGACCTCTCCACAAATTTTGAGGCAAATTGGACAACTTTTTGGTTTTTCCAAATTTTGACCCCTCTGTGCGCAGCACCCTAGGCGCTACGCACAAAATTGGTTCATCCTCAGCTCTCAAAGTTTACATTTTTGGATTTCTCACTTCACCAGCAGTCTGCTCACCAATTTTCAGATCATTTGGAGCTTTTTTACCCCCTCAAAAGGTCAAAAAACATAAAAAATTTGACCGTTCTGCCTCATTTTCAGACCAGGCGCTGCGCACAGAACAGTGTTGGGAGATTTGATTTCTGAACAGGTAAATGACATCCACTCAACACAACTCAACCATTTCTGGAAAGTAGACTCATCAGACTTTCCAACGAGCTATCACGGAGCCAAATCTAGTGTCGGGAAGAGGTCCAAAACTCAGCTGCAAGAGACCCTATTTTTTTGCTGAAGTGGCGCTACACACAGAGGCTACCTAGTGTGTTTTGGACCAAAAGTCAACAAAACACACTCATTTATTGCAAATAGATATTTTTGAATTTTTTGAGGCAAATTAAGCTAGAATTAGGTGCAAATAGTTATTTTAGCATTTATTTCTTGGGATATTATGTGCCTTGGGCCTTGCATGGTCTCTTGGCCATAAATGATATTTATGACTATATTTGACATTTTCCTACCACATTTAGGGTTTTAGTCCTCATTTGCTCCATAAATAGAGCATGAGGCCCCTATGTATTTTGTTGGCATTTGATGAGCTTGAAGAGCAACATACATGGTTTCATGAGCTTGGAGAAGAAATTGGTTTTGTGAAGTGGATGAATGGCCTGTTTGACTTGATGATTTCGCAGGATTCCATAGCTTGGTGAATGGTGATGTCTTCCTAATTTGTCTATTGGTTCCTTTGTTATCATTATGTTTCATATTTCTTGGCTGCTATTAAACATAAAAGTATAGGTTGAGACATTTTCTTTGAGGTACCTCAGTCCTCCTGTTTGTTACAGCTTTGACGTTTTCTCTTTTGGCCATCTTAAAGAATTCTTGACTACTCCTTAGGTCCACTAATTTTTTTTTTTTGTTTCATGTATGGTTAGTATGCTAACTTACAAGTATGATTCATGGTATGCCCTGCTTATTTGAAGTTTTCAAAACCCTATCTTGAAGTTTTTCTGTGAAATATTGATTGTTAGGTTAAGTCAAAGAGGTCTCGCTCGATCTTGCCCTTTGTCCATGCTTACAAACTTGTTTCAAAGTTCCCAATAACTTGATATATGCTGTTTAGGAGTTCCCTCTCCATAAATTGAGTTATTTGTATTGTCTTATGTGTTTTCCAAAAATCTGAAGGTGAATTTCTAAAGTTAGAAGCTCTTATGCTTTCTATGTATCACTGGAATGTTTCTCTTGGATGTTTATAGTTTATTGAGCTTAATGGTTTGCCCTACCTCATGAATTGTAACTTTTAAACTATATATGTTTAAGACCTTTTAGTCTTTCCCAAACTTAAAGTTCACTACACCTCATACATCACCTTAAGGATCCATTAACCTTGCTAAATCGGCTTTGCCACACACTCTGTTTCATCATTTAGATACCCTTGACTTCATTTGACTCCATAGCCCAATGGCTTTGACATACTCTCACTCCACCTATTCCATTTGATCATCTTACCCAACCAAAACAATCAACAAACCCTACACCTAATAACTAGCCTAAAATCAAAACCCTAGAGCAAAAAGAACACATCCTTTGCACCCAATAGAGAGATCCCTCTCTGAGTCCATGAAGGCTAGGCCCTCGAACTCCAAAGCTTGGTTCCATGTTACCCTGTCATTTGGTCTTCCAATCTGCCACCATTTTGATTAACTTCTTGTACTCATTCCCTATTTCCAGATTTATAATAAAATGGCTCAGCTTTTTTGAAATGTTTGCAGTGCTTTTCATGGTGTCTCTCTATTAGTTGTAGTTTTTGTTTATGTTGCTTTGTATTGCTGAGTATTTCCTATTCGGAATATTACAGTGGTAGCAGAGCTCATAGACTTGGCTCAGCCTGTGGAGCAGATCAGTCTATGACATTCCGAGACAAAGAATATATCACTTACCGAAAGCAGCGGTACAGGAGCAGAGAGCGAAGGCTCAAGCCCACATTTGGAGAAGGGGACTGCGTTCCAGTAGAGGACACAAAGGAGGAAGTACCCATGGCAGAAGAGGTAGATGAAAAGAAGGAGTTCGGTAATCTCCTCTTGACATCTGTACAGGAACTCTCCAGAAAAATAGAGATGGGTCTAAAGTTTGCTGGGGAGAACAAACAACATGAGACCCCAAGGGGATTTCACATCGGAGAAGGGTCCGACACTTCCCATCACACACAAGAGCAGAACACAGCGCAGCAGGTGGAGCTACGCACTCCCCCACGTTCCACTATGCCTACATTCTTGACTGCAGGGACGGCAACAGGAGGACCCGAGGAGCCAGAGATAGTTCATTATGGGGATTAGTTTACAGAGTATCGTTCATATGAGCGAGAGTTTGGTGAAGCTCTCTCTTTCCACGATTTTTGCCAATTGAAGAACAACAGCAGACCCCGCAACCAAAATAGAGGAGGTGGGTACATGCAGGGAGATGAGCTGCAACGTACCATGGATAGATTTTTTGCCAACTTATAACAGGTCATCTAAATGTTCAACAAAAGCTTGGGTACAAAAGTTGGACATTTACTTTCAGGTAAAACAGATGGTGGAGGTGGAGGCCATCAAGGTGGCAACAGTGCACCTTGAGGGGGAAGCCCATGACTAGTGGTTCCATGGGATGGCCACGTTGGGTCACTTTGTAGTGACAGTGTATGCAGAGTTCACCCGGAGATTGGTGGAGAGATTTGCCGGGAAGGATTCGGAAGAGCATTTTGTCGAGCTAACCAAGCTCAAACAGATTGGGAACCCAGAAACTTACATTTTTGAGTTCTTGAGGCTTTCAGTGATGGTGCCAAACATGTCTGTAGCCATGAGGATTTACATGCTTATTGATGGGTTGGCAGAACCTCTGCATGGGTTAGTTAAGTCCACTAGGCCTGCTACACTTCAAGATGCAGTCGGGAGGACAAGGGACTTGCAAGATGCTTTGCCCAAGACTAGAGCTCCTTTCTCCCATATATCGATATTTCAGCCAAAGGGGAAAGACACGAGAGTTCCACCACCGAAGGGGAACCAGGGCCAAGGGCCTTTGGACGATGACACCCAGATTGACTTGAGACGAAGGAAGCTATGCTTCACATGCCAGGAGCCATGGGCACCGAGTCATTGATGTGCCGCAGGGAAGGCACATTACATCGAGGTCTTCTCAGATAGTGAGGGAGAAGAAGAGCTTATGAGGAGATAGAGGGAGAGGCCAGCACTAAGGCACAAAGAGGAGATCATCCACCACCACCTCCCCCAAGAGCAAGAGGGGCAGCGTTTGCACCCACGGGAGGAGTCCTTGCATCTCTGCGAGGAGTTCCGAAGTATTTGACACTGCGTGTCCGAAGCACCGTCCAAGGACAACGCATTTCAGTTCTGGTAGATAGCGGGGCCACTCATAGCTTCATTGATGCCCAACTAGTACAGAGGAGGGGCATACCGACAAAGAGTTTTGATGGCTTCTCAGTGTTGGTTGTGGGCGCCAAAACCATGAAGTGTATAAGGTATGTTCCAGCATTGGCAGTGACCATGGGGATGTACACGATGACAGACCACTTCTTTGTGGTTGACATCCCAGATACCAATGTGGTATTGGAAGTACAGTGGTTGACTACGTTGGGTAAGGTCAACACCAATGTTGCACGAAGCGGGGACGTTTTTTGGAAGCGGACAAGAAGAGGACGATGTGATGATTAGAAGCATGCACACATACCCAATTGCAGATAGTTTCAAGATAACTTCCGATGGAGGGAAACACTCGAAAGTGGGGCATAGAGTGGCCGTAGAAATCGCGTATTTCGTAGGCGACACAGTAAGGCCAAGACACTCTTGATCAAAAGGGCCTATTGGACGGTGTACTCCATGGTTTTTGGGGACATACCAATTGCAGGCAGCCGCCACCGAGGGTTTGAGCATACTATCGAGTTGAGTAGATCCAAGTAGTGATCACCACCCCCATAGGCACCCCAAGGCCCTATAGGGAGGAGATTGGGAGAGCTATCCATGAGCTCTCAGCCCTAGGACACATCCGACCCACACTAGCCCGTTTTGTTTTTCCTTGCTTTTTCTCAGAAGAAGGATGGCAAATTGCGGATGTCATCAACTATAGGGCACTCAACAAAAAGACCATGAAGAACCGATACCCCATCCCCGGGTGATCGACGAGTTGATGGATGAGCCGATGTGATCAAAGTTCTTCTCCAAGATCAATCTGAGGTCAGGGTACCATCAGATCAAGGTGAGGTACCAGGATGTCCCCAAGACGGCATTCAGGTGCCATTATGGCCATTTCGAGTTTCTAGTGATGCCCTTCGGGCAAACCAACGCACCGGCCACCTTCTAATCTTGCATGAACCACATCTTTCGTGCTTAGTTGAGGAAGTTTGTGCTGGTGTTCTTTGATGATATCCTCATATACAAGCGCACTAGGTAGGAGCACTTGCAACACATTGAGGTTGTACTGTATATTTTGGAGGAGCAACATTTCTATGCTAAGATTACCAAGTGCAAGTTCGAGTTGACAAAGATGCTCTACTCGGGGCATATCATTGGTGTGGACGGAGTGAGAGTCCATGAGGAGAAGATCTGTGCCATCTGGGATTGGCCGGAACCGAAGAATGTGACAGAGCTCCGAGGATTTGTAGGCATCTGCACCTACTACCGGAAATTTGTCAAGGGAATTTCCCAACTTGCTGCAACCCTAAGATCTCACAAAGGAGGGGGCATTTGGCTGGACTGATACTGCGCAGAGGGCTTCTGACAGGCTCAAAGAGGTGATGAGCAACTGTCTGGTATTGGCTTTGTCGGACTTCACGCAACCCTTCATTATGGAGTCTGATGCTTCGGGGTAGGGAGTAGGCGCAGTGTTGATGAAGGGGGGCCACCCTATAGCTTTCGAGAGTCGAAAGTTACTGTCGCATGAGAGGTTGTATCTGATATACTACAAGGATATGCTGGCCATTATGCATGCATTGGCCAAGTTTCAGGAGTATTTGGTAGGCAACAGGATTCAGGTGAGGACTGATCACAACAGCATCTGGTTTTTTCTTGAGCAGAAGCAGTTGCAGGAGAGGCAGCAGAAGTGGGTCAGTAAGATTCAGGCCTACGACTTTGACATTGAGTATGTCAAAGGGAAGAACAACGTGGTGGCAGATGCTTTGTCACGCAGACCAGCAGTGTTGTCCTTGATGAGCTTAGATGCAGACTGGAGGGCTCAATTGTTAGTGAAGTACTCCAAGGACCACTTTCCTTGCAAGGTAATGGACGACCAGATTTCAGATGACAGGTACAGAGTGATGGATGAGGTCATCTATTACCGAGACAGAATCTTCTTCACTGAGGATTTCGAGCTCAAGGAGAAGATATTGCATGCATCCCACGATTATCCGCTATCAGGCCACCAGGGATTCACAAAGACCTACAAGGCCATCAGGGAGAGGTTCTCTTGGAGAGGCCTCAAGGAGGACGTACTCCAGCATGTCAGAGTGCGAAGTATGTCAAAGGAACAAGGGGAAGATGAGCCACCCAGCCGGATTGCTACAGTCGCTTCCCATTCCAGAAGAACAGTGGGAAAGCATCTCTATGGATTCCATTACTGGGTTCCCCGTAGTGCAGGGCAGGGATTGCATCTTTGTAGTTGTTGATCGACTAACAAAGTATGCCCATTTCATCGCCATATCGGCACAGTACACAATTGCACAAGAGGTCGAGCTATTTTTCCATGATGGTTTTAGATTACATGGTCTTCCTAAGACCATAGTCAGTGACAGGGACAGTCATTTCATGGGCGGCTTTTGGCAGGATCTCTTTCGTTTGGTGGATACAGAGTTTACTCATCGTACCAGCTATCACCCTCAGAGGGATGGGCAGACGGAGATAGTGAACAAGTGGTTGTTAGGCTGCTTGCGGAACTATGTCATAGGGCTGTAAAAGGCATGGCTGCGTTGGCTTCACCTGGGAGAATACTTCTACAATACTACTTTTCACATGTCTATGGATATGTCTCCATTTTATGCTTTGTATGGATATCATGCTCTGACTTTTGTTGATGTTATGTTCGGAGCTAGCAAGCCCCCCAGGGCCAAGGACTGGATCCAAGAGAGCCAATATATACTCCGAGCTCTTAAAGACAACTTAGCCACCGCACAGAACCAGCAGAAGTTGTATGCAGATAAAGGTCGGGTAAAGAGATAGTTTGAGGTAGGTGACTTGGTCTACCTCCGACTTCAGCCTTACAGGCAATTTATGCTGAAGCAGAAGGGGGCCGAGAAGCTTAAGCCCTGAATCTATGGACCTTACAGGGTGATCCGTCGGGTAGGAGAGGTTGCTTATGAGTTGGAATTGTCAGCAGGGAGTATGATACATAACATCTTCCATGTATCATGCCTGAAGAAGGATTTGGGGCAGCAAGTGACTGCAACAGAGGAGCTTCCACCTACAGATGATGAGGGGCATTTGGTGTTACAGCCAGAAGCCATTTTAGACACCCGGGAGAGACAGCTACGGAGCAAGACAGTCAAGGAGTATTTGATGAGATGGAGTAATCTTCCAGATGAGGATGCCACTTGGGAGAGTGAGAAGATCCTGCAGCATCCATCTCTGCAGTTGTTTGAGGACAAGCAACATTTTGGCGGGCAGGGCTGTAATATTCCCAATTAGCAACAACTAATTGGCAATATTAAATTTTGTTCAAATTTTGCTTTTCTAATGTTCAGGCATAAATAAAAGGATGTTGGGACCCATGACCCAACTTAAGAGAAATAAACTCCCTAAAGTCACTTAGCCAACATTATAATTTCAGCATGGAGCCTAGGGGGACCAAGTGACAGCGCAAAGGCAGCGTGGGCCAGGAAAACGCAGGGTAGGTAAGCCAGCGTGGCAAAGGAAGACAACGTAGCACAGTGGGGACGAAGGGAATGTTAGGGTCTCAAACATAAAAGGAGTGAGGCCTAGTTTCTCATCCATTCTATTATGCATCTTCAACATTTCTGTCTAACAGATATTGAGCACGCTTATGTTGTTCAGCTAAGTCTGCAAGTGTTGTTCAGCACACGGGTGTCTCCGTGTGGAGATCCCAACCTCAGCCTCGGGGGACTTCGAGTGTTTGCTCAGGTGAGGAGCTTTACCTTGAGTTTTCAAAGCAAACCACGCAAATTTATCCATCCAGGAGTTACACAGTCACTAGGCAGCGCAGTCTCTCATAGACGTTACGCAGTTTTGGAGGAGGGCAGCTCCGAGAGTGAGGGATATTTAATAGTTTCAATCCCATAGAAGTGTGAGGGGATCAGCCCTGCACAAGTTGTCTTTTGGAGAAGATTGAGACCAGCATTTCCAGCCATTCAGTTCAAAGGCCAACGTACTCACCAGGAGTGCGCAAATTTCCCAAGGGGGTCAGATTCCAGGGTCAGCCTTTCCAGAATTCCTCCCTAGGTTTTTCCGGGTTTTTGGAGAGTTAATAGCCGAAGTTTCATAATTTTCTGAGCAGGGGAACAACCCCAAAGAGCAACTCCATTGCAGCCAGAAGCAGCATTTTCCAGCAGCAACAGCAGCTCAGGGAGTTACGCAGTCCAGAGGAGAAGCAACCATCCACAACAGGGTTTTGAGAGTTATTGCAGCTTGCCTTGAGCAAGCCAAGGTGCTATCATTCTGATCACTTTCTTGTACTCATTCCTTATTTCCATATTTATAATAAAATGGCTCAACTTTTTTGAAATGTTTGTAGTGCTTTTCATGGTTTCTCTCTATTAGTTGTAGTTTTTGTTTATGTTTCTTTGTATTGTTGTTTATTTCCTATTCAGAATATTACACGGGATCCTTGCCATCAAACTTCCTCATATCCATCTTTGGAATATGGTGGGTCTTCAATCCAACATTAGAGTTTATGAAATCATGATTAACATTTATTTTGTTCTCATCATAAGTTTCCTGTACTGCCTTTTCGCCATTAAGAATCATTTCTTGTATCAACTTTGTCAAACCTTCCTTCAAACCTTCTGTTGTCACTCCTAGAGACAGCCTTGAGTTGCTAAAGACCAGTGCCTAGGACATCTTAAAACAGGAGGTCATCCAGGTTCTCTTTCATGTTCTATAGCGAGAATCCTCTGATATTAACTAGATGGAAATATTTGATATGTGGTTTTGGATCACAAAGAGAGCAGAGTAGTAGCTAGGAACTTTGATTATAAGGAGAGAGACTTGCTCAGAATGGGCCTGAAGTTGTCATGAAATAGAACTTGTTGCAAACAGGGCCGGATGTGAAACTAATGAACAGTTATTAAAGTTAATCAGGATGAGATCATGAAGAATGAGTATGGAAAGTCAGAGTGAGGTGGGCTTAAAAGGTATAAGAATCCACCCTTCAAGGACTTAAGAGGAAAACGGTAAAGAGAAGGAACTTGAAACGGAAATCATGCCCTAAGCTTGATTAAGGTAATACTATAAGTCATAATACGAGTACCATTCAAGATTAATTCATACATAGCTTATTGACCACCCGCATTCCGAAAGCAATGATAACAGGAAGGAAAATATGAGTGATATGAGCATTAAACTGAACAAATACATCAAAGACATAAATATTGTTCATCATTCCAGTAGGAATCCATTCTTGCAACAAACAGTCGTTATATTATTCTTCAAAATTGCTCTTCAGATATACTTTAAGAGAAAACCTCAAAACTACAAAATATGTTATGCAGACAACACACTTCCACTGTCAGAAAATTCAAAACCTTTACTTAGTCTGCGGTTTGGTCTTTTATAGTTGTTTACATGGACAGCGAGACCAAATATTTCTTTAGACAAAATATTCCCTGCTGATATTACAGTTTCCCATCTAAATCAAAAATGATGAGGCATAATGACATCTCATCTGGAACGGTATGATCTGACACAGACTATAACAAGAACATAACAGAAAATATGAAATATAGAGAGTGCATAGGGTGAAATCGAGATTTCACCCATTTTTACATTACATAGAAAATGAAAAATCAAAAGTTAAAGACAAGCCACATGGGCCAAATCGTGATATCCATCATTTGGTACGTCGAGGAGTGCCCGAGCCTTCTAGACGGCGTGAACGAACTGAAGATGAAGAGGATCCATGTTGACGAGGCAGAGAAGGTGGCAGCTGCTGTCAAGTAGAGGAAACTGGAGGATTCACGTACTCGTAACAAATTTGCCACAAGGTTTCCTCGGTTACTGATGTTGTGTTGTAGGTCTCAAACATAGACTGCAATTGTGTAAGCTCCGTATAATCCACGTGGACAGCAAAGAATTTCTTAACCTGACAGAGAAGGAAAAATTCCTTGCGCAGTGCAGCTATTATTGTCTCTGCCTTTAGCCGAGAGGTTTTCTCTAGAGTTATGTCCGCTTTGCACACGATTTTAGTCATTTTCTGATCATAGGCCATTAGGGGAAATAGTGCACCTGACTGTGGATCCCAGCATGGTGGGAGGCCAGCTTCTACCAGTTTGCACCACTCCTAATCGAACTTCTCCACTCCCTTTGATACCAGCACTAAAAACCCCAACGTGCTCATGCGTGCGTTTCCTCTTTCAATCATCTTACTGACATCCATGACTGTCCTGAAATAGTCGATCACTCCCTGTGTGCGCAATTCTTCAGGGGAGAGCTCATTAAGGTACATGATATACTTCTTTGCTATTGATGCCTTTTCTTCTCCTTTCCTGCATCCAACCTCCAATTGGGCCTTAAATTCGTGAATTTCGATCTTCTTTTCATTAACTAGTACAAGAAGCTCCCAATGCTGCTTAACCTCTGCTATGATTTCCCCCCAGACAAGTCGCCTTGCTTCTACGAGTGCCATGTTACCTTTGATCGCCCTTTTAAGTCTCTAATAGACTTGTCATGCTCCTGAGCTTCCTTGCAGAGGTTCTCAACCTCTTTTTGTAGGGATGAAATCGTCCTCTGATTTGTTGCTTGCGCAGCCTGGGACTCATCTAAGAGTCGACGAATTGAGTGGGTCTCATCTTCTGACGTCCTTAAATCGGATAGGGCCTTGGTGAGCTGCTCCAGGGCAGTCTCGGGATCTCCTGATACGGGAACCACGCATGTATGCCCGTCCCATTTGAGTTGCAATTCTAACAACCTCTCCCTAAGCCTGGCAATCTCCTTATACTTCTGGACATTCTCTTCCTGCTGTTGAGCAAGGGAGTCAGCGAGAACCGTCTTTTCCTTTTCTACCTGGACGAGTTCCTCTGTCTGAATATGTTTAGCACCGAGGCATGTTCAGCTTTCTCCTCAACTCCTGTACTTCCAAATCTGATTTGGTAAGAAGAGCTTGCAGTGCTGCATTGGTATCAACCCCCTTTCCTCTTCTCATTTTCTTGGTGTTCTCCAGCTGGGTAGCAACGACCTTAGCGCCAATCCTTTCTCTTCATTGGTTTTCCTTCTTTAGCTTTAGCTTCCTTTCGAGCTTCTGTAGGGCAACTGTATGCTTCACTACCTCAGTCCGTAGCATGTCCCCGATACACTGGTGCAAATCAACTTGTCTATCAGGGGAATGTTGCCCACGTTAAAAATTATTTCCAGAGCCCCATATTGGGATCCAGAAGGTGATGGTTGCAAAGCCAACTGTTGGATGCCCAATATGAGTTATTCTTTATCCATATCTAGCACAAATGAAAGCCTAGGATGGTGTTTATCCACGAATGGAGAAAGTTCGGCCCTCAACCTTTCCCTTGTAAACTTGTTTCTGGTCTCAATCTCATCCCTTGCCTCCTGTCTGTCCAGTGTGATTGCCTGTGAAAGTTCTGAGGGGGCTGAAGACGAGGCAGAGTCGAAGGAGAGTAGAAAGCCTAGCTTATCTTTGTCAGGACCCTTGAGCACAGGGACCTCATCATGAGATAACTCAACCTCTATGTCATCTAGCCCTTGAGTTCTTTGTTTTTTATTAGGGTGAGTTCTATGTCATCTGGTCCCCCTGTTCCTGCTCTTCTGCCTCAACAGGCACATTATCTCCTTTTCCTTCGGCAGTTGAGGATTCGGCCTCCATCTATGCATCCAAAGGTCACGTATCAAGGTTAGCTTTCCATTCAATGAAGGGCCTAGGTTCATGCGTATAAGCTGTTGATTTTATTTTCTTCTTCCTGCTGGTGAGGAATCCTTTAGGGTCATAGTGCCAGACGTCTCCCTAAGGGAGGTTCATCTCCTGCAACATTTTTTCCATGGTGGGGAGGGCATGTCTTCAACTAATGGTGAAAGGGCAAATTGAATTTGGGAGTTTGAAGATGTGTCCCTTCTTCGCAGGCACGAAGTGGACCTGGTCGGCGTTCAAGACCTGTCGGATGAATTTGAGGGCAAAAACCCGCATGGATGGCAACACCGACAGGTGTTAAGGAGGCACCTCTGCACCGTAGACCCTGATCTCGGCGTGGTTGTCAAACAGGTACCAATCACCTGTGCAGTCCGTCTCGCTGAACTGGAACCAGTCCTTCTGCTCAAGAAAGATTCTGGGCAGGGGGCTGTCGTGTATGATGGCATAGGCTATGGACATGAAATCATTAACGAATTTCGCATACCCCTTCCCCTCTGGCTGCTGGCAAACTGCCAGAGTCCACTCGAAAACAGATCTAGGTTGGGCGTTTCTCCTGGAGAATCTATTCAGGCCTAGACCTTCAAACTTATCCGCGTGCTCAAATAAGAACAAGTAAAAAATAAGGGAACAGTATTTGAAAGAACAGGAGGAAAACATCTCTTGAAACTGAGCCCTGATAGCCGAGGCTAGAAAGGAGGGGATATCCGAAAGGATCTCTATCTACATCATGAGCCATAGGAAAGCTATACCTGCCTTAGTCACCTACTCAACATCCTCAAACCCTAACATTCCTAAGATGACCGCTAGGATGGGTTGTTCGTTGCTTCGAAAAGTTGACAAGGGAATAGAATCTGTGTGAGGGAAAGATGACAAGCGCAAGTCGGAGAGAAGACTGAGGAAACCACTTTGTTTTTCCCAGGTTTGAATTGAAAAATGGCAGGAGAGGGTGACCTCAGAGAACTCAACACAATCCTGAGCTGGAGGGTAACAAAGGGCTTTCCTTATGAGTTGGGGGGTAATTTGGAAGATCTTGGTGCCCTGGGTGGAAAGGAAAATGTCCCTACGCTCGACGTAGGCCTCCCCAAGCCAGCTAATGAATTCTGAGAACGGGTGTGTCGCTGGGGAAATTTGATAATACAGACCTGGCTCGACGACCCTAAATATGTCCTCACCTCTTCGCTAGTAGTCGAAGAGCTCAGCTCTGGTGCGGGCTACATTAAAGGGGTAGATTGGGTCACAGAGTTGGGCGTGAGCATCAATCAGGGGTTCAGGTCTAGGAGCAATCCTAACCTTGCGGGCTTGGGGGGTTTTAGGCATAGATCGTTTCGGTTTTTCCATGACAATTCGAAATAAAAGCAAAAGGGAAATAGCAAAATGGAAAAACGACGAAATACCTGAAATAGTGGTGAGGTAGCAAAGGGGAAAACGACGCGATAATGAAAGCGACCTGTACTCGAGTTTTAACTTGCTTGAGCGAAGAAACGATAAATAACCAGTAACATTACACAATCAAGAGTAAAACACGCTACATCAAACAGGGTTTTACTGAGTATCGAGGCGGGGTGACACTTGTAGGGCTAATGTCGTAAGGACGTCGACAATGAGACATGTGGCATCGGGTGATTGGCTGGCAGCAGCCGAGTAGGTGGGGCCAGGCACCGAACAAGGCAGGTACCGGCCTTCGTACCACCTCCTAGACTTACCTTACTGTGCATTTACCTAAGCCAATTGTCAATCGTGGCGGGCCCTCTCGAGTTTCGGCGGGGTGAGTAGAGGCCTCCTTCCCCTTTTCTTTGCCCCACGGAACCCTTCTGATTGCCCCGGAGGAGGGATGACGTCACCTCCTCCGGGGGGTCGACTTCGACCATCGTAACATCTGTTAGATGCCGACGAAATGGTGTTGGTCACAGGCTCTTGGCGCATGGTTCCGCCGTGGAACTGTGTGTGTTGTCTTAATGTATAATTTATATGATATTTGATATCACCGCGCTTGTTCCTTGGAAGCCACTTCCATGATCTTTACTATTTTTCATCCACTTGACTTGTGATTCTTCTTTTCGTTTATGCGATGGTTCCTTCTCTTTTATCAGTGAGGTCACAAGCCAACATTGGCTCCACTTGGGGACGGCACGCTCCCTCCCGAGGGTGTCGAGAACTTCACAGACCATCTGCTTGTGCATTGGTGAATATACCTTGGGCATCTTCAAAACTTCAAGTGTTTCTAGAAAGAGTTAAAACAAAAATGAATGCGGAATTTAAAACGGAATATATATACAGTATGGAGGATATATACAATGGTCCGTCGAGGCCACTATCAATACTGAAAGTAAGGCTTGAGGAATTGCCCGTTCACGGGCATTTCAATCAGGTTCCCCTCCAGATTTTCCAATATGAAAGTGTTGTTGTCTTTGACTTCGGCCGCCTTGAACGGTTCGAACCAGAGTGGTTCGAACTTTCCATGTTTACCCTTGTCTGCCCGTCTAACGTCCCACCTCAGCACCAGGTTTCCTTCCTGTATTTCCTTATCATTTGTTCGTTGATCGAATAAGCATTTCATTTTCTCCTGATAGTCGGACAACTTGATGTTCACATGGGCTCGGGTTTCCTCCAATCAACAAGCTGATTCATTCTCCTAATGAGATCATTTGGCTCTTCTTCACTGTCTTGTAGAAACCTAGCGACGGGTAAAGCAAGTTGAATGGGAAACACTACTGCTCGGCCATATACCAGTTCGTAGGGAGACTTGCCTGTGGATCTTTTACTGGTAATGCGGTTTGCCTAAAGTGCAAACTTAAGCTGGGAGTCCCAGTTCTTCTGATTCTCGCTTATGGTCTTTTTCAGAGTCCTTACCAAAGTTTTATTTGACGAGTTGGCCAACCCGTTCCCCTGGGGATAGTAGGTCGTAGAATGTCCCAGAGTGATATTATATTGTTGGCAAAAGTTTACGAACCTTTCAAACCTTCCATGTCTGCTTTTAGATCATTCTTCATGTCTTCCATGTTAGCTTCCATGTCATCCATCTTAGCTTCCATTCCATCCATCTTAGCATCCATGCCATTCTTCAAACCATCCATCTTAGCTTCCACGCCTTTCTTCAAACCATCCATATTAGCTCCTATAAAAATTTATGAATCTTATACTTATGCAGAAATCTTACTGTTAAATCTGGTTATGCTCCCCCTACTTAATTAAGTTATTAATTGAATAAATTCAAATTATATCGAAGCAAAACACATAACAAACTTTCACCAATCCAGATCTAGCAAAAGTACATGCACACATAGACAAAGTGACACAGTGATTTTCTGGAAAAATAGTCCCCGGAAAAACCCAATGCGAGAAAAATGGTCTGCTGGCTGTTGGAGGGTTTTATTATTAAGAATTTTCTGAATACAGCAAATCTGGGTTCTAGATCTTGAAAACCCGATAGTGATAAAATAGATCTACAGCTCACTGGCTGTTCTAAAGACAAAATAATGACTAATCCACACCCTCAAATGAGATTTACAGGACTCAACCAAAATTAGGCCCTAGAAACCCTAGTGTTGCCACTTAAGCCCCTGCGTCAGCCTCTAAAGCCCTTGCGTCCCTCAGCACTGTCCTGGAAAGGGTTGTGTTACCCAGACTTGGTGATGCAGTCCTTATGCTGCCCCTTAGTGTCTCTGCGTAACCCCTGAGGGCCTCCAGCTGAATCACGTTGTCCTGGGAGGGACTGTGCAGCACCTACGTAGCACAGTTGCTGCGCTTCCTACTGCTACTCTCCTGCTTCTTTGCGTTGTCTTTTTGAGTTTATCTCTGCCTCTTGCTGATTCTAGACTCTGGGATCAAATCATCCCCTTAGCCTAAATTCCCCTCTCTACAGCTGAAACACTTTTGAGAGTTCCTAGCAAGCCCGCCCTCGAATATCAACTTAGCTTTAGTGCTCTGCCTCTGTGTGTCTTTAGAAATGACCCCAAGCCTTTCTTTACACTTTTCTCGTTGGGAAACCAACAGCCATGATCAGATCTTGAATCAATGGCTAAGATTAAAAGAAAGCTTCATCTGTGTGACTTAAGACAATTTCATCACATGTTTAATTTAATTAACTTTAATTATTTCATTTTCCTAAGTTTAGACTTAGAAAATACATTAAAATAATTAATTAATTAAATATCTCCCAAACGAAATGAAATTTCCCATATCCCTTTCTGGGTCTTGTAGATCAACTGCTCTCTAATCCCTCCACAAAATTTGGGAGCTAGAACACAACTGATGTTACTCCAGATACACAAAATCTCAACACTCCCTCTTAGCATCAGGAGTGTGCTCTAGCAATACATCACACTATGCATTACAAGATTTTGGGCACTAGTTCTGTGCTGCTGACGCTTGGCCTGCTGCCACTCAACTCTGCACTACTGCTGCCATTCTGTATTGTTGCCCATGACTTTGCCACTGCCACAGACACTGCAACATTTGTACTGCAGCTCCCTCTCAATTTGTTGCATTTGGGTTGCTCATAGCACTGCCACTGCTGATCTATTGCACTGCAACATCAGTTGTTGAGAGAAACAACTGAATCTCCTGCCCAATCTTTGATAGACAAGTTAGTTGACCTACATCCTCATCACTGAAGCTCCATACGATGTTGATTTATGCTGGCATTTGAAGGATGATAAACACCAACAGCTCTGCACTGCATAAGCAGACTCCCTCTGCACTGTTGAAGACACATCAGCCCCTTATGTTGAAATCCCTCACGTTGTTGTTGTGCTGCGTTGTCCTCCTGAAGCCTCCACGCTGTTGCAACTCTGCTCTGCGTAAGCAACGCTGCTCTATGCTGTTGAATTCACATCAGCACCTACGTTGCTACTGCCTCTACGTTGCTGCTACATCTGCACTGCGTTGCTCCTTCCAGCCTTCAGATCTACCTCTGCTTCATCCGTGATCTATGCACCCACTACTCCACTTGTCCCGCTATTGTCTTAAAGCTATCGTAGCTCGCTTGTGATCCAAGAGATGAGCTACTAGGATCCTACCTTACATTCTGTAGCTCCTGAACAGATCCATGTTCGCCCACTTTCGTGGTTCATGAGCACTCATGGCTACATCATCTTCCAACCCATCATCTGCCACAGCAACTTTGGAAGAAGAAGCTTCCTTGACCCTTTTCTTATGAGGACAATGGCTGGAAAAATGTCCCATTTCACCACACTAGAAGCACTCGAGTTTTGACAGATCCTTCTTCTTTTTTCCCTGCTGCCTCTTTGATGCCAAGGCTGCATCTTCTTCATTTGTCTTCTTCACTCTGCTCAATCCAGAGCTGTACTGCTTCTTGGTGATTCTGCAGAGTTCTTCTTGACGCAGAATTGCCCACAAGCTATCCCAATCTGGGAGGTCCGCTCTACCCAAGATATTTTGGACAAAGGTTTCCCACTCATTTGTGACTGCGTTGAGAGCATTCTTGATCATCAGCTCATCTTCCACCTTAGCACACATTGCAGTCAATTGATCTCTGATCGATCGCACTCTAAAGAGGAAATGTTCCATGTCTTCACCCTTGGTCATCATGAATGACTGCATCTAAGTCTCCAACATCATCTTCCTTTGGATATACTTTCCCTCATATAGGGAAGTTAAGGCCTTCCACATCTCATTAGCTGTCTTTTTCTCACCTATGTTTGGTACAATATGGTCCTTAATTCCATCCATGATCAGTCGCTTGGCATGCCCAGCAGCTTCATTATGCTTCCGTAGGAGATTTGCATCGGTCGATGTGGCCAGAGTTTGCACTCCATGATCTCTTGGATGATATGCCTCAAGGACTATCAGGATCCTATCCTTCCAAACTGAGAAGTTGGAAAGGCCATCCAATCTATCCTGATCACGCAGTCCATGAGGAGCTATCTGCTCAAAAATGTGTCGGAACTTCCCTTTCTCTTTGCTAGAGAATTGGATCTAAGGCCCTTGGCGAAACAGGCACCTTCTGCTCCCTCTAAAAACTAATTTCCCTCCTTGGAAATCTGCCAAATCAACAATGATTCAACGCTCTTTGATCCTCTGATCAATTTGCAAGTTTCTTTGGCTAGAAATTCTCAAAGAAGTTGATATCCTCCCGCTCTTTGTCACTTGTGCTTAGGCTAAAAATCTGAAAACTTCATAAATTTAACCCCACCAGCACCTTCTGAATTTCTGCAACTAAGCTTCAGTCTTTTCTGGATCTGACAGATTCATATCTACGTCACACTAGTTGGCTTTAGAAAAATCCCAGCGTTGTTTATGTGTTTCCTCTACGCAGTAATTACGTGGGCTTACTATGAGACAACATTGCACTGTGTCACCCTGTCCTCTGCGTAGCCTCTGCAGCTCTGAAAATTGCGTTATCCCTCCGGATCTACCCTTTTGTTGCCTTTTCCTACTGCTTTTTGCAGCAAGAACCTTCAGTTTTCTGCTAGTGACCCTTCTAGATCTGCAATTGCTCCGATACCATGTGAAAAATTCTGAATCTTATACTTATGCAGAAATCTTACTGTTAAATCTGGTTATGCTCCTCCCACATAATTAAGTTATTAACTGAATAAATTCATATTAATATCGAAGCAAAACACAGAACAGGCTTTCACCAATCCAGATCTAGAAAAGGTACATGCACACATAAACAAAGTGATACAATGGTTTTCTTGACAAATAGTCCCCGGAAAAACCTAATGCGGGAAAACCAGTCTGTTGGCTGCAAATCTGGGTTCCAGATCTGGAAAATCCGACAAAGATAAAATATATCTACAACTCACTGGGTTTTCTGAAGCCAAAATAATGACTGATCCATACCCTCAAACGAGATTTACAGGACTCAGCCAAAATTAGGCCCTAGAAACCCCAACACTGCCCCTGAAGCCCCTGCGTCCCTCAGCACTGGCTTGGAAAGGGCTGCGTTACCCCAGACTGAGTGACGCAGTCCTTACGCTACCCCTTACGGTCTCTACGTAACCCTTGAGGGCTTCTAGCAGAATCACAATGTCCTGGGAGGGACTACGCAACACCTATGTAGCACAGTTGTTGCCCTTCCTGTTGCTGCTATCCTGCTTCTCTGCGCTGCCTTTTTGAGCTAATCTCTGCCTCTTGTTGATTCTAGACCCCGAGATCAGATCATCCCCTTGGCCTAAATTCCCCTCTCTGCAGCTGAAACACTTCTGAGAATTTTTAGCAAACCTGCCCTGGAATCTCAGCTTAGCTTCAGTGCTCTGCCTCTGTGTGTCATTACAAATGACCCCAAGCCATTTCTTTATACTTTTCTCGTTGGGAAACCAACAGCCATGATCAGATCTTGAATCAATGGCTAAGATTAAAAGAAAACTTGATTCGTGTGACTTAAGACAATTTCATCACATGTTTAATTTAATTAATTTTAATTATTTCATTTTCTTAAGTTTAGACTTAGGAAATACATTAAAATAAATAACTAATTAAATATCTCCAAAACCAGATGAAATTTCCTAAATCCCTTTTTGGGTCTTGTAGATCAAGTGCACTCTAGTCCCTCCACAAAATTTGAGAGCTAGAGCACAACTGATGCTACCCCAAATACACAAAATCTCAACAGCTTCCACGCTTTTCCTCAAACCATCCATCTTAACTTCCACGCCTTTTTCAAAACTTCCATTTCATTTTTTCTTGCTCTTTGCGAGAGCGAAATTTGGTGCACTTGGTCTTGTAATTTTGATATATCATGTTGCACTTCTTCCTCTTCATGAGTAATAGTAGAGCCTTTTGAGGGTTTAATGGGTGTTCAATTCTTTTTAGGGGCCATTTTAGAACCCACTACTAATATCTATGCTTCAATATGCCCTTGGAATCACTTCAAACTGATTTTTCAAACAAGACTTCTACAATTTGAAAAAAAAATACACACCTTTTTCTAGCTTTTGAGGACCTCGTTATTGAAACTAATGTATCTCTGGAATTTCGGATCCCCGAGATTTTATCTTCAATCCTTCAATAGCCCTCTAAATCTTCTTTCCAATGCCACGGGTCTGACCTGATTTGGATTCTTCAAGGCAAAGTTATGCCTAATCTCACGCAATGACCAAATTATGAATTAGTTCAGTAAAGTGGACTTGTACGGCGTACCATGTGTCACTGTTTCCTCCTTCAGCTCTAAAATTGATACACGGTAAACTACAGTCCGTGTACTTTCGACCACTTTTTACGAAATTCCAATCCGATGCTCAGAGAGAGTTATGAAGAGTTTCCCAAAGTCACCCATTTGAGATGAAATTAGGGAGCCTGCAAAAACCTTAACTTCCACAGATCATATCTCCGAAAATATTGTGAACCAAGATCTGAAATTTTTATACGACGTTCATCGGGATTTCTTTGCAAATGGGTTTTTTTTTAGCTTCTAAACCTTCGTAGAAAAAATGTTATAGCGAAAATGCCACGATGACCTGTTTGAAGCAGCGAAACCAAATGTTATCAAACCAGCTCCAAAAATAGAAGAAAAGAGAGATCAACGCCTTAGAAATCAGCCACTTCAAGGGGGAAACTTACTTTCATTACATAAATGAACAATTCTTGGATGATTCAAATGACAAAACCTCATTTCTATATATAGGAGTCCATGGGGTCAAAATATAATCCTAGCCGACCTAAAAATAATAATGTAAGGGCACAACAATAAAAATAGTGGGGTTTTATAGGGCAGAATAATAACAATATGGGGACTACAGGGGTACAACAATAACAATAAAGGAGATACACTAACAACAATAAGGGACTACACTAGTAATATAGGGACTTAACAGGCATGTTAGGTCCCTATAATACTAGTGTATCCCCTTATGTTATTGTTAGTATAACCCCCTTATTGTTATTGTTTTTCCCATGTAGTCCCCATATTGTTGTGCCCCTGTTAATTTTGGGCAACTAGGTCCAAACTCCATGTTGCACTGCTCATATGATGATGATCATATTTTTGTTGGATTCCTCTTTCGGAAAGGTGCAAGATTGATCTAAAGATCGTCTTGTTTGGATGAGCAGAACATATATTTTGATTTTATTTTCCACACGTGTGGAAGGTCGGCCAGATTTGTAATGTAGGCTCACAAGCCTAATAAATGTGTCTCACACCCTCACTAGTGGATATAAATTGGAGAGACTTGGAGGTCAGTTGCTCATCAACTCATCACACATTCTCTCATTGTGATCTGATTGGTTTGATAGCCTGTGAAGGCCCCTTTCCTTCACATGTGTTGAGCTGAAGTTGGGGAAAATCTGCGCATCTGTTTTAGGGCTGTTTTTGCGCGTTGACAAACGTTGGCCGTGATCAACCCTTGACCGTTTGACCTCCAATCTTTGCTGAAAATCTGATTTTTGTAGGTCGTACAGCTGGGCACTAAAATCGAGAAAAAAAAGAGCAGTTTGACCGAAGCCCTAAATCTGCAATGTTGACTTTCTGCATTGACTGTGCTGTGTTTACTTTTCTGCATTGAATTTGGTTGACCAACATTGACTTTTGATGATCTATCTTTGAGGGCTATGTGTGTGACACTTGGAGGGTTGGTTGATCTAAGAAAGTCTTTGTTGGCTGATGCATCCTGTTGACTGTCGTAACGCACACTATCCTATATCTTTGTGGAAGGTCAGCCAAATTTCTAATGTAGGCTCACAAGCCTAATAGATGTGTCACACACCCTCAGTGATGGATATAAATTGGAGAGACTTGGAGGTCATTTGCTCATCAACTCATCACACATTCTCTCATTGTGATCTGATTGGTTCGATAGCCTTTGGAGGCCTCTTTCCTTCACACGTGCGGAGCTAAAGCTAGGGAAAATCTGCGCATCTGTTTTAAGGCTATTTGTTGTGCGTTAACCATGGTCAACCCTTGACCGTTTGACCTCCAATCTTTGCTAAAAATCCAATTTTTGTAGGTCGCACAGCTGGGCACTAAAATCGAGAAAAAAAAGAGCAGTTTGACCGAAGCCCTAAATCTGTAGCATTGACTTTTTGTGTTGACTGTCATGCGTTGACATTGGTTGACCAGCGTTGACTTTTGATGAGCTGTGTTTGAGGGTTGTGTGTGTGACACTTGGAGGGTTGAGACGTCACTTGGAGGGTTGGTTGATCTAAGAAAGTCTTTGCTGGTTGATGCATCCTGTTGGTTGTCGTAATGCACACTATCCTATATCTTTGCTGGAGAAGAAGAATTGTAAAATTTGATCTATATTATTGGCTTGTCTTCTGTTGATCTATTATTGTGTTCTATCAGCATTTTAATTTCATGTTTATGTGATTGTTAAATTGAATCGGGCCTAAGAAAGATCGAAGTAAATTTGCATTAAGCATAGAACATTCCATGTCTATCTAAATTTAAAATGGTATCGGAGTTGAAGACAAAACCCAAGCTAGTGTGAGAAGCAATCACCGAAGAAAAAATCCTATCAAGGACCAATGGCCTCCTCAACCTATAAGGGTTTCAAGTCTGATGATAAATTGACTAATAAGTTTAATTATCATGCATGGATGATGTCCTTGGATTTGGCATTAGAAGATCAAGATGTCATGGATTATGTGCAAGGGAAGATTCAAGAACCTCCATCAAATGCACCTGCTGCCACAAAGACGACATATAGAAAAGGGGAAATCAAAGCAAAGATGATTATCTCGGATTCTATTCATAAGCACTTGGTTGCTTACCTTTCTAAGTTGAGCACATCAAAAGAAATGTATGACAAGCTAGTTAGCATGTTCAGGGCTAGCAATGCTAGTCAAGTTCTTTTCTTCAAGAATCAATTGAAAAATATCAAGAAGGGCAAGGATGAATCCATTCAATCCTATTTTATGAGGCTCACTGAAATCAGGAACAATCTTCTAGCTATTGGAGAAGAAATAGCTGACCGAGAGATGGTTCTCATTGCACTTGGAGATCTCCCTCGTGATTGGTATGTATTCAGTACCATTATTCTTAATAATGTGATTCCTGATTTTGATGAAATATTGATGATATGCACTCAAGAGGAGACAAGAATGATGGAGAGAGATCATCCCTCAAATGGAAATGGAGGTGACCCTACTACCTTCACCGCTCATGCAAAGAAGCGGAACAATGGTGGTCCGAGAAATCAAAACCATGGAAGAGCAGAGCGCAAAGGAAGGAAGGGAAGATGTTACACTCGTAGCACGTTTGGTCGCTATGCAAGAGAGTGCCCTAATAGAAAGCACTCTCCCAGGGATGATGACAACAACAACTCCAGGGGGAATGGCAATCAAAGGAACAACAGGTTCAAAGGAAAAACGAAGGCTCCCTCTTATCGTAGTGGAAATGGGCAACCTTTCAAGAGGTCAAGAAATTCTAGGTACAATGAGTATAATGTTGTTGATAATAAGAGAAATGAATTTATTCTTGTATTTGCCCTCTCTGTTGCATATCCTCCTGACACCTTGGATGTCTGGTTGATTGATAACGGTGCTTCAAGGCACTTTACTAGTTATAAAGAAGCCCTCTCTGATTTTGATTGAGAAGGATACTAATCTAGAAATTATCCTTGGAGATAATGCCACCTATCCCGAGAAAGGGACAAGGACTGTGACCCTTCATTTATCTCAAGGTCAAGTCCTCTGTTTACAAGATGTTTTGTACATACCTGATTTGAAGAAGAACCTTGTGTCTATTTCGACAATGAAAGACAAAGGATTCAAGGTGGCATTCATTGGTGGAAACGTACGCATCTGGAAGAAGAACTTCAAGGAAGCTCTTACTATTGGTTTTAGAGTTGATATACTCTACCAGGTTGGAGGAAGTCCATATTGGGTTATGTCATGCAATACAACTCTTCAAACAGAGTTATGGCATCGAAGGTTTGCTCACCTTCATTACAAAGCCCTTCCCGAAGCAAGGAAGGTGGTGACAGGGAAGCCCGAATTTAAAGATGATCATGAAGGTATATGTTAGGGTTGTACCAAAGGGAAGCATACAAGGGGACCATTCCCCTCAAGTGTCACAAAGACAATTGATATCTTGCAGTTGATGCATTCTGATTTATCTGGTATGCTGCCCATGACATCCTTAAGAGGATATTCCTACTACATAACTTTTACAGATGACTTCTCCCGCAAGACCTGGATATATTTCTTGAAGAAGAAGGATGAAGCATTCAAATGGTTTTGTACCTTCAAGGCCTTGGTGTAAAATCAAACCAAGAAGAGAATCAAAGTTTTGAGGACCAACAATGGGACCAAATATGAGTCAAATGAGTTCAATGACCTTTGCAGAGACGCTGGCATTAAGAGGGAGACCATAACTGCGTATACTACTGAGCAAAATGGTGTTGCTGAAAGAAAGAACAGGACCATTGTGGAAGTTGTCCGCGCCATGCTATGTGACCAAGGTCTTCCGAAGTTTCAATGGGGAGAAGCTGCGAACATTGCTGTGTACGTTCAAAATAGAAGCCCACATTCCGCTCTAGACTCCAAAACTCCTAAAGAAGTCTTTTCTAGTAAGAAACCTGATATTTCTCATTTTAGAATTTTTGGTTGTCCTATTTACTTTCATGTGCCAAAAGAAAAGAGAAGCAAGTTGGATGCTTCTGGAAAGAAGGGAATGTTTGTGGGCTACAGCGAAACTTCGAAGGTATATAGAATATATGTTCCTGGTCAAAGAGAAGTGGAGATATGCCACGATGTCACCTTCGATGAAGATGTTGCCCTGAAGAAAGTGAGAAATCTTCCTAGATCCAAGGAAGACAAAGAAGATGAAGAAGCAAGGAAGCAGGAAGAGCCAAAGGATGAACCGATGCCCGATGTTGAAGGACCTATGGATCCTATTAATCCACCTCCTTCAAATAAGAGAAGACCCTCATGGCTCAGGGATACTCCCGTAGATGTCGAGAAACATATTGCCCGGTCAAAGAGAAGTGGAGATATGCCACGATGTCACCTTCGATGAAGATGTTGCCCTGAAGAAAGTGAGAAATCTTCCTAGATCCAAGGAAGACAAAGAAGATGAAGAAGCAAGGAAGCAGGAAGAGCCAAAGGATGAACCGATGCCCGATGTTGAAGGACCTATGGATCCTATTAATCCACCTCCTTCAAATAAGAGAAGACCCTCATGGCTCAGGGATACTCCCGTAGATGTCGAGAAACATATTGCCCCAAGGGGGACATTTCGTGAAAGCAAAAAGCCGAATAGATACCAAGGGTATCTAGCAGCCATGAGTACAATTGTACAATCTGAGCCTGGATCATTTGAAGAAGCCGTAAAGCATCAAGTTTGCAAGGATGCTATGCACGAAGAATATGAGTCCATTATGAAAAATGATGTCTGGGAAGTGGTCCCAAGACTGGAGGACAAATCTGTTGTCACCTCAAAATGGCTCTATAAGATCAAGCATGGATCTGATGGAAGTGCTGAAAGTACAAGGCAAGATTTGTTGCCCGAGGCTTCTCCCAAAACGAATGCATAGATTATGATGATATATTTGCACCTGTGGCCCGCTATACCACCATCTGATCTATCATTGCCCTTGCTGGAACGCAGGGATGGAGTCTCCATCAGATGGATGTGAAGACCGCTTTTCTGCATGGTTCTATAAAGGAAGAGGTGTACGTGGAGCAACATCTGGGGTTTGAAGTCCGAGATAGAGACACCTATCTATGCAAGTTGAAGAAAGCCCTATATGGGTTGAAGCAAGCCCCCAGGGCTTTTTACGAGAGGATAGATAGCTACTTGATGAAGCTGGGCTTCAGTCGAAGTAATGCTGATCCAAACCTTTATTTTAAGGTTCATAGAGAAAGGCCTCTCATTCTAGTTCTCTATGTGGACGATCTCTTCCTGACAAGTGTTGACCCTCTCATTCATCAGTGTAAGAGGGAGCTAGCTTCTAAGTTTGATATGAAAGACCTAAACAATATGCTTACTCAGACTGAAGTCTCACAGCTAGAGAGATTTTCCAAGGAAACATGCTCGGAAACTACCGGAGATATTTGATATGGCAGAATCCTGTAAGTCTCACACGTCACCATGGAACTCAACTCAAAGAAGTTAGGGAACGTTGAGGTCAGGTCGGGAAATCCCACCAAGTATCAAATAACTCGTGGAGGCCCCGATGTCTCCAGTGAACTCCCCGTCCGATGTATGTTTTGTCGTGGAACACTTTTCTAAATCACTCGAGGAAAAAAAAAGATCACTCAACTATTTCCTAAAATATCTTAATGATCCCTTGAGGATCTCAACAACAATCCTAAAAATCCTCTAAATCAACTTAAATCTCTATTCTAGGATCTCCTAATCCCTAAGATCTTTATGGGATCTTCATAAGGCTAATATCTCTCGTATTCTCAATTATGTGAGAATATTTACATTTAACACCTCACACACCTATTTCTCACTCAAATAATTAAAATATACAAAAAATCATATTAATAAATTAAATTATTTAACCAACATTAGACCCCCTAAGTTAATAAAAAATACAATGATTTTTCAAGCCAGATGCTCCTGCATCAAACTCCCAAAGTTGAAAACATTCATGATCTCCTGATCATATGTTTCATATGCTGATAGAAACCTCCAGGGTCCCAAACTTTGTTTTGTTGTTGGTCCTTCAGTCTTTCTTCTCCATGACGCTGTGTTTTTGAACCTGTCATCTTTCTTTCTCCTGGTCTCCAAATTTTATGTTGTAGCCTTCCTTTCATCCTGCCGATCAATTTTGTTATCATCATTTTCTTTCTGTTGTTGTTTATCTCCTTCACATTCATGTACCTTTTGTTGGGTACTTTCATCATCAACTTCTTTAATTTCTCAATTTCAACATTTAAATTATCATCATTTTGTTGAAATTTACTTGTAAGAATTTCAAAATTCGAAATTCTTATTTTCCTCTTCATCATACTTCATTTCATAAAAATTAAAATGTCTTCTTCCTTGCAAATTATCTTCATTTGTACCACTGTTGTGTGGTTCTGCAATCCGCTTCTTTTCCTTAACTGAGTCTTCCTCATCTGCATTTCTCTCTAAACATTCTTTTGAAAAATTCATTTCCTCTTCAAAATCATTAAATGTAAAACTTACATTGTTTACCTAAGGTTCTTTCTTTAACTCAGATTCTTCCAGCAAATCTATTTCAACATCATACCTCTCAAGCATAGCATCTGAATGTTTGACTTCATCTGTGCTTAGAACAAAATTCAAATTTTGTTCTTCTTCCTCTCCCTCTGTCTTTATATCAGTTGTAGATGGTTTCCCTACACCTGTGGCAAAATCTTTACTCAAATTATCCGAGTTTAAAATATCAGGCTCCCTAGCCTCATTTTATGTTCCAGGCATCAAATCTCTTCCAGCGTCTTTGTCATCTTCTCTACAGATTCTTCTTTGTTCTGGTTCACATATGTGATCATCCTTGACCTCTATTTCCTTCTCTATTTGAGTTGAAAACTCAACTTCATGGAATGAAAAACAATCATCCCAATTTCCTTCAGGTTCACACATAACTTCTTCTTGACCATAATTTCATTCTGGATCTTTGTTATGGTCATTAGTTGTCATAGTTTTCTTCTCCTTCTTAGCAACAACCTCATCCTTTGGTACTGCACCTGCATACACAAACAAGCTATCAGTTTTAAAAATACAAGACCTTTCAACGTCATTTGCTGCTTCAAACACCAATCTTTCACAATGGACTTTCTGGGTTTCGGCAAATCCTCTTTGTCGTGACTCAATTCCTTTGAATCTCTCTTTCTTCAACAAAGCAATATGTCTTTGTTCAAGTTCTCTAAACTTTTTTATCAGCTTGGCATTCCATTTCTTTTGCAATAGGTTCCATTTGACCCATTTCCTCATTCGCCATCCATGTCTTCGATCTTCATTCTTTTTCTTTTGTAACCATTCTTGTAGTATATCCAACTGTGCAATCATCACTGCAAGACTTATCTCATGCTTTTCATTACTCATCTTACCTTTATGGCAATTATCTGAACCTTTTCTATGATCCTCCATGATCATTTCTCTCATGAGCTCATCCATGCTCATCTTGGTGATCTACAATTCTCCTTTGCTACTAAGTACTCTATCAAGCTTTCTCTCTAAGCTCGATCTCTTCCTGGGTATTCTCTCTCTTGGTTCACTCTCTTGAACCTTCTAGAGCTTCTCTGATCTTTTGCACTCAGTCACCTTTCTCCTTTATTCCAACCTCTAGTTGGATAGGTTCATGATCGTCAAAACTTTATTGTTTTGGCTACAATCATTAAAACATCCTCATACTGTTACTTGTAACCATTATTTCATCAATAATTAACAAGAAGACCATACCTCACTCTCCAATCTCTGTTGCATATATTGTTGTTGCAATTTCCTCTTCCGTTGATTCTACTTTTACTGTTGCAGTCATCAATGCTCTGTACACCTCTGAACAATCTTCTCAATCTGTCTTTAAAGAAAATCCAATATATTTTCTCTCAGAGTCGATTTTCCTTCCATCTCTCTTCACTATTTCTTCAAGCTTAAATCATGCAATCATCAGTCTTCCAAATTCAAAAAAAAACAATATTTACCTCAATCAAATTTCAAATCTGGTCACTCTTCTTTTTCGCTTCACTTCTGTTGTACCTTTGATTCTCTGGAAGTTTCTTCCTACTCTGGCCTTTTCAAATGACGTAACCACTACATGCAAAGCTGCTTCATGCAAGGTTGTTTCTGTATGTTTTCAACCCACTAGGCTGCTTCACGCTACAACAAAACTTAGATAGAGGGCGGATTTGGAGATTCTATACACTTCTTTGGCATGGAATCCACAACTCATGCAAAATTCAAATACACTGAATTCCACACAGATGTGATAACCAAAGACACGGAATTTCCATTCTCCTGCAATGCTTTCAAAATAAATAATTTCCCTCATACAATGTGGCTCTGCTCCAAATTTTGATAATGGCTTGATATGGAAAATTAACACAGCTTATTTCAATCTTGAGCGCAACAAATCTTGATGAAGGGAAACAAATTCCAACTTCCAACAATTGATTAAAAAAGAAAATGATCTAAGCAGATCCTCAAAAAAAAACCAGACACCCTCTCTTAAAAAAAACACTTGCGCCCAAACACTTTCCTTCTGTGACCAATGCCTTAAACAAACCTTTTTTTTTTTAAATGCTTTCAAACCACAATACTTTCTGAACAACCTGCTTTTAAAAGGAATGGAGGATCATTTTTATTTTTACTTTTACCATACACTAATCGCAAATCTGAGTAGATCACAGCACACCTTGGTCAAAGCTCCACGGTGTAGCCTTTGTCCACGATGTCGCCTCTGCGTTGTGGCCTCGGTCCACCTAGAACTAGGTGCCTTTTCTAACGACCTTGAAGCCCTTTTCTCATGTGGATGGCTAGTTGGAGATCAAACACAGCAAACAATATCTTCATTCCTTCGTAGCTACAGCAGTGAGCCTCTTATGCAGGTTCGTTATCTTCGTTGTGTCGGCCTCCAACAGCACCCGCTGCCACCACGCTCAATAGCTATCAACAACCACGCAGTTGATCCACTTGCCACAATCGTGCTTCTCATCATACCATTAAAAAAACTCTCAACAACGCAGCACTCAACAATCACACTTGCACAGTGGAGCCTCAATCCACAACATCAACTCAAATATGCGCTCTGATACCAAAAATGATGGCATCTAGCAGCCCCTATACATTTCAGAGGCTCGATGCCATAATTATGCACTTCCCTTTCTGTTGAGTATGCACACAACCCCTGATAAACAACAATTTTCCTGTGGAATTGAGGCCAAACGCATCTAAATTATTGACACGCCCATGTAGTATTTTGCAGAATGACAACGTAATTGGCAATGCAAGGCTGCCAATGGGCAATGTAAGACTAACTCCACGCATCAACCATGACAGTGACTTCTTCCCTCTGCAATTTATCCACGCTCTCAGTCACAAATCTCAGCTTCGTCGGCGCTACAATGCAGTTCCAGGATTCATGCTTCAACTCGCCATCTCCTCACGCAACTTGTTGAGTCATGAATCTGCACTTCGAGTCATCAATCTAGAAACTTTATCTATGGCAACGTTCTTGGAATGGACAACGCCTCTTCACCAAGGCCACGATCTCCATACACTGTTTTTTAAAATATTTCGCCCTCAACATGCTAGCTATGCTGTCCACTGCCTCTGGCTAAGGCTGCCTCTCATGATTTAACGATGCCACTATTAATATAGAACGCTCCTTAGATCAAGAAACTTATAAAGAATCGAATCTATAGAAACAATTCCGGTACTCTTATATATCTCACACTACATCAGCTAATCCATCAAATTCATAACCATGTTCCCATACTTGATTCAAGCGGTAATCCTCTCACAAGCAATTCACAACTCGATGCATTCTTTACTTTGCATTTCCCACGCAGAAATCACTTTACTACCTCCTAGATTCATAGATTCACCATTTTTATAATCATATATCATGTAGAAGCATACACCAACACATTTACAATCTACAAAGACAATTTCAGAGACATTTACAAACAAATCAATGCTATTTATACACAGATTCAAACATGTACAGTACTTGGAGAGATATACAAATATGTATGGCCATATCAAGCCCTTGGCCTTCTACACATCTCATCAATTTCACACACTCACATCTACCTTTATCTATGCATTTACCATATGTAGGCTTACATTTATAGAAATAATTACATAGTTAATGGATTATTCTAAATCCATGATCTTCTCCACAGATCACTCAACTAATTCCTAAAATCTCTTAATGATCCCTTAAGGATCTCAACAACAATCCCAAAAATCCTCTAAGTCCACTTAAATCTCTATTTTAGGATCTCCTAATCCCTAAGATCTTTTTGAGATCTTCATAAGGCTAATATCTCTCGTATTTTCAATTATGTGAGAATATTTACATTTAAAACCTCACACACCTATTTCTCACCCAAATAATTAAAATATACAAAAATTCCTATTAATAAATTAAATTATTTAACAAACATTAGACCCCCTAAGTCAATCAAAAATACAATGATTTTTCGAGCCAGATGCTCCTGCATCAGCTTGTTTCCGGAACCAACCTTAATCCATCAAATCTAATTCTCTAACAATTTCTATTCTGAAAACCTGTAGATTATGGACCCACGAAAATTGGTTAATTTTTACCATTAAGCTTGCGCACTTCAACTCAGCGTTCTCACGTGCTTCGACCTCTCACCATGATCACATATGTTGTAGCTCCTAGAGACAGCCTTGAGTTGCAAAAGATCAATGCCTAGGACATCTTAAAAATCAGAGGTTGAATGTGAACAATTATATGAAATGCCTCTGACAAAATCTGGAATAAGAGAACAATGGTTTTGGTGGTTCATGGATTGAGAAGACCTTGGAGTCGATTCATGTGAATTCCTTATACTGTGAGAGGGCTCAAGAACCTGCGAGGCTTGGTGGCTTTTAAATGGAACAAGTATAAAACAATGAACATAAATCTTAAAATGTGCAAAGGTGTTGAGACAGAACAGAGGAGGAACCCACAAGAGACAGGGTTAAGATATTTAAGAATCTATCCCCTATGAACTCAGAGGAAATGAATATGAATGAGATATGGAAAAAAATAGAGGTTCGTGGAGCGCGAATTAAGGGAGATCAACAAGATTAATACATGAGCGCTAACACTTAAGCGTTATATAGATACGAATTCATGAATAAAATTGCAGATCACCGGCAGCTACATTACACAAACCATCAAAGCAAAATAGCATGAAAGATAATTACACATGAAGAGAAGATTACTGATAACAAAAGAAAACAAATACATACTGCTCATTACTCCATCTGGAATCCAAATATCAGCTCTGTATTATATTGAGTTCAAACAACTCTCAGAAATATGTATCTCATAGCACAAGGGGCACAGTCATACAAAACTACAACAAAATTCTTCATAATTCCAGAACCTTTGTTTCATCTTAGAACTCACTACATATAGAGTTCTCCTCTAGGGTTTACGATCGTAATCATTTATGATCAACTCATACCTATGAAATCAAAATACCCTACCTAACTTGCAAAGCGTACATCTAGCAATTACTTCTATATGGAGAGAATTAAAACAGGAATGGGTGAAATTGAGATTTCACCATCAAAACATCAAAATCAAACAGTAAACAGCACAGACGTGGTTGATCATGGAGGCCAATTGTGGGAGCCTTCAGACGGTATGGCGAGGAGCGGTCGTAGGTGGGTAGACTGGATGTCATCGTACGATTCCATCTGTTACTTGAAAGCCTCCACTCCCTCAGTCTTATGATTTCCACTCAATCCGTTGTGAAGTGGCCAGTTGTACTGCACGCGCCTGACTCTTTAGTGGAGGTTTCCTGAGCAAACCGCATAAGCCACAACTATATGTTCTGCTTCAAAAGCCCATGTGGTGTTTTGAATTGCCAAAACGGGAATTGGATTTCGGAGGGGGTCACAAGCGATAAGTGATATCGGAGAAGAGGGGTGGGAAATGACGAGACGAAGGCGCATGGAGGAGTGGGTGGTAATGGAAACCGCCTATTCCAAACCCCCCCCCCGCCCATAGTTAAAGTTCGAAGGTCGGGAGGGGTCTGAAATGTGTTAAGGACCGTTGGATGCGTTGGGGTGGAGTGGAAGCGAAGGCGAGGTGGCGGAAGTCCTTTACATTGAAGTGGGCGAAAGACAAGCCACGGGGGGTTATCGATGACGTGGAAAAGTGGTGGGACCCACGCCCGCAAAGTGCATATCGCAAATTGTATGTGCGAGCAGGCGGAGTTTAAACGTCAAAACCTGCGACGGGCGAAGTACGGAGGAGGTGAGAAAGTGACGTGGAGGAAGGTGGGACACGACCGCAAATCGCACATTACAGCTTTTAGCTTTTAGTTATAAGTTGCGGGGTTAACTTTTAAAATTTGTGCAGTGCAGGAGGAGGGACCCACTGGCTATGTGGCGGAACTTTTATGAATCAGCAAAGGTTTAATCAGTAAGCGTTACAGATATATCAATGTATTGTGACGGTTGTGCAATGGGGCGGAACTGTTGAAGTGGGGCTGGCCTATCGCATCGCAAACTAAATAAAATAGATTGCAAGCACTCACAAGGTAAGTTAAAGTATATGTGATGCGATATCGCAAATCGGCCATGGCAGAATTTAAGTTTGGTTGCGATGCAAACATGTAACAGTTGAGAAATGCGATGAGGGCCCCACTTTAATCGCGATTGGGGAATTAAGGAAGCGGGGTAAGTGTAAAGCGATAAAGGTAAGGGTAGTGTGGAATACAGGGGTTTGCATGCGAATTTGGCAATGCGGTAAGGTTGGACGAGTCCCACCAAATCACATTGGCAGAAAAATAAGTTTCGACTATGGCTTAAGAGGCAAGCGTTAAAACTTGCGGGGGCAGTGTTGCCAATGAAGAAATGCAACGTGGGGCTTTATAAAAGGGAAATTGAAGGGTAAGAGAGGGTAAATGAAGGTAAAGAGGGTGGATGAGATGGAGGATGGCGGAAATAATGTTTGCTCACCATTTAAGCCTTATCAGCTGCATTTTTCCCCTTTCTACTAAACTGAGATGCAGATTGATTCCTTTGAAGCTCTTTGACAGTTAGGATTTCCCTTCCTTTCTCCTTCTCCACTTTGTCTGCGGTCACAGGCCAACATTGGCTCCATCTGGGGACAACGTGCTATTCTAAGTGCGTTGAGAACCTGCAGACCTGAATGCATGTGCCTTGTTGGGCTCATGGAGTCACAAATGCATATTGTAAGCCTGAAGTGAAACTACAACCAAGTTGTGCACTACCAACTATATAAAACACAAATCACTGCCGCACCTTGAAAATTTTGAATGTTGAAATCTGAATTATGCTGAAACTAGTAACTGAAACAGAGTTGAACTGAAAACTGCAAAGAAATTTGAAACTAAACTGGAAAGATGCTCATAATACTGAGCTTATTAGCACTCCTACCTACGCCTAGTCTGATAAAAAATTATCCCATCAAATAATAATCAGACTTCCAATGTAACCACTTAAGCAAATGAGTGCTTAACTGAAAATGGCATCCCATTTATGTAGGTAGAGAAATGGGTTCAAAACGTGGTAACTTATCTCTTCCACTGAATTTTATAGCTCCATTGACGAACCTGGAAAATTCCTCCTTCACTGATCGCTGCAATATACTACCCAAAGGATCATGGTAAACATGCAACATGAGTTTTTCTGGAGGATTTGTAACAAGAAAACATACCTAATTCCAAATTGTTCCTTTGCTGGTGTGTTGCCATTGATTGTCTTCAAACAGTGAGGATGACTCTTGTTTCTTCTCCTTTTCCATTATAATCAACTGCTTTATGTGCTCTTCATCTTTTCCTTTGGCATACAGAGGCTTGCAGGGGAGCTGCAAACTCTCGATCATCTCGGGTAAAGGATCTTGACTAATAACAATATATTATGTTTCCTTAAAACCCTATGAAGAACTTAACGATGAAGAACTTTTATGATCTTCTTCAAGATCTACACACTCAGAAGGAATATTTGAGTGATCGTCAATTAGCAAACCTGATTGGTCTTCTTTTGGCAAGCTTCCTTGGCTTTCATTGGGCACACTGGATTGGTGTTCAATCTCTGAATACAACACTACTGGCAGAAGATACTCTTGTGGATCTAGACAATTAAGCTTTGCTGCCTTAGTTTCCAGATCACCAGACTGCTATTGATTTTTAGTGTTGTCCCCTGGGAGATACTCCAGCTCTTCTCCTTCTTCATGGAGGGAAAGCTCACCTCCCTCTTCTTCATCATAGGCCAGAGGTTGATTCTCTACATTCGGTCCAAAAACCTCCATGGGTTGTTCTTGATGGAGATTGAAGGTTGTGGACCCTTCTTCTGCATTGGCTTCTTCGAACTGCGCTTTAGGAGGGTCGGGCAGTTTCAAGGGTATAGATGTGGGCTTCTTATCCATGGGATGGTCAGCTGCTTGCTTTGTGAAAGTGGATGCAGTGGCCTTATGAGGGGATGACTCTTCTAAGGGCTCCTTCCCTTCGCTAGCAGGACTAGGAAGGATTTGTTCTCTTGATATTAACCCTTCATTTTGTTCTCGCCCTAGAGTTCTCTTTCTAGGGGACCTGAGGTCATACTTCTGGTGAAGTTGAGCCTTCATGAAATCCACAAACTATCTGCAGTAATTGTTAATATCTTGATCTTCTGGAGGGATCTCCCTCCTCATCATCAGAGTAAGCAAGGAATTGATCTTCTTGGTTGTCCGTAACTTCCTCGGTCTGTAGCAACAGCTACAGAGGGGGCCTCCGATATTGAGGATTAAACCCCCAGTTAGGAATCATTTGGTTGGAACGAGGAGGGGCATTCCTGGCCTCCAATTCAAGCTTAACCAACTTATTTGAGAGGTTCTTTATCAGCTTGTTCATTTCTTCAAGTTTATCCTCCTGTAATTACCTCTCCTGATTTGAGGTAGAAGCCTCCTCCCCCTTCTTTCTTCTAGCATCATGTTCTATCTTCCCCTTGAACTTACCAGTAGAATCAAAGTTTGCTTCTACCTCCAATGCATCAGTCTGGATCCGATCCAGAGATGTGGATCTTCTTTCTCTATAAGTGAACCCAAACTCTAGTTCAAAAGCTCCTGCGAAGACCACCTTAGCAGCTACTTGGGGAGGCCTTATCTCGGTAGGGATATTATTACAAAGCTTATTGAACCTCTTTATAAATTATGTTACATCCTCATTTTGTCTCTTCTTGAGAGCATTGAACTCTGTGAGGACATATCCATGGTCCCTCTTTTCTCCCCATTTCAATGTGAAGAAATTTTCCATTTCTTCCCAAGTGGTGACTACATTATTAGCGAGAGATTTGAACCACTTTCGAGCCTCTCCATCCAAGGATTGGACGAAAAGCCTCAACACCACATCAAGGTGCTCTACATTTACATTCTCAGCAAAGGCACGGAAGTTTTCAATATGTCTCTACACAGAGTTGCTATCTTCCCCGGTGAACCGAGGCAACCGCTCTAGATAGTCTTGCGGCATATAATTTAGAGGTTGAGGGAGGGCCAAGGGGGCATACTTGTTCAAAAGGAAACTCGGCACAACCATCTGATTTAGAGGTGGGTGTAGATGATGGATCTGAATCTGGTGTGAGGCCTAGTGAAAGCCAGGATTACTTCTGATTAGGAATATTTTACAATGGAGTCGCCAAGGTGAGGAATATGCAACTCTCAAACCTTCGTGCTAACCTAATTGAAGGGTGAAGATAATATCGTATCCCAAGGAAAATATTTCTTCATTCGTATACCCGAAAACAATGCCAAAAATATGTTGTAGCTCCTAGAGACAGCCTTGAGTTGCAAAAGACCAGTCCCTAGGACATCTTAAAAATCAGAGCTTGAATGTGAACAATTGTATGAAATGCCTCTAACAAAATCTGGAATAAGAGAACAATGGTTTTGGTGGTTCATGGATGGAGAAGACCTTGGAGTCAATTCATGTGAATTCCTTATACTATGAGAGGGCTCAAGAAGCTACGAGGCTTGGTGGTTTTTAAATGGGCCAAGTATAAAACAATGAACAGAAATCTTAAAATGTGCAGAGGTGTTGAGAGAGAACGGAGGAGGAACCCACGAGAGACAAGCTTAAGATATTTAAGAATTTCTCCCCTATGAACTCAAAGGAAACAAATATGAATGAGACATGGAAAACAATAGAGGTTCGTGGAGGGCGAATTAAGGGAGTGCAGCAAGCTTAATACATGAGCGTTAACACCTAAGTGTTATACAGATAATAATTCATGAATAAAATTGCAGATCACCGGCAGCTACATTACACAAACCATCAAAGCAGAATAGCATGAAAGATGATTACACATGAAGAGCAGATTACTGATAACAAAAGAAAACAAATACACACTGCTCATTACTCCATCTGGAATCCAAATATCAGCTCTGTATTATATTGAGTTCAAACAACTCTCCCAAATATGTATCTCAGAGCACAGGGAGCACAGTGATACAAAACTACAACAAAAATCTTCCAAAGTTCCAGAACCTTTGTTTCATCTTAGAACTCACTACATATAGAATTCTCCTCTAGGGTTTACGATCGTAATCATTTATGATCGATCCATACCTATGAAATCAAAATACCCTACCAAACTTGCAGAGCGTACTATTGAGAATTTGTAGGGCTTGTTATTAATACAAAAATTCTCATCTTGATAATTACTTGTGAGCTTGCTTATGTATTCTTAGTTAATCCTTCATCAAGTCAATTATCAAAGTACTTGTACAAATGTAGAGACAGAATTGATTTTACTTGTAACTGAATGTCTTGCGTTCTTTCCGCAATATTGTGCCCTTCAATCTGCACTAACCACTGTCCTTAGATCCGCACTTTTAGAATTTACAGAAACTTCAGATAGATCGGCACTAGCTACTCCCTTTTCCACGCTATCAACCTCAGTCTTGTCTGCAAAACTTGCTTCTTTACCGCAGCATATGTAGGGGTATATATAGATGTTACAGCCACATATTAAGCTGACCTTTCAGCCAACATGTAGGCCGACTTCAACACTTGATTGTAGGCCGACATCATTGCATTAGATAGGCTTATCTTCAACGTTGAATATGGGCAATCTTGTAGGCCATTCTTCTGCAATGTCTTGGACGATATTCTTTAGACTAAACACGCCATTTTACATGACTCTTAATTACACTTATGTTCCTAATAGACATCAAGAAGAAGTCTATAGACCTATACTAAGAATCTTGCTCATGAAACTCATGAAGCAAGTAAACCAAAAATACATTTTATTATTTTTGACTTCTTTATATAAGCACATAATTACATAGTCATTATGAAGACCGACCTAGTTACACTTTTCAACACGTACATCTAAAAATTACTTTGTATGGAGAGAATTAAAACAGGAATTGGTGAAATTGAGATTTCACCATCAAAACATCAAAATCGAACAGTAAACAGCACAGACTTGGTTGATCATGGAGGCCAATTATGGGAGCCTTCAGACAATATGGCGAGGAGCGATCGTAGGAGGGCAGGCTGGTTGTCATCGTATGATTCCATTTGTTACTTGAAAGCCTCCACTCCCTCAGTCTTATGATTTCCACTCAATTCGTTGTGAAGTGGCCAATTATACTGCACGCACCTGATTTTTTAGTGGAGGTTTCCTGAGCAGATTGCATAAACCACAACTGTATGCTCTGCTTCAAAAGCCCATGAGGTGTTTTGAATTGCCAAAACGGGAACAGGATTTCAGAGGGGGTGTCAAGCGGTAAGCAATATCAGAGAAATGGGGTGCGAAATGACGAGAGGAAGGCGCGTGGAGGAGTGGGTGGTGGTAATGGAAACCGCCTATTCCGGACCCCCCCCCCCCAAAGTTAAAGTTCGAAGGCTGGGAGGGGCATGAAATGTGTTAAGGACCGTTGGATGCGTTGGGGTGGAGCGGAAGTGAAGGCGAGATGGCGGAAGTCCTTTACATTGAAGTGGGCGAATGACAGGCCATGGGGGGTTATCGATGACGTGGCAAAGTGGTGGGACCCACGCCCGCAAAGCGCATATCGCAAAGTTTATGTGCGAGCAAGTGGAATTTAAACATCAAGACCTGCGATGGGCAAAGTGCGAGGAAGGTGAGGAAGTGACGTGGAGGAAGGTGGGACTCGACTGCAAATCGCACATCGCAGCTTTTAGCTTTTAGTTATAAGCTGCGGGGGTTAACTTTTAAAACTTGCACAATGCAGGAGGAGGGACCCACTGGCTATGTGGCGGAGCTTTTATGAATCGGCAAAGGTTTAAGCAATAAGCGTTACAGATATATCAATGTATTGCGACATCTGTGCAATGGGGCAGAACTGCTGAGGTGGGGACGACCTATTGCATCGCAAACTAAATAAAATAGATTGCGATCGCTCACAAGGTAATTTAAAGTATATGAGATGTGATATCGCAAATCGGCCATCGCAGAATTTAAGTTTTGTTGCGATGCAAACATGTAACAGCCGCAAAATGTGATGAGGGCCCCACTTTAATCGCAATCGGGGAATTAAGGTAGCAGGGTAAGTGGAAAGCGATAAAAGGTAAGGGAAATGTGGAATACAGGGGTCTGAATACGAATTTGGCAATGCAATAAGGTTGGACGAGTCCCACCCAATCGCATCGGCGCAAAAATAAGTTTCAGCTATGGCTTAAGAGGCAAGGGTTAAAACTTGCGGGGGGCAGTGTTGCCAATGAAGAAATGCAACGCGGGGCATTATAAAAGGGAAAGTGAAGGGTAAGAGAGGGTAAATGAAGGTAAAGTGGGTGGAAGAGATGGAGGATGGCGGAAATGAAGTTTGCTCACCATTTAAGCCTTATCAACTGCATTTTTCCCATTTCTACTGAATTGAGATGCAAATTGATTCCTTTTAAGCTCTTTGACAGTTAGGATTTCCCTTCCTTTCTCCTTCTCCACTTTGTGTGCAGTCACAGGCCAACAACCTACAAGCCCAACATTTAGGGTTTCGGTGGCCTCACCTTGTGACCAGGCGTTGCTCGTCAAGCTTGTATTGTGAAGTTCATAGGAATTTCATAATACCTTTACTATCATCATCAACGATCTCGTTCTAAGCATGTACAGATCTGTGTGGAACTTCTTCTAGCACCCCGACATTCCTATTCCTGCCATCATTGTACATTGTAGGACCTTTAACAAACTAGCACTCCACTCCTTATTGCGTCACACATTATCGTTTCAATGGTTCACCATTGATGTTCCAAACAAATGGCCGGTTGGATCTTCCATTTCTCAATATTGTTTGAAGTGGATCATGTTTGATCCATCCTATATTCGAAATTCGATGGTGAATCTTTTCACCGAAATGCCCATTTCTGCAATGCTCCCTCTCTGCAATTCCACTCTATGCCCTCAACCTCACACTCACACACATTCAGTTGGTTCATGGAAGTACAAACATGACAATATAAAACCACGCACAGAATGGCAAAAACACACATATTAAAACAATTGTACACGGATTCTTACATTATATTACATTTTTTGTAGCCTCCCAAGGCCCTGGTCGTCTCTCGGTCGATCTACATTGTAGTTGGCCCTACTCCTCATTATGCTTCGGGTCATAAATTTATATAAAAGTATACAATGACGATCAGATCAATAATGGATTTGATCTATCCTAAATCACTAATAACTCTCCTTATAATATGCAACTAATTGCTAAGATCACTTTATTTTAATTACATGGCAGTTTTTGAAATAAATCGTGATCTTCTAGATGCCACATCGATTTCACCTTTGAGGGAACAAATTTATTATTTTAATCGAATTTCATGGAAATTAGCCCCCTTTTCAAATCATTGTCTGCATCTCTCCTTCCACAGCTTTGAATTTCAATTTTGACTAAGGGTGGTCTGATGCTCCTGCACCATATACATGACTCTTAATTACATTTATGACAAGATGACAAAACCTAAAAGACATCAAGAAGAAGTCATTAAAAAAACAAAATGTAATGTTTTATTTGTGAATTAGGTTAGGGATAAGCCAAGGAAATGAAAGGAGGCTCGAGTGGGAGAGAGGGAGAAGTGTAGCTTGTGCAGGCAAGGATGCAACAATGAGATGGAGGAGCATGCAGGTAGCAAAGAAGGACGGGAGACAACGAGGAAGGAAAGGATGTGGATAAGGAGACAGGCAACGAGGATAGGGCACGCACAAGCAGTGAAAGGGAAGTTGGAGCAGGGAGTTGCATGAGGGAGGAGCAAAGAAGAAATGGTCACGAGTGGAGTACGAGTTTAGCAAAGGTGGAAGGGACGTGCAGGGATGGCAGAACCGAGGGAGATGGAGCTCATGGGTAAGGAGAGGGCGGGAAAACAGGGAAAACGAGGACACAAGAGAGAAGACGCTAGGGTTGAGGAGACTGCGAGGAGCTAGAGAGGGAAACAGGAAAATGAGATGAAAGGTTGCGGGAGTAAGGAAGACGGGAACAGTGAGAGAAAAGGGAACGCGTAGGCAGTAAGGCTAGGGACTGCCTGAGAGAAAATGGAAGGACAACGCAGCGGAAGGAGAGCATATAGGTCAAAATGGAGAAAAACACAGTCACGCTGGTTCACTCCTAAAAAAAGTTTCAAATTTTCTCTACCTAGAAATGATTTTTACCCAATAAAACTCATATTAGAAAATTTAATTCAATGCTCGTGCAAGATCTTGCCCTCCAGGGCCTAGATCTTGCTCAGATCTGCAAGCTTCTCTGCAAATAACCTGATCTTGAGATCAAATCTTACCCTCCAGGGCCTACATCTGTCTCAAATATAAAAATTTAAAAAAAAAAATATTTGACAACCCTCAAAAATTCACCTGCAAAAACCAGAAACAAAAAACCCAAGAATCCAATACATATACAAAAATCTGAAAATGAAACCTTGATCCTGAGTTAGAAAATCAAAATCTAAAAAGTCTAAATATTTACACAATTAAAATTACAGATCTATACAATATATATACAAATCTATGCATAAGAGTTGTGGACCTGTCAGATCTTCGGAGTGTGAGTCCAACTCCGCTCCCATATCTAAAGATCTAAGGCTCTTACTAGTCAAATCTATCAGTTTTTAAACAAAATAATTAAAATATTTTTGGTTTTTAGAGAGGTTATAGCCCAAAACATCCTGCATAAAAAATTTGACCTTTAGATAAATTTTGGAGTTATTATGAAGTAGCCTCTTCAGGAAATATATGTTGAGAGTTGGCTAGTCCAACCAAGGACTATCCCCAAACGCTCAATGAAACCTTAAAGATTTTCTGCAAGCACTAGATCAACCGCCAAACCAAGTAGAGAAATAGAATAACAATGAAACTCTGAAGAAATTGAGATACCTGCTACTTCAAGCAAAATTAAAAATGTTACCCTAGATCCAACAAACTGAATAAGATACCTGTATTCATATTATTCTAGGAGAGCTATTGATTTGTGTTTTTCAAATAATATCTACAAAAATTAAAACAATGTTACCATAAATTCATGAAGAGGAACACCATTGCAAGTTGAAACCCCAAAGAATTTGCATTTACTCCAGAAAATATACAAGAAAGCTTGAGAGCTTAGTACACGATCAAAAGATCGGATCCTTAAGACTGACAAATGACTTCCTATTTATAGATTAATTCTCCAACGGCTAGTTGTCTTGATCCCCGTCAAAGTAATCTTGATCGTTAAAAAATATTTAATTATCTTTTAATCTCCTCCGTTGAAATTATTTTATTTTTTGAGGAAATTCGAATTTTTCATTTAATTGAATTTTAATGAACTCAAAATTAATTATTTTGAGTTGATTTCCTCAAGAAATTGACTTTGACTTAACTACCAAGGCCCAAGGGTCCAAAATCTCTTAAAATTCTCAATATTCCTTTAGTCAGAGACCTCCAAACATTAAATCTTCTAGAACCGACGAATTTTTAATTTGGAGAATTAATTTTTCCTAGGACCTAAAATTAATTAAATTTATGGCTTGAGATTTTTAATTTAATTCGGCCAGAAAATTTAATCAATTGACTTATGAGGGAATTAATAATTTTTTCAACCCTCTTTACATAGATAAATACATTAAACCCATGAGGGGGAACACTCATTCGTTATAGACCCTTAAAATATCTACCCAATCCTGTGACTCAAAATATGATCTCGCAGACCAAGTAATCTGTAATAAAATAATCTAACCAATTAGCTAGGATTATTCCCAAATTACTTTTACAAAGACTCGATAGAAAACACTAAGACTTACTTAATATCTTGGCGACAAAATCCATCCTACCTTTGGGGTGAGGTTTGTTGGAAAGTGTAACTAGGATCAGTCTTCATAATGACTGTAATTATGTATTTATGTAAAGAAAAAGACATAATAAAATTATTAGAAATAAAGAACCTTCCACAATGACATGAAACACAGATACAAAACCAGACAAAACAATGGCGGAAAAGAGGCTTCAACCTCATGGCATTCTCCTCATTCTCACTTATTAAAAGAATTTAGTTTACAATTTAAATAGATGAGAGAAAATGTCTAAGATAGTTCGTGCTATCTTAGACTCCTTTGGTTGAGAGAATTTCTCACCAAAAATCCACCAAAATAGGAGTTACTAAACAAACTCCAATATTTGAGGAACAACCCAAGAGTTAGGCACCTATTCCTAACTTGGAATATTTAATTAATTTATTTATTATTTTGGATTTATTATTGTTATTTGAGAGAGGCTAACATTTCCCCCTTCAATGAAAAATCCAAAATAAGAACGAGGAACCATCTTCCAAGTTCTCATGTTGATCCTCAAAAAAAAATTGCCTGAAAAACCGCCAATGCTGGACGCTGAAAAACTGCAATCTGAAGAGACCATGAGTCAGCTATATATCTGATTCATCTCTGAATTGTGCTTGACAACTCCATCAAGTGCCAAGTTGCAAAATGATCCATTTGTCCTTTGCATGAAATCAACATCCTTTTTTCACTGACAAAATTTTTTCAAAGCCCACTGGCTGATGATGTCAAAAACAACTCATTGTTGCTTTTGCTGTGCTGAAAACTGTTCACTACTTCTTTGCTGTCGACTGCCCACTGGAAAATTTGTTGATGCCCACTGGTTGTTGAAGATGCACACTGGCTACTTTTTCTGGTTTTGTCGAGACTTTCAGTCTGACAACCACTGTCAATGTCATTGACATTTTCCCCCCTTTGTTAGCTGAAAGGAGAGACACTTCTGTAGGTATTCGAACTCCCCCTTCGTGTAGGAGTTTTATAATCGATACTCCCTTGTTCAACCGCATGAGAGTACCATCTTTTCACTGCGTCGCACTATGTGAGATTGTATGCAATTGGAACTAGGACAATCTGCTAACTGGATGACCATCGGCAGTCCATCCATCTATAATGTATCTTCAATCCACTGATTTGTTGATTGCAAACATATTCTTGGAGAATGACTGGGCATGCCATACGATGATAGTAAGGATGGAGATCAAACACTAATCTTCCATATGACTGCTCTTGATAATGAGAACATCTCATCTTGACTTCAACTTCGTGGTTGCGGTAATTCTGCTTGTCTCAACTGGGGTGAAGTGGCATTGTTGGTTGTTCTCGGATCTGATCTCTACTCGAGGTGAGTTGTGGAATCATTTCAAGACTCACTGAACTTAACAAGTTTGGAATAATCTGGAATATGCAGGTTGGTGTCATTAGTGACATATCCTAAGCCGCGTCGATTCCTGTTATGTTGAATTTCTTCCCATGGCTTGATGATGGGCTTGGAAGAAATTGGAACTGGAACAACTTCGACACTTGAAGCTGTTGGGATGAATGACTTATCATCTGGATGGTTCAAAGACTTGAAAGTATCACTATTCTCTTGAAATTCAATCCTTTGAAGTTGCGATTTGAGTTGAAGAAACTCAATAGTTTCATGTGTTTGTTGTAGATGCTGTGAAAGATCAGCAAGAGTTTCTTTGTTGATGTGCACCATGTCTTCATCATTGGAGATGATCAAACTGTGAAGAATGTTTAACAACTGAATATGTTGCACCACCTGAACTTACTCAATGGAAATCAAGCTCTCTTGTTGGAGATGTCGTGCTTTGAACTGTTTCACTTGATTTTGGTACTTGAAGGACAGGTTCGCTTGAATGTGGCTTGAATGGCACACTCGCTTGATTTGTAGCTTATTGCGCTTGCTTGGAACACTGGCTAGAATTGTAGAATTTTCTCGCTTAAACTATGGAATTCACGCTTGCTTGATGACGATCGCGTTTGTTTAAGTGCTCACTTGAATTACTTGATGACTTCACACTCACTTGAATGAATAGCCACGCTCGCTTGATGTCGATCTCAACTTGCTTGATTGTTTTAACTTGTTGGTTGTTTTGATGGTTGCTGCAATGAACTTCACGTTGGCTTGATTGAAGGTTTGATCTTTGTACTGACTTGATGCAAAATTCTTGAATGAATACTCACACTCGCTTGGAGATGTAAACTTGTTGCTTGTTTGCTTTAGAGTGAAAACTCGTGCACTCACTTGATTTTTCTTAGAGGAAGCGTGTCGAACACTATCGACAATGCACCCAAGAAAGCTTACAATGATTTTAATGATTCACTTGTTCTCTTAAAAATTCATTAACAATGAATTTTTAATGATTTACTTAAAACAATGAATTTGATTACAAGTTCTGAAATGGATTTTCAAGAACGCTAATGTAGACTTTGCTTTGAAATGCATTAACTTGACTAGGTGAATTTGATTGTTGATGTAGTATGATGATGTAGACAATCGTTGATTATATGTTGTAGTGGTGCAAATGCATGTGTTTATTTTGAATCTATTTCGTTACATGTTTTGTGCTTGCTGATATTGAACTTTATGTATGCGATATTAAATGAAATTATTGATGTGTCAAAACTAGACACAAATCAAAAAGCAACAACATGAAGCCATAAAAAACATGCGCCATCACAAACACACATGGTGTACCTAAGATCCCCTTATTCAATTTTGGGCGGATTTATGACATAATCACCAAAAAATGATATCTTTATTAAATATTGAGTACATAATAAATCTCCACTTTCAAGTAATGAATATGCCAAACTCACAACGCTTGGAAGCAATTCAAAATCTGGATGGATAGTGACACGATCTCTCTCAAAGTAAAAGAATACTTTGAATTACAACAATGGTTTTTCCTTATCACTCCAAATTTACAAAAAAAAACTTATCTCTCCATTACAAAGTTTCCCATTTCACACCACTCTTTATCTCTCCCAAAAATATTTGCACTCATATTACAAAATAAAATAAAATTCAAACTTATCTTTCACCTCAATTTTTAACTTATCACTCCAACCTTCCAAAATGATAGAAAATTGAAGTCACTCAAATACTCATGCTTTTACCTCTTTTTCCAAAGCAACCTTTTTCTTCCAAAGCCCTCTAGATCTATTAACATAGTGGAGAAACAAGATCGAGAGGATCAAGGGATTGGTAGACTACCAGGGGGTTTCTAGCAACCACATAGATCTATAGAGCTTCGATCATTGGTATCAAGTACACAATAGATTTTTCGTGCTCCATATCTTGTAGAACATGAACCTTAATTTAGCACCAATCTTCAGCTACATGGCGATCATTTTTGTTATCAACTTTCCTTTGTGAGACGTTGCACCACAATACGAACCATAAAATATATTTATGAAAAAAAACCACAAAAAAATATGTTTTCCAACACTCATAGTACTTGTAAAACTGAATTTAGAAGATATTAATGGAATTTTATTTCAACCCTGTTTTTTGCCACCTTTATTACCCAAAAATAATTAAATGTTCCTTTCCATATCCATACATTTGACGACCTAAAATAAATTTTGTTGAAAACACAAATTTGGAATTTTCAGTAATGTCAGAATGCAAATAAAAATAATGAGTGAAGGAAACAGTCATTCAACACATCATAACTCAGTATTTTTGGTCAAGGTGACCCTGGAAAAACCCCCTACAACTCTTGGGGAAAACCAGTTTGAGAGCTCCTTATTTCTGAAAAATGCTTTTTACAGTGAGAGAAATATTCAGAAAAATCAGCAAGTAAACTTTTACAACTTATCTCTTTCCGTGCTTAACCACCGCCTCGGAAAACGTGCAGACAGTAAAACTGAACCAGCAATAAATGCTGTGCGTATTTCCTTGAAAAACGTGCCCATAAATTACAACATTAATTTCTGCTGTACGACCTCTTTTTTATAAATTAATAATTGTCATTTAGACGGCCTTGGAATGCGTGCAGCTGTATTAAATGCTGCTGTACTGAAATCTGCCTCGATTTGTGTGCCAGCAATCAGCTACAGGCTGTACGGCCTGTCTAGAAAAGCGTGCAGCAAAAACAGCAGCTTCTCCCTCGAAATATGTGCCCAGAAAATGGTACGGCTGCCTTGGAAAACGTGCCACAAGCTGCTGTACGGATTTTGCCTTGGAAATCGTGCCAAATCTGCCTTGAACTGTGTGCAAACTCTGCTGTACGGTCTTGCTGAAATATGGCCTTGGAATGTGTGCCAAACTGCTGCCTCCTTCTCCTCACTGCTCAGAAATCTCCCTTGCTCTCTTGCTCTCCTTCTCCCAATCTGTTCATGAAAGAATGAATGACCTTTTCCTCCTTTTCCTCCTTTAACCTAACCCTAAGTGACTTTTGGGGAATCCCTAAATCCAATGGCTGAAATAGATTGAGATCTAGGGCTGAGATTAAATGCTCATTTAAATCTCACTTTCTATTTTTTAATTCACCCCACTTTTAATAAAGACCCACTTAGTCATTTATTTCCAAAGTCACTTTTCCTTT